>WAAF01018541.1:0-111748 GCA_013400475.1 Tricholaema leucomelas | reverse complement strand
GGGGAAATTTAGGCTTGAGGTGAGGAGAAAGTTTTTCACTGAGAGAGTCATTGGACACTGGAATGGGCTGCCCAGGGAGGTGGTGGAGTCGCCGTCCCTGGAGCTGTTCAAGGCAGGATTGGATGTGGCACTTGGTGCCATGGTCTAGCCTTGAGCTCTGTGGTGAAGGGTTAGACTTGATGATCTATGAGGTCTCTTCCAACCTTGGTGATACTGTGATATTGTGATTCCAATGTTTTGCTTGTAGTATTTCACATCTTATCCTGGTTTGGAATATACTGCGCAGAACATCATGGGCTTGATATTAATTAATGTGTCAGGGTCCTGCTTCAGAGAATTACATCTCACTTAAATAACTACATACCAAATTCCTTTATTTATTAGTTCATTTAACTCAAGTATGGAAGTAATGTGTATTTTACTTATATCCTTTCACTACTGAGAATCTGATGGCTATGCGTACCACAAACAGAGTATTTGTCATTTAGTGGCATTATACTCACTACATAGCGTAACAGAAAATATGAATGTAAAAATTTCCAGTTATCTTTGTGCAAGGCTTCTTCTGTTAGAAGAAATAATTCACGTAATGGTTAGCTCCTTCTAAATAAAACATCAGACAAAATTTCTCAGACAGGATGCTAGGGCTTGGATATTGCGGTAGAAGGAAAGGAATGCGACAATGTGCCCGAAATATGCTCCTGTGGCCAAGAAGGCCAATGCCATTTTGGAGTGTATTAGAAGGGCTGTGGTTAGTAGGTCGAGAGAGGTTCTCCTCTCCCTTTACTCTTCCCTGATGAGGCTGCATCTGAACTATTGTGTCCAATTCTGGGCCCCTCGGTTCAAGAAGTACAGGGAACTGCTTGAGAGTCCAATGCAGAGCCACAAAGGTAGTTAAGAGAGTGGAATATCTTCCTCATGAGGAGAGACTGAGTGAGCTGGGACTCTTTAGTTTGAAGAGGAGGCTGAGGGGTGACTTCATTAGTGTTTATTAATATCTAAAGGGTGAGTGCCAAAAGGAGGGAGCCAAGCTCTTCTGAATGATGCCCAGTGACAGGACAAGAGGCCATGGGTGGAAGTTCCATGGAAAAATGAGGAAAACGTTTTTCACTGTGAGGGTGATGGAACACTGGAACAAGTTGCCCAGGGGACTTGTGGAGTCTCCCTCTCTGGTGTGATCTGCTATAAGTGATCCTGCTCTGGCAAGAAGGTTGAACTAGATGATCTTTCAAGGTCCCATCCAGCCCCTGACATTCTGTGATTAATGGACCAGGATATATGCAGATGTATTAGGCTCATGTGGCAAGGTTTTGGTAGCAGTGAAGATGCAAATGTGGCTTTTGCCAGGACGTGCTAGAAATTGCTTCTCTGTCAGATAGAGTCAGTTTTGGATGGATCCAAGATGAACCTGCTACTAGCCAAGGCTGAGACCATCTACAAAATTGATAATGCCTCTGAGGTAACATATTTAAGAAAGCATAAATAATGCTGTGCAGCAGCAGTCAGGAGAGAAGAGTGAGAACATGTGAGAGAAACAACTTTGCATCAGGGTTAGTAAAGAAGGAGAGGGAAGGAGTGCTCCAGGTGCTGGAAAAGTTACCCTGAAGCCCTTGGTGATGACTGTGGTGAGGCAAAATGTTTCTCTTCAGGTCATGAAGGCTCACAGTGGAGCAGATATCCATACTGCAGCCCTTGGAAGATCCCACACCAGATTAGGTGGATGAGCGCTGAAGGAAGCTGCAGCAGGACAGAACCTTCACTGAAGCAGTATAGGCTGTGAACTGTGCCCCATGAAGAAGAGCACCCCAGAGCACGTTTACTGACAGGACATGTGACCCCATGAGTGATGTATGCTGAAGTAGTCTATTCAGGGAACTGATGAAGAAAGTTCAATGGAGGACCACAAGGATAATTAGGGGACTTGAGCATGTCTCTTACAAGGAGGAGATGAGAGACCTGGAAAAGAGAAGACCAAAAAGACAACTTATAAATGTGTACAAATAGCTAAAGGGTCATGAGAATGGGGCTGGGCCCTTTTCAGTGGTGGTCAGTGATAGGACAAGGGGCAACAAGTACAAACTAAGAGGTTTCACTTGAACATAAGGAGAAACTTCTTTACTTACAGGGTGAGGGAGCATGGTCAGGCTCCAGAGAGGTTATGGAGTCTTCTCTGAAAACTTGCAAAATCCACCTGGATGCATTCCTGTGCAACCTGATCTAGATGTACCTACGTTGTGAGGGATGTGCTGGGTTGAGCCCATCCTGGGGTGGGGGAGAGGACTGGAAACCTTTCTGGGGGAGGACCCCTCTGGGTCAAAATTTATTCCACTCCCAGTTCCTGTCTACAACCCTATTTAATAGGTAGTCAACTTCATGCTCTTGCTCCTGCCTTCGCCTCTGCAATGTCTTCTTGCTGCCGCTGTTAACCATGTGGCCAGACCTGCTACCTCACGTTGGGGCTTGCATCTAAGGACAATCCATTTCAATCCAGACAATCCACTACCATCCAAGTTGTTTATATATATATATATATATATGTATCTATTCCCTTCCCTTATATCTCTGTAACTTTCCTTTCCCTTACATACCTTTAATTTTTTGTTAAAATTACTTTTTTTTTAAGCTTCCAAATCGGTGCAAGGCAGTTCTTTGGTTGTTTTGCATCTTTTGCTCTTCTGCCTATTTTTTCCTCACAGGGAGAGGGGAGGCATTCTACATTCCGTTCTGTTGGGCTTGTGGGATCTGGGAAAGCTTAAGTGGCAACACAGGAGTTGGGAGTTGGACTAGATGATCTCCAGAGGTCCCTTCCAACCCCTACCATTCTGTGATTCTATGGTTCTATGATTTCTGGAAGGCTGTATACTTTATAAAAAGACCCATGCTGTAGCAATTCTTGATGAACTGCAGCCATGGGAAAGACCCATGCTAAAGAAGGTAGTGTAGGACTGTATTCTATTGGAGGGACCATATGCTGGAGGAGGCGAAGAACATGAGGAGGAAGGAGCATCAGAGACAAAGGATTGTGGACTGAGTACAACTGCCATTCCCTGTCCCCATGCACTGCTCAGGTGCTCTTCTGCCTCAGGAAGGAGGTAGAAGAGTTGGGAGTAAAACTGAGCCTGGGAAGAAGGGAGGAGTGGGAGGAAGGTGTTTTTGTGTTTGTTCGTATTTCTCATTATCGGTGGTGGAGTCACCGTCCCTGGAGGTGTTCAAGAAAAGGCTGGATGAGGCATTTAGCGCCATGGTCTAGATGACTGGATAGGGCTGGGTGCTAGGTTGGACTGGATGATCTTGGAGGTCTCTTCCAACCTGGTTGTTTCTATATGATTCTACTTTGAGTCTGTTTTGCTCATGATAGTAACTAGTGAGTGATGTCCCTGTCCTTACCTTGACCAATAAGCTTTTTGTTGTACTTCCTCTCTGTGTTGTGTTGAGAAGGTTAAGTGATTGGGTGGCTTGGTGGGCACCTGGGGCCAAACCAGGTCAACTCTCCATGACAGTTGGGATGTTTCACAACCCAGAACACTGTCATTGGTGTACTTAATGGTGAGAGTAGCTTTACCCTCTGAGGAAAATTTAGCTCTATGCAACTGGAAGTGCCTGAGTTGGTACAGAATGGGCTGTACTGTCTCACTTTCTGATGAAAAGTTTGGTAGACATACTTTTGCTGTTGTAAAATAAGTAATTTAGAACACATTACCAGTTATACTTCAGAGAAACTATCTGCTTCATTGCCTTTTGGATTAATATGTTTTCCCTGTAGTAGTTTCCAGAGACCTGATTCTGACTAAGAGGCTGTTGTATTACATTGTGTTATGTAGAGTGACATTTCCCACTGAGAGGAAGTGACATTTAAAGATCCCAGTCCTGCAGAAATCTACACTCTTGCATGTTTTTTAAACCACTTAAGTAAGACTGATTTCATAAATTTAAAAAGGTGGAGAAGTCCCTAAGGACCACAGTATACTTCAGTAATTACTGAGTAAAAGTTCAAATGGCACAACAGGCAGTAACCTAGAGTAACAGATTGCCAGTAGTGGTAAAGTAATTGTGGTGTGCCTGACTAATCTGAAAGTTTTGGAAGCCCATGCTTCTGGCAACTGCTTCTACCGAGAGAAGACTCAAATGTTAGGGTCATGCACAATGTTCTAACTGTAGCATGGCAAGTACTTGAAAATTACTGACTGGTGTAAAAAGTTCTAAGGATATAAAAGCTAAAAGTTATCCAAATTGACCTTGGGAATGATATGTGTTTTCACAGGAAGATTCCAAGCAGACCTTTTCTACATCATCATTTGTTAGGGATTTTTTACAATAGGAATAAAGCTGCCACAGATTTGTTTTTTAAAAGTTGTTTCAGAATACTTTATGCTACATCTCTGTCGAGCTCCCTTATCATTTAATCAGTCACAGCAGGCACAAGAGAGACAAATTTTATCTGCTAATACATTTTGACAATCTACAAAACATGTAATTTTTCTTCATATATCTAAGTGTCAACATCTCCTTCTCTTGCCTTAGGATCCAGTGGGCCCAGAAGAATTTTCAGATTTGCAAAGGTTTGGTACCTCTACGTTTATACATGATCATTCATGAGATACTAGATGTGGAGTCTGTAATTAAAGGGGTTATTGAGAGTACTTGCATTACAGGTCTGAAACCAGAGTGTCTGGGGAAATGCCATCACAGTGCTTCTGTGCTGTCTGCCCTGGATTCAGAGACTGAAAGGAATGATTTAGACTTAATTTCTTCCTGAGGCAAGTGTCTTTTGAACTGTAAAACTGATGCAGCTACCAGCTCAATCTTTTGAACCAGGTATGGCTCCAGTGTGAAGTATGCCTGAGGCTGAGCCATCTCCTAGCCAATTTTAGGTTTAGTGAGCACAAAAGTGACTGTAAGTCAGCTTCTTTCCATTGGCTAGATGGAGATGAAGATGTAGCTCCAAACCTGTGGTGGTCATGTCAGGAAATTGCACCGTTTTCTACAATATGAATGTAATGAGATGGTGCCACCTTTGCTAGGTCTAGAGTATATCCCAGATGAATATGGCAGAGAGGCCATAAGACCATGTTGAAACTGTTGGAGATCCACTTAATCTGTTCAAAACATTTTAGTTGAATATGTTGAAACAACGCTTTACAGAACCGTCACTGCCAAATGTACGGACAGAAGGTTTTTCACAAAGCGTGTGGCAGCTGAACATAGTTCAAGAATCACTGACTATTCCTTAACAGGTATTTTATAAACACTTCTAGGACATCTACTATTGAGGAGGTAAACATCAATGAGGTAAAAATGCGATTCTCTTTCATTCTATAGAATGTCTTCTGTTATATATACTTTAAACCAATGCCCCCTTGGGCTGTTTAGGGTGAAATCATAAATGCTATTTAGAAGATAAGAGGGAACTTTGTAACCAGGAATGAGGGATTACTTTATTCTGACTGGAGCAGATGGAGGTTTGTATTTATTGCAAAATCAGTTGTTGTAAGACTCATCTGCATGCCTTTTCAATGGATTTAGGGTGTACACGAATGCTAACATTCCTGATTTGTATGCAACAATATCTAAGACTTCTTCAGGGAAAATCATTTGCTTTATTAATAGTGTTACTGTTAATCTGCTGTAACTCCAGTGGCAGGGAGGTGTATCAAAAATGTTACTGGATATTTGACTGCATAAGTGTAATTAGTGCAAGATCACCATAAATTATTTGGTTGAAAACTAATACAAATTCAGACTGCAGCTAAATGTGCACCAGTTGGAGGGAGTTTGAACAACATAGAGACTGGGCTGCTGTCTTTGTTATTGACATACAAAAAGTAAAAGCCTGAAACACCTAAGTTATTGAATTCCCAGCCATTACAGATAATTGCATGAAAAGTGTAGCCCAGAATAGTTTCAGAAACATTCCAAGTCACAAACTTGTCTCCACGTGCTAAGACATATAAGACATACCTAGAAAACTGTGTTATATGATAAGATGCATTCCTGGGGTGTTAAGGGTCACTACAACTATAATAAGTAGAAAAGTGAACATGTGTCACTGGATTACTTAAAAATGGGAATTGAGGGAGGTGAGACAAGTCTGAAAGGATTCTATATGCAGTCCAAATATTTTTGTGAGTGAAAAATAGCAACCTTATTTCAGTATTATAAATTATTTAATTTATATTAAATAAATCTTTGTGGAATTGTTTTTAAGGAACTTTTCATTAAAGAGCTTTAATTTTCCTGGAATGTTCTTTAATGCAGTGCTTTTGTAGAAGAAATTATTGGAAAGAAAAATATAAGGGAGTAATAGCCAAGCTTTTTCTCTGTCATGAGTCTATAAGAAATAATTACTAATTAGCTATATTTTTCATTCTAGAGTGTGTGTTAGGATATCAAGAAAATACATTTCATTCACTGTATTCTGCTTTCATCTTTAACAGTGCATGTTGACATTTTCATCTCCCAAATCCTCTGAAAATTTTTGATGCACAAAAAGGACAATGATAAAATTAAGGTGCTTCTACATGGCATTAAAAAATACTTGGTAATTTATTTTAGTCCATGTACTCTTTTTTACTGCCAACTTACATATTGTCAGGAAAGAAGTTTTCCTTATAAAGCAGATAATTCCCCACTTGAAACCATGGAGAAAAACTTGTGAAATTTGTGTTGGATTATCTTCTCATAAAGAACAGAATAAGAAGAATTTTCTTAGGTCAGGTAAACATTCCTTCTGACTCAGTGATCATCCACTCTTTATGACTGTTCTCTGAGCAAAAAAATAAAATGAGTTTGAAAAAAAAAAAAAGATGTTATGCCTCAAATAGAAGTAGACCCAAACATCAACATTCTGAAGCATATCGAAGGAAATACCACCAATATATCACTTTCCAACCTGGATGCATCAGAAAATATCTAGATCTGAATCTGTATGTACTAAATATTGGAAGTAATTGTTTCATTCAGCAGCTTAAAAACAAACCTACAAAACAGTGTTGTGGGCGCTGTTCTTGGTAAACACCAGTGAAAAAGTGTTGGTGAGGGTATTCTGCCGTGTGACTTACCATTGAGACATGGCACTTTTATAGATCTCCTATTTTCAGAACTTTTGCAAAAACAAACCTTTAATTTATCCTCTGGTACAAGACACATCCTATATGTGTGGCACTTGCAATTCTTTCTGAAGCCTTCGTTGATCTCTTATGTGCTGGTGCTGCTTTTTACAACTCACAGTATCATCAGGGTTGGAAGAGACCTCACAGATCATCAAGTCCAACCCTTCACCACAGAGCTCAAGGCTAGACCATGGCACCAAGTGCCACATCCAATCCTGCCTTGAACAGCTCCAGGGACGGCGACTCCACCACCTCCCTGGGCAGCCCATTCCAGTAGCCAATGACTCTCTCAGTGAAGAACTTTCTCCTCACCTCGAGCCTAAACTTCCCCTGGTGTAGCCTGAGGCTGTGTCCTCTCGTTCTGGCACTGGCCACCTGAGAGAAGAGAGCAACCCCCCCCTGGCTCCAACCACTCCTCAGGTAGTTGTAGACAGCAATAGAANTGGGGTTGTTGTGACCAAAGTGCAGCACTCTGCACTTGGAGCCATTGAATGCCATCCCATTGGACTCTGCCCGTCTGTCCAGGCGGTCAAGGTCCCGCTGCAGAGCCCTTCTGCCCTCCAACCCAGCCACATCAGCTCCATGAGACCTTTGGAAGTAGTGTGGTATAGAGTGAGCTACAGCAGTAGCATGAGTCAGTAGCAGTGATGCATTTGAAGAAAAGATCTATTGACAACCAGAACAAATGGCCACATCAGTCTTGGCATTTTATATCAGATCAACAAAATTTAGTTCCAAAGGCTTAGAAATTGAGCAAGAGCAAGTATATTGGTTGTCATGACCACCGTCTTGGGCAATGTTGGTTGTTCCCTACCAGATATTGGTAAAGCAGCAGGAGATTATCTTACTATCATTAATTTTTCCCCCATTTTAGTACACCTTATGCTGTGTTGTAGAGATCAGGCATTATATGTTGAAATCATCTTGCTTGTGTTAAAAACTACATAAGAAGTGAGAGTGGCTTTGGAGATTGACACACAATAGAAGATTAAATGAAACATGCAGCAATACACCTAATGGATCACGTCACAGAAAGGGGGAGAGAAGGACAGGAAAAGAGGAAACAGTGGTTTAGCTCCCCAAGTAATTGCAGTTAGCAGGCAAAACAGCAGGAGTTTGCTGTTTCTATACTTATACAGAGAAAGAAAATGTAGATTAGGGAAGGGAAATAGTGCCAAAGGAATTACTTGCAAAGGAGGGGAAGAACACGAATTCAGATTTTAGAGGTTACGAGGGAAAGAGGCATGGAGAAGGGAAGGAAGGTAGGAAGGGAGGAATTAATTTGCTGCATCAGCTCATCAGCGGTTTGAACTAGTGCAGGGAGGTTTGGAGAGTGGTGACTAGAAGCAAAGATCTTGAAGTAATCCTGTGCCCCACCCATACATGTAGACATCTTTCTTTCAGAAAGTGGCATTTGTATGCGGATTCTTCTGCTTTGCTTATTATAAAATAAGCCACTGCTGCATGCCAAGATACCACAGTGATGTGACTTGAATTGCCACAAGAGATCATCTCCTTCATTTTCTCTAAAGACTTTTCATTCCTTTTACTTATCTTTTCTCCCTGACAATGCTAAGAAAGAGATAATCTTTAAAGTCAAGTGGATGCTTTAGAGGTAATTATTTGGGAGAAGTTCCCCTCTTGGTGTTGACAATAATGCTTAGAAGCTGGTGCTTGTGGTGTTTTGTTGGGTGGAGTGTTTTTTGGGGGGTTGTTTGTTTTAATTCCTCTGCATTATTCTTTCTTGACAAATGGCTATAAGTACAGTAGATTTTACAGCCTTATCCCTATGCTTAGGGTAGTAACACAACTCTGCTTTTTCTCCAGATTAAATTCCTAACGTCAGTCATTCTCCAATTATAAATTCCTGGTTGATGGTAATGCAATTTCAACAGAAAACAGGTCGTATCCTACAGGAGGTGAGTGTTCCAGCCAGCCAGCTCTTATGGTAAAGGTGAGCAATAGCAGTAGTATCTAGCACTTCTGTTACTTCTGCCACATCAGTAGGTGTCTTGACATCTTGCATCACACGCACATCATACCTCAAGGATTCAGTAGAGGGCATCTGAGCTCTAGGTACAGCAACTTTTTAACCCTCTGCTTGGTGTTAGCTGCTGGCTGGCAGTGCAGAGGTGTCTGATTTTCTGCACTGGCTGAAAGATGACTTATTTATTCAGCCAACAAGAGATCATTTCAGAACTCCCAAATTATTTTTTAGGTGATGCATTATTTGCTGGGCACAACTTGTTTCCTATATCTGGCTTTATAAGCTGTTTAGACAAGACAGATATTTGGGGAAAAAAATATAGTACAAATTAAAAAAAACTGACCAGAGACCAAACAGCATAGAGATGCAGAAACTTCTAGTATGGAAGAAAAATAACAACTGAGGAGATTCCCAGTAAAGACCTTTTTTGTAGGTAAACTAATTAATCACAGGCCATAAAAGACTCCATTCTGCACTCATTAACCAGGTCCAGGCCTAGCTAAAATTTTAAATTTCATTTTAATGAAGTCTACTGATTTTCCCATTTCTTCCTGCTGTCAATGACATCTACGCCCTCTTATAACCTTGTTTACTTCTTCTGACAAGTGCTTTCTGCTTTGCCAATCAGCTTCTTTTTAACTGTCTGCTTTTTCAGTTCTAATGGAAATCCAGCCTGTGTATGGAAATCATTAAATGTGTTCTCTCCTTTGTTTCTTATTTCCACCCTCCCCCCCCTGCCCCTTATTTCTTTGACATGAAGAAGGCTCTGGCAAAAGTGTCAAAACTTCAACCAATCTATTTACTCGCTTATGAAAATTCAAATACTAAGAATACATTATATACAGTAGCTTTAAGTGATCATAGTATTAAATATCCCCGTCCCAACTTTCTTTCAAGATTCTATAGTCTGTGCTGCCGATTGCTGCCAAGGTGGATGTTTGTCACCTATGTAATTTTTTCCTGTGTTTGATTTTATACATTTTTTGCAGCTGTTAAATTTCTGTATCTTCTCTATCATAGGCTTCTTGGGAATCAGTATAATACACTGCTGAGTTTCTGTCTGCTCTTAAAAAGTTTGGTTTACATGACTTCTTTTTTACTTTTTTTTTCCCATGCTACTGTTAATTTCTCAAGAGACTGAATATGAAGTTCTGTGACAAGTCATCTTTGAGAACAGCTACATTAATGCAGACTTATGTCTTTGTTTACTTCCTAAGTTGCCCTTTTTTTACTCTCTTAACTAACATCTATTTCTAGAAGGCTGAACTCTTTAATAAAATTACGTGTTCAAGGGAAGGACTATTGTGGGCTCAAGTTTGAAGGCTCTGGCGTCTTGGCTAGTGTTTACTCCAGCATAAGCTGAGAGCACCAGCTGTCATTTACAATTACAGTTGAACATCCCAGGCAGCTTAAAAGATCTACTGACTGTTCCTGTTATTTGAGGCACACTCAACACCTGATCTCACATGCACCAGGGAGACAAGAGGAAATTAATGTAACTTGAGTACCCAGAGATATGCCAAGATTAGAGAGTTGCAAGTGTGCAAGGGATATTTTGGAGTGTCTATTAAATTCCGATTTGCTTGCCTTTCTTGTTCGCTCATTATCCCACGATTTACTTAAGAAGTTGTCACTGCAGTATACACATGTGCAAGTTAAAACTTTTCCAAGAAAGTGTAGTTTAGCTGAAACTGGAATTCTCTAAAATCAAAATTTTACAATTTACTATTTTATATCTCATCCAAAACTTAATCAGCAGGATAGGTTGATCAAAATGCGATCATTTGCAATATTAGATCTAAATCATTCCTTTTGAGTCAGGTGTCTTCCTTCAAAACATATTATCCCAATTTATTTGAGATACAGATTTGAAATTCACTTTATGACATCTAAGTAGTCCTAATTCTGGAGCTCTTGACTGCTCCAGGCCAAGGGAAGAATTGTGTCTTCTCTTCACTTTGACCTTCATTTCTGTCCTTGTTGAAGACAGATTGTTATTGCCATAGAGAGGTTCAGTTTTGATGAACTGGCATTTTCCATTTGTCAGGAATTTTCTGACAAGCACTACATGATACATCTTACATGCCTGAACTCTTCATGAAATTCATGGGTGGCTTTGGCTACTACACAAGGAATGCAGCTTGAAGTGGAGTTAAGTCTTAGAGTTTTTCCAGGGAACATGAGCATTCAGTTTCAACTTGACTGTGCTAGCTTTTGCTCTTGAGTCATCAACACATAAAAGCCTTCCAACTGAAATAAAGTTTTTAGGTTCAGGTAACATTTTTTCCATCAGAAACCTTTATTCCTTCTTTCTCTTCTGGTAGTTATATGACTATAAATGAATGCAGTGCCTTCTAATGGTGTCATAATAGATCTCTATTTTGTGTTTCTGTCATAAAAAGCTGTGATTGTTTGTTTGTCTGTCCATATAGTGAAGCAGAAATTTGTTAACAATATATATGTTTGTTTTTTTTTTTAATTGAAGAATTTGTTCCATCCCACCTTTTTGGCTATAAGAAGCAGAGAGGTACTGGGACTGTGAGATCAAGGTATCATAAACAGTAAGGAAGATTTCACTCTATTTTTGTTCTTATTGTGCTTGTTCACCTGCAATATACCTGATGAACACTGCATCTTCAAGAAAGCCTGTGGCTGTAGGTCTTTTTACCTGCGACAGGGTACATAGTGATTCAAGATGATCTTACAGTGTTTTGGACCCTATAGCCATTACTCCAAATTTTCCAAGAATAAAAAGGGTACACTGGAGAGCAGGAGAACCTTTGTGTGCTACAAATCACCCCTCTATATATGAGACATTCTGATTACTCAGGTCTTTTTCTTCCATGATCTTTTAGTCTACAGGTTAAATAACAGAGGATTATTTCTCTTTTCTTCATCTAATGGTCTGTTACTCTTCCTCTTTCGTTGCTTTCTGAAGCAGAAGGGATTTTTTTTTTTTATCTTGAAATATTTAATATTTTTCTTCTTCTGAACTTTGATTTCTTAAGCTAAATGATAAAAAAGAAATCACTGTTAAGTTTTTGAGAAATAGATTAAGGTGCATGTAAAAGGATTTTCTGAAGCTGGGTTCCTCTCTATGTAAATAGTGCTACACCTTCTAAAAGCCTCTCTCTTCAAATTAGAGAAAGCTGAAAACAATTGCTTAGGAGCTCTTGTAATATGAAAAAGGTACAGTTTCTGTTGGGAAAAGGTACTCTCTTTATCCCAGACCAGTACAGTCACATATGACTGAGCAGGTGAATAACCTAGTGCAATGATGGACAACATTGAATTCCTTGTGTCATGTTAAGCAAGACCCGTCAGTAATAGAAAATAGTCATGGCAACCAGGAGAGAGATCATTCTAAACTATGCAAGAAGAGAACAAAGGGATGAGCTGGAATGAAAATGTTTGACTACAGATCAATATTTGGTATTCATGTTCTTTCCAAAGAAATGAATACCAAAACTATGACCCCCACTGTGCAGGACTCTCAGAATTCAGGGCCAACGATTCCAACTCCTGAACTGAAATCTGGAAACATCCCCGTGGTTACCAGACACAGCTTGAATAACAGCACAAATAAGCAGGCAAGTCTGTGTATGCTGCCATCAGTGCTTACAGGCACAAATGAAATTTTTGGTATGAGTTACCAATACGCCTTTTTTCCTTCTCTTTTAATTGGAAATGCGTATGGCATTCTTCCCAGTCTGCAGATGATAAGATTTGTCCTTCTACGTACATTATTTAATTTGCAGTGTGCTCATGTCAGTGTCTTTCAGACTCCCACTTAGTACTGAGGGATTTGAGACACAGCTCTGGAAGGAAATTGCGTGCTTGTATATTTAAATGTTCCACTGCAAGTAGAGACTTTAGTCCAATGGGATTCTGACCTTCCAATGAAAAAGGGGAGTTTACTGAGCTTAATTTGGAGTGACATTTGCTTAATCCTCTGAAAATCATTATGATTTCAATGCCCAAGAGAGGCAAAGAAAAAAAAAAGATATTTTTTTCTGAAAGCGCCGTTTGTACTTCCCTTACTAGCTTGGCCTGTAGCCTTTTCTGAGGTGGACATAATTCATTAGAGCTACTCTAAATGTTGTTTGCTAGGGATCTGTCTTGGTGAAGAAATCTTTCCACAAGCAGGAAATTAATTGCTAGGAGCAGGAATGAAAGGAACAAAGAAGGTGACAGTCTAAGAGAACTGAATTGCCTCCACTTACACAGCCTTATGTGAAGCATGTTTTGTCCAATGAGAAGAGGGAAGAGAAACTACTCTTAAAGTGGTTCCCTTACAACATCATGATTGCAAACTGGCTTTGGATTGGGGTGGATATTGACACTCTTGATAATCCATTATCCACCCTCCACCTCATCCCTCAACACCGCTCTAGCTGAAATAGCAAGGGTTATGCATCGTTCAGCACAAAACATGAGCTGTCAGAATATGTGCAATCCAGCATTGTGGTCGTTTCAGATGTTCTTGTTACAGGTCTATGGAACATACCACACATTGAAGCCTGCTTTGTTCTGACCATCTCTGTGGTTTGAGGACAAAGCCCAAATTGCTTGTGTTTCATGCTCACAGTTATTCCTGCAGCCATTTTGAAGGTGGTAATAAGGCAGGCAATTCAGAACCACGTAAAATCAAAAGTCATAGTCTAAGAAATAGTTCTGCTATGGTTTAGCAATAATATAATAAAAGCAAACACAACTTTATATTATGGGTCTGAGTCTTTAAAATTATCTCTTGTAATGTGTTTGAACTCTTTTCCCCCTTGAAAGTGTATGTTAGAATTTCCTCTTTAATTGAGCCCAAGATTTCAGCTAATAGCCCACTTCTTGAAGTAATGTGAGAAGCATTTTCAAATGCAATTTGACTTACAATGAATATGAATGCTGGGAAAACAAAACAAAACAAAGAACTCCAAGACAAACTACTTGAAGAAAAGTCTATCTCTCTGTCTTCTGAAATGCCAACTCTGTGTTGCAGAATTTTATTAATTTATGAATAATATTGGTTTATATAGAATGTCAGTTAGTTTGCTTCTTGTTCCATGCAATACTGGATCTACATGAAATGGTGCAGAAATACTCTTTATTTCCTGCAGAAAATATGAAAAAAAGTGTTGAAAGGCTGCTTTAAAAAACTCTGTGTATTGAAACCACTAAATTCTCTAAGTGCCTGCCCCAGGGTTCTGGAGTCCCTGCTTATGGGAGGGAGCAGCTAGGGAGGAAGGATTCTTTGTCATGTGTCTGGGGAAAAAATTTGTCTTAGAGAAGATTGTTTATGATCTCTACACCACTGATATTTGTCACATATGAAAACATGTCCTCATCAATGTGGTCTGGTGATAAAATGCTTAATGAAAGGCAAGAAACTAATCAACCTACTTATATGAATAAGTGTTATTCAGAGACATAGTTGTTGAACTCTGGGAGGCAGAAGTCATAGCCTGAAAGTTAATGATACTCTGAGCATTTACTTTCTTGTGGTTACAGGACAAATACTCCATATGTTTCTCAGGAAATGTGCTACCCATGGTGACTGATTCTTGGCTTCAGCTGATCCAGCTGCCTAGAGACTATCACCATGATGAAATGCAAACATACTGAGCGCAGAGCTGCTCCCATCATGTAGGAAGCATTGTAATTCACCAGAGAAGATTAATCATTCAGGTTCCGTATTCCAGTTACAAAAAGATAAAAAAAAGGATTAGAGCCCAAAGCCTGTACTTTCCTGTGTGTTCTGCTTGAATCAGAAATAAAGCTGCAACTTGAGGGCAACAAATCTACTTTTCAAGCTAATATTATTGTAATGAAGGGGTGGTTAATTAATTGCGAGATCATATTTTTCCAAAATTAGTGTTGTTTATTCATTTTGGTATTCAGAACTCTCACCAGCCCTGACCACTAATTTTAATAATAATAATGGGTTCTTTGCACAGTCGTGGAAACATTATACAGATAATAACTATATCTAGAAATAACTTGCAAAAATATATAAGCATGAACTGAACTGGAAGAGAATGTTCTTGCGGCCAAATACCACTTGCAGTCAATATACCGCTTGCCCACTAGATGGACTCAAGGAGGCAGACAATCGCTGACCTTTTATCCTCACTCCCCTGGATGATCTGTGTATCCAGGACTTCCCGCCTTGGCAGGAGACTTTCAGGTGCAGGCAGGATGTCTTGCGATGTGCAATCTTAGCGCGATGTCATGCTGGCTGTGCTGGCCGAATGCGTGGAGACATTAAAAGCCTGTTCCTGGCAATTTCCAGGCAGTTCAGCAGAGCTAGCTATAGCTTTCACATAATGCTGCAGAAAGTAATGGCAGAATCACTACCAGAAAGAGAGAGTAATAGCAGCAGGCAACAGCAGGCACGAAAAGCACAGCAGAGCACATTGTGTTTACCTGCTGTATCTCTTTTAATCAATGAAACCGAGACTAACGGGCCTTTGGACACAGAATAGCCAATCAGAATGGCAGTTATCCAAGCCTGACCATATTAGGTGAAGCATAGGCTTGCTTTACCCAAATTTGGGAAAAGCATAGGCCTTAAACAAGGCAGCACAAGCGTGTGTACCTTGTTTACCACAGGATGCAAACAAGCCTGGGCAGGCCAGAGTCCTTAGAATCAGTGGCTCCAGGTTCTTTGTCCTGTTTCTTGCGGTTGCTTCTCCCCAAAACAGGTGGAGGGAGTGTAGAAGAACATGCCTGGGCAAGCCAATGCATATATAAGCCTATTTCTGGCCTATCAGACCTACCACAACAATTATACTGATATGTGATAGTTAGAAGTTTGAGACAAGTTACCTCTCCCCAACATCTAGATGTTTTCCAGTATCTGAATGTCTAAACATCTGTATATAATGTGCAAAACTCCAGTTCTGGAATTAACAAGCTCTCAGTTGCCTAATTTTAGCTAGAGGCTTCAGCCTGACATTAAAAGCAGCCCACAAGTTTCCTCCAGAACACTGACCTAGACCAGCCATCACCAGAACTGACCAACTCCTACTGTGAAGTTCTCAGTGAATTCAGAAACCAGACTGGTTTTGGTCTGAGTTTTTTGTGAGGCTGTTTGGTTGGTTGGTTGATTGGTTTTAGCGTAGGTCTGAAAATTCAACAATATATCTGTATGCTTGAAACCTTGACTTAAGATGCAAACTAAGGTTTTGTTACATATGCAAAAGTAGCTAAAAGGATATTTCATATATGGTTCTACAGGGAGGCCATAATTTTAATTACAGGGAGAGTTTAATCTTATCAGGTTTAGTTGTTTTCCCCCATTTTTTAATTTTATCTACATTCTTTGACAATTTATATCAATAATCTGTGATGTTTACAGTCCAGCATTGAAGTGGTAACCAAATAATTAAGGGAAAGAAACAGGAATACAAATTAAAATGAAAATGCAGATCCTGCATTCTTGTACTGCACTGTTCTATTAAGCTGCTGGGGAAGATGTGATTTGTGGATAGTTCCACAAATTAGTTGAACTAAGAATTGTGGATAGAACCAAGAATTGTGGATAGATCCACAAATTAGTTGAACCGGGAATTTGCATCTTGTAGAATAGAATAGCCCTCAATAGGAATGTAAACTTGAGAATTCAGTTGAGTAGCAGGGAAATCCAGCAAGCTCCTTGTGGCAGACCCGGTACAGAATAAATTTCATATGAATAATGACACCAAAACAGCAGCATCATAAAAGGATGTATTATTTCCTTGCAATTTAATGAGTGAAGGCTATCTTTATAGTACTTGAGATAAAGAAAAGCCCAGAAAAAAATGTAATATACAGCACAATTTGTATAAAATCTGAATCTCAGAGTGCATCAACAAAAGAAAAACACTTTCAACAAGAAGAGATTTCAGACTTTTCAGCAGTCTGGCGAGGGCTATATGATACAAACACTAACTTAGTCACATGGTTGATTAATTCAATGCTTAATGAGTGGACCTGCTTAAACAAGTATCAACAACTCCTTATGAATCAAATCTTTATTGTGAGATTTTCATCTGATAGGACAGAATACTTAATCCTCAAAGGAAAAAAAATCAAGGGATCTCCGTTTCTGAGAACAACTGTATTGCAGTTTTATATCTGTAGTTAAAGTAATTATATAAATAACTTTCATAAAAATGGTTTATCTTCGCATTCTGTCACTGCAAAACTGCAATTTTCACAGCAGAAGAAAAAAAAAGTCAAGAACTTGTTTTGAATTTCAAAATTTAAAGTAATCTGTGCAGGAAAAAAAATATGTTTTCCTATTTAAAAAGCGTAAGATTCATGTAGGGAGGAAACCTACTCTTGGAAAACTGTTTTAGAATAGATGTCATTACTATTCAGAGAATACTGTATCTTGCCTTCAAATGTTTATTGAACCACTGAACAACTGAGCTGTTCAGTCTTCACAGAAAATATGATTTTAAATGGTACTTATTTTAGTACTGTATTTTTTCAATGGTTTTGTGACAGGATTGTTCACAGAGTCTTGTCCATTTATTTCAAAATCATGTCGACTTGAAGATAAAAAACACTGCATAAACACACCTAATTATGTTTAAGTATATCTCTGCTCCCTTAGGGATGGAGTTGCACTTACAGTTTAACACAAAACATTGTATTTTAAAGATAATTTATCCAGACATTTACTCTCCACCTCTTCTCTGCTATAGATGGATCCACGGCAGTGGGATACAAAACTTCTACAGCTGTTACCTGATTTTTTGCTAACAAAGAAGCTAATGTAATTTAAATTTTCACACAAATATGTCTGGTACCTTCTTAAATGAATTAGTTGCAGTACTCCGGGTAAATCCGCATGCTCTGACTATGAAGTTTGTTTGTGTGGTAGTTTGAGGAGTCCTAGGTCCCCCTTAAAAAGCCATAGGGACACAGGCTCATCCCAGGGGGATGGACCTGGTCATCCCAGGTTATTGTAATATTGTTATTCTATTCCATCTTCCAATATCATAGCTTATAGGGCAGTGTGTGGCTGATACTCTTTCCCTTCTCCTCCCTGCCTTTTCTCCCTTCACTTCTTTGCTCTGGGAACAGCACATGTCCCTTCTTATCTCATGGTTTGTGGGGGAGATGGCTACTATCTGGCAGAGAATTGTGAGCTGTGTCATGAGGCCTTCTGAGGCCTTGTAGGCCCCAGCTGCAGAGGGCAGTTTTGGCCTACCCTCAGGCTGACTGAGTGTGGAAGGGGGTGGAAGATTCTATAAGACCATTTTGGGCCAAATGAGTCTTGGTCCAATGGACGTGACCTAGCTTGTGAATGTACTTATTCTACGTGATTGCCTTTTGCATATATGCTCTTGTAAATAGAATCTCTCTTTAAACTTCCAGTCAGTGTACAGTATCCTCATTCTTACTCTTGGAAAGGGATAAGAGTCACTTCTGTTCTCCAGTTCCAGGTAGCTGGTGGCCTCAAACTGGGACAGTTTGGCAACCTACCTTTATATTTGTACAAGGGAGTCACTTCCATAGGTTCACTTGCATGGACATGAGTTTGCACTTCCATTTATAGATGGAAATACTAATGCTTAAGTCTCAGTTTTTATTTCCATTTATAGATGGAAGTAATCTCAGAATGTATCAAAGCAGGATTCTTTTTTCCCCTGCACTATTGGTATAGATTTATAGATTGATGCAGGAAAAAAAAAGGATGGAACTTTTGATGGGAACTTTAATTCTTTAATTACTGTCTGTTGCTCCTTGGAAAACAAGTTATAGTTTGCTTGGGACTGCAAACTGGAAAAACACATTGCCTCTTCCTTGGTACAT
Organism: Tricholaema leucomelas; assembly: GCA_013400475.1. Lineage (NCBI taxonomy): Eukaryota > Metazoa > Chordata > Aves > Piciformes > Lybiidae > Tricholaema lacrymosa > Tricholaema leucomelas. Next base: position 92,854 of record WAAF01018541.1, on the reverse strand, counting down.
TCATTAGAGTTTTGCAAATAAGTATTAAGTTCACCATTGAACAGAAATTGATGTTGTCAGAGCAATGCACTTGGAAATTGGTTATGGAAAGTAAGACAATTTTATCTTTAATGAATATTATGCCATCATCGGCTTTGTTGTTCACATGGGACAGTGAAAACACCTTTAGTAGATTACACAGTTAAACCAATTTACATAATAACATCATACGCATTAAAAATACATTGCCCTTGTGGAAGCAGGGTTCAACTGTTGGAGAGATAAAAATAACTGCTACAAACTGGCATTTCCCAGCTACACAGATCAGTAGGGATCACAGAACACTCTTGGACATCAGCTTTAGGAGATTTCAGCACTAAGCCAATTTCCTTGAAGCACATTATACACTTTGAAAGAGCCTGCTTTTTGAATCATACATGGCTTTCACAGAAGGTGAGTTAAAATAGGATAATTCTGTTAAAACTTTTCCTCCTAGCTCAGATCACAAGGGATCATGTAATCCTATGAAAATGGTCATTATGGAGGAAACATGATCAGTAAACTATTCCTAAATAGGCTGATACACCTGGGGCATGTATAAGCAATTGTGACTTGTTTTGAATATTTAAGTGATTTATCATAAAGGACACTACAATGGCCTTGTATTAGACAATTTAAAGACATGTTTTGGTTGATGACCATCTTTGTCAAAGAAGGATTTTCTCTCATTTGTAGATCATTGCTCTCACAATACCAAGATAAATGTATCCTAGGGTAGATGAAGGACTGACTTCATTAAATTATTTGGAATTCCTTTTTACTTGATGAGTTTTTGTTTGTTTGTGGGTATTTTTTTTCCTATGACAGTTTGAAAGGATATGATTTCATTCCTCTAAGAACAGGATTCAAAGCGGTCTGTCCTGTTACCAGCAGAGGGAATAGGGGAGCAAACACAAACAAGGATTTAGTCAATAATTTTTGGAGAAGACTTACCCAGTAGCATCTTACCTCAGTTTACCTAGCAAGGAGATTTCAGTAGCCCGTGGCAACACTTTTTCATAGATTCTTATAATGAAAAATTGTGAGTTAGCCTGAAGTAAGTGATAAGTGTCTTCAGGATTTGGGCTGTGCTATATATCTTCCAGAATGCTGAGCAGGAAAAAATTAGAAAGCTTGATAAGAATTACTGTCAGATATGAACTAACACAAAATGATGTGCTTGGAGTGTATTTTACCCATATATTATTGACTTAACATTGAAATTGTTGCCTAATGTAGACAAGCTGACAATACACTCATTATGCTCCAGATTTTCTCAGAGACAGCAATAGACCCTCTCACCCAGGGAAGGATATGAAAATGTTCCATAATTTCTCAGGCTCTTGTACATCCAGCAACAGATTTCCATAGCTTTCTTCTGTACAACTTTTTTTGTGCTTTTGCTAGTCCTTGATAGTTAAGGGCCTTTGGTACTATAGACCTGGCTGGTGAGGCCCTCAAGTGTCACCACTTTTCCCATTACTGTTACTGTTCCTTCTGTGGGATCCCCATCCTTCCACTGTTTTTGTACACTTTTGCCTTAAGCCACTTCACCAGGCTGTGAATGTGACATAAATTCTCACCTGCTCTGGGACCAGTGAGCTCTGGTACAAGGATATCATAGAAGTTAATGGGCAAGCTTCCCATTAAGGGCAGAATCAATCAGAAAAAAAATCACATCAAAGGCACAGCAATGTCACAGGCGCTGGCAGGCAAGCTTCCTTGAACCCTGCTGAGGTGCTAAGGAAAATGACATTTTAAAATACAATTGACTACTTCTAGAAAATATTGTTTAATATGAAGTTCAGGTCACTTTTCTAACCTCTCTACCATGAGCCGGTGATGACTAGAAAATAATCTCTATCTGTAGTAATATACATAAAAATTTGGGGAAAACGTAATGCCACATTTCAAACATTATGTTAATTGAAAAAAGAAACCCAGGAAAAATTGCTTTCAATGAGGTAGCTTTTTTTCCAATATGAGAAGTCTTTCATACATTTCTTTAAAAATTGTGACATCTGCAGAGGACTTGTGACTGTTCTCAGTTTATTTGTTTAAAAATTCATAAACTAGAAATTATTCCTCTTTGCTGATCAAAAATCACACTGCATACCTAGAATATTTTACACCTTCCAATAGAAATGGAAATAAAACATAAGAGCTTGCATTTACCAAAAAAGTCAGTGGAAAGAGACTTTTCTAGCTCCATTACATATCAAGCTCAGAAGTAACTTCCTTGCTTTGAGTGTGATTCTGTGATTGCATCACCTAACTACACAACAGCATGCATGTATGTTATGCGTATTTTAGGAGGAAGTTCTCTACAGAGAGAGTGATTTGCCATTGGAATGGGCTGCCCAGGGAGGTCGTGGGGTTGGCATCCCTGGAGGTGTTCGGGAAAAGATTGGATGGGGCACTTAGTGCCATGGTCTAGTTGACTGGATAGGGCTGGGTGCTAGGTTGGATTGGATGATCTTGGAGGCCTCTTCCAACCTGAGTCATTCTATGATTCTATGTGTAATTATTTACATTTAATTACCTTCTTTCTAGGAGAACCACAAGCACAAACCCCTTTATCTTGTGAAATCTGGTTCCAAAGTATTTTCTAGGGTATTTATTCTGGTATGACAATGGAAGTGTGTGGAGTTCAGGATTTAGCTTCATCAAATTCATCAGCAGATTTATTTTTGTTTGTTTGTTTTACAACTGACATTTCTACACTATCAATAGAAGTGCAGACAAACCTTGAATGCTCTTAACCCTCACTTACAAGACAAGAATTTTGAATTAAACATGCCATCACTAGTAAATTCATAACGTAATTCTCTACTGCTCATGCTCAATCTGTCTTGCAAAATGCACTTGTGAAAGAAATGTTATCTGAAGTGAAGCAAGTGTATGATTTTCTTCAGCTTTATCCTGGCTATGAAGTATAAAACAGTTAGAGGGTTTTACTTTGAAATAATATTTGAAATGTACTAACTGTTTATACATGTCCTAGATTTTTCTAGCAGTGTTCCTGGTACAGAAATAAGTGGGAATTGTATGTTAAGAAAGAGAGGTAAATCTTCATTAACCATGGAAATCTGATGAAACTCTTTGTCTTTCAAATCAGCAAATGGCGACGTGAGCTCTAGAAAGTAAACTTCAGAAAATGAAAGACTATACAAAATGAACAATGGTGAAACATTTTTTTCATAAGCTTACTGTTGTATTTGAAAGCAGCCTGATCATACAAAGTGTGACGGATTACTGGACTCAGCCTCTACTTTAATGTCTTACTGTTTGATACTTGTGATCTGTGACTAGTACTGAGAAACTAGAGAGCTTTTTGATTAGATAAAAAGAGTTGCACACTATGATCTATGCCTATAATATTATACTTTTTGTTCTTTTTTGAAATTAGACTTCTTCTGAATTTGTTTGGGTTCAGACTCCAGAGAATTGCACAATTTTTTGTTGCTTCAGTCAGCTGCTGTGTGATTCTTGCAACATGAAGACATTGCACAGTTTATACTAGCTTTCCTGTCTTTGCAAATGTGGTGGCCCATGTTCAGCAGACAATGCTTGGTTAAATATTTTAAATACATTTAAATAAATAAATACTTCAAAGGTGATTTTTCATAAAGGCAAAGACAGATATTCTCTGTATGACAAGCCTGCCCTAGATTTTCTACCTGCTGTATTAGCCCAAGTTGTGACTTCCTTTATTTTCTTTTAGCTCCCCAAGTGCAGAGAGGTTTGTGCCAAGACCCTCAGTTGACCCAGAACCCCATTAGAGGACTAAGGAAAATAACTGGATCAAAGCCATAGCCAAGACGAATTAAGACATCAGCTTGTGAGCCTATTAAAATGTCAGGTATTATCTCACCCAAGTGATTAGAGAAGGCTGAAATGCAGCCTTTAATCTGTTAATCATTAATTTCAGAAAATGAGTCCATGGTTCTTTTTCCAACTTGTCTGCATGGAAATCTACCTGACTGGCCTTAGGCAAAACATTTTGGTGGAGTACATCTTTCTCACATGATGTAGCTCTCTACCAACTCAGCTGGTGATCACATTATGCTCTTAATTCTTGCAATCAGCAACATAAACACCAGTTCATCATTGCTCTCTTAGGGTAACCCATCACTCCCACCTAGGCACTGCAGCAGCTGAATGTATCTACTGCTTCTTAAATAAGGTTGCTATAGAAAGGATGCTTTCTGATAGGCAGGTTTGGTTGAACAAGAGGGATCGAAATTAATCATTGCATATGATTTGTGAAAGATGAGAAGAGGTATTTGTGGGATCTGGGAGCTTACCAGGATGAAGAAAACATGGGGGGCAGGAAGGAGTAGCACACTGATAGGCACAGAAATCTTTAAAAAGGAGAAAGAGGAAGGTTATAATCGAGAGAAAGGGAGGGATTTGGAATTGGGGGGAGTTGTTATGAAGAGGTAATTAATCAATGTGAGGTCACATTTTTCCAAAATTAATATTGTTTATTAATTTTGATATTCAGAACTCTCATCACCCCGACCACTAATTTTAATAATACTGGGTTCTTCTCACAGTCATGGAAACTTTATACAGATAATGACACAGGATCTTGAAATAACTTGCAAAATATATAAACATTACTGTTCTGGTGGCCAAATACCACTTGCCCACTAGACAGACTCAAGGAGCTCCTTTCTGCTTATGGTAGAAAGCTTTGGTGAATTACACAGTATCACAGTATCACCAAGGTTGGAAGAGACTTCACAGATCATCAAGTCCAACCCTTTACAAGAGGCTTTAAGTGTTTACTCACAAAATATTATCTCCCAGCTCATGGGACTAGCTGCAACCATACACACCACTCAAATGCTTTCAGAGAACACTCTTACTTGTCAGCCACTGAGGCTTCTGATTCTTCCCAGGCTTCACAGAGTGCTGAGAAAGGAGGCAGATAATCTCTGACTTTTTATGCTTGCTCCTCTGCATGATCTGTGTATCTCCAGGACTTCCCATCTTGGCAGGAGACTTTCAGATGTAGGCAGGATGTGAAGTCATAGGCTTGCTTTACTCAAATATGGGAAAAGCATAGGCCCTGCCCAGGGCAAGGACAAGCTAAGTGTGTGTACCTTGTTTACCACAGGAGCAAAGCAAGTCTGGGCTTACACCCAGTGGCTCCAGGTTCTTTGCCCTCTTTCCTGTGGTCACTTCTTTCCCAAACAGGAGGGAGAGCAGAAAAACATGTCTAGGCAAGCCAGGTCTGTATAAGCCTATTTCAGCCTATCAGGCCTACCACTACGAAAGTCCAGGACTTGATAAAGGAGGGATAAAGACACAAGAAACCACAGAAAGGTTAGGAAAATAAAACAAAGGAATGCGACAAGTAAAGCCAGAGTTATGAAAAATATATTTATGGAAGAATCTGAAAACAGAAGAATCAGTCTTAGTGAGCCAGGTCTCAGCTTCAGGCCACGTAAACCTATGACACAAGCCCAGCCTTCTTCCTCTTCACTCCAGTACTCCTATATCCACTTGTAGTCCTTTTTTCTCCCTCTTCTTCCTTGTTTCAAAGTTCCTCCATTTTCTCAGGCCCTATGACTCTATGCACTACTCTGTGATGTTGCTTCCCAAGCTCCTTTGTTTAAGGTAATTTCACACTGTACCATTCCTGCTGACTCCATGTTCTCATAGGATGAAGGTGGTGCTTGTAGATGCTGTGGTGATGCTATTGCATGTCAGGAGCCATGCAGTCAGAAAAACAAAAGCAGTCAAGAGAAACTTACTGGAGATACGGGGATTGGTGTTGTGCCAATAAGGTGTGACTGATTAGAGAGTTGTGTCCATGTTAGGGGTAGGAGAAATGGCTGTAGGAGTCTAGGGGGTGCTGTGGCATTCAGGGAAGGGATGGAGTACTTCGGTCAATGTAGATGAACTGTATAGGGTGGCAGTGAGGAGGTGATGTGTGTCCCCCACAGTGAGGGACACTGTGTCAGGTAGGAGGAGAAACTACAGCACAGGACACTCAGAGAGCCTGAATGATGCTGAAGCTCTGCCAATGACCTAGCAGGGACAAGATCCAGTTCATGAACTTCTTATGCCAAACGTAATTATAAACTTGATTTGATAAGTGATACAGATCTGTTCTCCCAAAGAGTAGATGAATGGAGGTGCTGATACCTGGAAAGTTGGTTTTGGTAGGAAGAAAGAATATAGTATATGGCATTCCAAGCTATGTTACAGGAGATTTTGATGCAGTTCCAAACTCAGATGTTTGTGTGACCGTTAACATTTTGCTCTCTAAATAATGGCCTTATATCCTTCAGCAACAGGGAAATTTTCAGACTAAGAACCTTTTTAATGACAGTGTCTTCCTCAGGCAGTAATGAAAGCTCTAGTGTTGTTAAAATGGACAATGAGAATCCAGGTTCCAGACTTGTTAATGGAAAAGTGGTGGTAAAATTTAATGCTTTTAGCTAATCTCTACTTTGCGTCTGTTTGTAAATCAGTGAAGAAATGGTCAGATGTACTCAGTCATTCGCCATGTAGCCAAACATAGACTGAAGAGATTTAGTGGAGACCTTTTAAAGGAAAAAAAAAGAAAAAAAGGAAAGAGAGGAAAAAGAAGCAGTTAAGCATTACCCTCCCATCAAATTCTCATTCTTTAGATAGCTAATTCCTATTTGTGTTCCTGAAAAATCTTTCTTTATTTTTATACAGAAGAAAAGATGGACCAAAAAAATTATTTCTTTACCATTTTTCCTGTCTTCAATTTCTGATAATGTTTTCCCATATTTCCACTATTAGTCAGATGATACAATTAGACTAGCTATCAAGACTAGACTTGGAGTCAGCTATGCTGTATCTAATGAATCAGGAAGAAATTCCTTTGACACGGGGAACAGGAGGCAGTTTCAAAGGCAGAGGCATACTCTACCTGGTACTGGACAGTGAACAGTCTCAGTCAAGCAGAGCTTTAGCTAGAATGATTAGACTAGACTAACTCTTGAATTGTTTCCAAGTGGAGAGTTAAAGCAGCTGTTTGTAGCTCTGTAAATACCTCAGTGTGTATTTGTATTTCAAGCTCAGTTTTTATTTCTAAAATCCACTGGAATCTAAATTTTGAATCAGCATTCAAGCCTCGGATGTTTACTTTGTCCTAATACCTCCCCAGGACACATCCTCCTCCTTTCCCTTAACTCTTCTGTTCCTCACTTGCTTCAATTTACACCAGAACAAGAAACAAACAAACAAGTATATTTACCAGTATTATTAGTCATTTTTCTTAGGAAGTCTCAGAATGTATGCTCATGGTGAGTAGCTGGGTCTAGCTGGGGCAATGAAAATCAGTGTATTGCAGTACTTGGTGACACAGGAATTAAACACTCTTCTCCAGTGCAGTGGAGTTTTGACAAAATCCAAATATTGCTACCAGACTCTGGAAATTCAGGAGTCTGAATACAAAATAGAAGGCAAGACAAGAAGGCAACAGGTGTTGGTGTGTGCATATGAGTGTCACACAAAAATTCCAAAGTCTTGACAGCTATAGTATTTATCACTGTGCTAATACTGTAAAAATTATACTTTTTCTCATTGTTGGTTGGATTTTTCACTGATAATAAAAAAGTACATTGTATTACTGACAAGATTTTACGTTAAACTCTGTTCAAAGATTGACACAGTATTCTAAGACAAATATACCAGCTAATTTTTTTTTTTTTCTGGTAACAATCTAACTTCACACAATGTGTTTATTATACTCTGTCATTGTTAAGGCACATAATGATTGAAATGGAACAAAGAGGTTGAAATAATTTTGTCTGCTATTAGTAAAATAACACTGATGTGTTGTGAATACTTTTTAGGCATGTTTCCAAAGTTGAAATGATAATTCTATGCACATTTTGGTTTTGCTGTGAAAAAGAGAAAAAGAAGCATTTATTGGGGGGGGAACGACAGACGACGGGGAACCCACCATAAAAATACACTGTAGACACAAATTGCAGCAGTGATCTGTGAAAAAGCTGTGTTCAAAGAAGATTTCTCATATGCACATATTAAATTAATCATCTACCTTTCTTACATTTATACTTAGTTTCTCAATGAAATACATAAAATTATTCTCATTCTCTTGCTGTGGAAGGTTATTAAAAAATGCCAGTGTCTTGATCTCCACCTCAACACAACCACCTTTTTTGGAAGGCAGAACTAATTTCTGCAGGTGAATAATTCTGTGGGTGTTTGCAATGGTTGTGAACAAGCATTGGAAGTGGGAATGTGGTCAGAAGAAGAGAGACTAACTTCTCAAAAACTTTCTATATGATCATTTCATCTGGTGGTGATGAAACACTATATTCTCAAGATTTTCTCAATCATTTTTCTGAGGTGGCGCCTACATAGGAAAGAAGCCTGTAAAACCTCTGAAATAGATAATTAAGCAGTCTCTCCTCAAACCATAACATAGGAGAGTTTTTGAGGTTTTGCAAATGGTATGCTTTGACTTTAATACTTGTAGTGTTTTCTGGATCAGAGAGAGTGATTTGCCATTGGAATGGGCTGCCCTGGGAGGTGGTGGAGTCACCGTCCCTGGGGGTGTTCAAGAAAAGCCTGGATGAGGCACTTAGTGCGATGGTCTAGTTGACTGGACAGGGCTGGGTGATAGGTTGGACTGGATGATCTTGGAGGTCTCTTCCAACCCGGTTGATTCTATTCTATTCTCCATTGGATCTCTCAACCTATCATTTCCAAACACTCTCCACATCTCTCAGCAGTTCCTTGGTTGTTTTCACTTCTCCAGCCACATGTCACAATCATCTTCCTCCTTTGAACAAAGGCTGACCACACATTTGTAAGGGAGTTGTGACCATTAGTTTGATAAATCAGACAGACAATATTTTTTTTTTTTTAATTAGAATTTAGTTATTCAATTTTGTAGGTTTTAAGATTTGGATAATCAGTGATAATCAGTGTCTGCTAAGTTTTATTCACCAGTGGACTTGTCATGAAATGTAATGACAAAGAAAGTGTAACAGTACTCTTTTAATCCGTTCAGCAGGTTGTATAAAGTCTTGCTTGCCTTGGTTGCCATAAAGAATTTTCAGAGCCTGGCCACAAAACATTTAGAGAAAAAAGCTCAGAGCATGAGAAGATATTAAAGTTCTTAGATATAAATTCTAGATTTACTTGATAGTTGGGAATTCTTCTGAACACTCACCAATATAACTGTCATTTGTAAAAACAAAAGAGTAAGGCAAATGGTACACCAAGCCCTGTAGCCTCTCTATATCAATGCTAATACAAGACGCTGCTTAAGAATAGCATGTATTACTGGCCACAGCTAATGATACGCTTCTCTTTTACCTTCACAGCTTTCAGAATCATTGGCTTATGGATTTTTGAGGAAATGTTACTGTATATTTATGGATGTATTGTTCAGTGCATCTCTCAGAGGAAAAATTCCATTTCCCAGGTATCATCTTTTTATTATATGTATGTATAATGACTGTCACAGAGATTCTAGAAATGTTAATATCATTAATAGCAATTTTATTACCTAATCATTTAACCCTTTTAGAAATAGGTGCAAAACTCAAACATAGTAACTACCTGTACATCTATGTACAAGTCTCTAGCCAGTGGACTTTGGATTTCGTAAGAATCCTGTGTGAGTCAAATTGAGTATATATATTTCTATTGTAAGACATGGCAAGCCACAAACAGTGCTTCTGCAATTCCCATACTTCAAACTTCTCAGGGATAGGAGGAATGTCAGAGGAGAAAATAAATGGAAAAACAAACGCATAAATTAAAACACAAATCTTAATTTAAAAGGACAATATTTTTATTTATTTGTCAGGATGTATTTTCTTGTTTGTTCATTTGTGGCTGAAGATCAATACTAAAACCTTACTTTCAGCATGGCCACAAAGTGAATACAGAGTTGTAAAGTTTATTTTATTCCAGTTCCTCTAGTCCTTGAAGCACACCACAAAGTCAAAGCTGAATTATACTTCCTTAATGTCTTCTTCCTTGCTGCCATGACCCTGAAGAAGGCAAGATCACAGCTCTGCTTTTCCTGACTTAGACATTGTCTAATCTGACAAGATAGATGCACTCAGTAACCGGGGGTAGTGACAGTACCATCATTTTTCTGTATGGTCTGTCATCCTGTTCTGGCTCTCTTACCTGTTATCTCTGTTGGGCAAGGAAGCTCTGCAGAGTCCTATTGTGTTTTGGACTTTATTTGTGCAACAAAATTATATGTTTTATCTTTCTAAGAAAGATAACACATTTTTCTTAATTTTCAGAATGTGATTATGCTGTACTCAAGTAATATCAGTTATGGAAATAGTTAGATCAGTGCTAATCATAGCAAACTTGGATTTGATGTTGAACATATGTCAAAACCTCTCCTCCCTGTGAGATGCAATTTTTTCCTATATCTCAGCAGTCTTAAGTTTCTGTATTAAAAGATCAGTCATCAGATACAGTCGTCATTGCATGTTTTAGTGAATCTTGTTCTGGCTATAGTGGCACTTCTCTTTTAATATTTTGCCATTATGCATAGTATGCTGTAGAGATGCTAAGCCTAAATCAGATTGTCTGGCTAAACAGGATGTCTGGCTAGGGAAAAGAAGAAACTCAAAAACACCATGGTAGTTACACATTCAGTTTCTTTTCTATAGGAATAAAACATTGTGAAACTGTTAAGCATTCAAAACACAGAAAATGTGCAGTTAGGGAAAGTGAACTAGTGAAGAAGGGGGGAAAAAAGATGTCTCTTGTTCAATATAACACTGTATTTCTAAGCAAGAATGGTGAGGTCATGACCATAAACACCTTAATTGCTCCACAAGTACATGTCACAGCGATGATCTACATCCATACTCTCATAAGAATAAAACTGTATATTGTTATCTCTTGAGCAGGCATAGTTTGGTTTTAGGTAGGTGTGTTGCTATAGCTACCCTTCACAATTAATGAATTTTCTGAAGCTGGGCATTCTTACCCATTCAAGCTGTAAGTGAAACAAAACCTTTGGCCTAGGCCAACGGCCAAAGGCCTAGGCCTTTGTTCCCTTCCCCATCCCCAAAGAAAATGACCCCATTTTGTTCTCTATTGCATTCATTGTCATGTGAGATGACAAATGATGGTAGCTCATAGAGTCCCTTTCCAGACAGAAAAGCAGATAAGAAACTATGCATAATGAATCCATTATTCTTCAAATATACATAACAATTATAAAGCTCACAACAATGAATCTAAATTTGTTTTGACTGTTAATTATTTTGCTGTCACTCTCCACCTCTCCAGTCATCCAAGGGCTCCAGGCTACTGGAAGGATCCATAGGCCTGCAGTTTCAGCAATGGCATTCTTCCTGATATGGCCTATCTGGGCAGAGCAAAGGGTAGAAGGTTTCCAAGCACCCTGAACTGGGAGGGCAATAACTGTGCTTAGTAGCGCTATCAACAACAGGATAACAGCACAGATTAGCTTAGGCACTTTGCCTTCTGGCCTTCTGCAGAGGTAGAAAAATCCACTTCCATAAAGCAAGGCATCTCAAGTGAAACTGCATCTTCATTCACAAGGTGCTGAAAATTATTCTCACTGTTAAATGTTTTGCTGCCAAACGTCTGCGGTTCCCTTGGGCAATACATGGCAGAAGAGAGGATCTAAGGCAGCATTTTATGCACTCTCAGAACATTTAGCAGCTTTCAGGCACATGCATTGGCAGGTTGTACATGGGCACTAACAATGCAACAAGGTGGTTGCCAAGGTTACCACAACTTGTCATAAAACCTGAAAACAAAAGCAAAGAAGCCAGGCTGCCCAGCATAATTCCATCAAGCACCTTGCCTTATATTCTGCATTAAGCCAGGAAAAGGCATGTCTTCAACAGGCATGCAGGAAAGAGAACTGCATTGTGCCTTATGGCTTAGTGTAAAAGGCTGCTGACCTGTATATTGAAAAGACACCATATATTCATTCCTACAAGTGAGATCACAGCTATTGGGTACCAGCACACAATTATCTCTGCTAGAAAAAAACATTCTTAAAAAAAGAAAAAAAAAGAGAGAGAGAGAAAAATAAGTCCTAAACCACAGACAGGAAGCCCAGAAATCCCAAACTGGAAAAGTTAACATTGCAATCTCCTTTCTTTTTCTTTTTTCTTTCTTTCATTTTCTTTTCTTGAAAAGATATTCTTAAAATGATAGTTCTATTTTGTAAACAATGATTGCATTTGCTGTACTTCGGTTACAGTGCAAGGTTACTATAGAGATCTACTCTAGACAGACAGTCAAAAAGATAATAAGCCTTCATAAATAAAAGGCTCCTATTTTATCCACCATTGCCACTGATCACATAAGAGGAGAGGAAAGACATCTTAATTTTCTCAATGCAACAATCTCCTGATACCGACTGAATTAGTTGGGGCAATTAATGTGGCAGGAATTATAAAATACGTAGATATTTTATTTCCAAAAACCCCCACCCAAAACTATATGCAAACTAGTTAAATAGGCAATTTAGAAATTTAGGAGAATCAGAAAATGGGAAAAGGTTTAGCCGTAAAATGGCTCTGCCCCACTTGTGAATAAGCAGCCTGGAGCCATAGGGAATATCTGTTCTACTCACAGCAGTGGAGTAGAATTCAGAGATACTACCTTGGTTCTCTTGGGGCAGTGTTGGGACTGCTCTGTGTCTTGCTAGCAGTTGAGAGGCTTCTAGATCTTCCCAGGCTCTAGCAGGGTGCTGGAAAAGAGGCAGATGATCTCTGACCTGGTACTGGTTCCTCTTGGCATGGAGGTTTCCAGAGGTGCAGGCAGGATCTCTTGCAGATGTGCAGAGAGTGCGATGTTGGTGGCACTTTTCACCATGTTCTGAGGCATTTCATGCCTTCTCCTGGTAAACTTGAAGCACTTAAGTTTCCAGGTACAAAACATCGGGTCTACACTGGTCTGAATCACGAGGCAGGGCAGAACACATTGTTGAAGCTGAGAGCAGTGAGGCAGAGAACGTTGTCTGAGCAGAGCAGAATGCAGAGCAGAGCAGCACGTTGACTAGTGTGCAGGCCTGAAGAGTAGACAGGTAAACCTGGGTAACATGGAGCCCACAAGACTTTAAAAGCTGAGTAAAATCTAGTTCATGAAATGATTTTATATCTGTCAGTATACCATACTTATTTCTTTAGCTTACAGAAAGATATAGGTTTTCTTTTGTACCTAACTTTCTATTCTAGGAGGGAATTCAAATTATTTGGTTTTTTTTTTCAGAATTCAGAGGAGACAAGGCTAAGAATGGGTAAATGACTTTCTATTTCCTTCATGTGTCTTTCCTCCTTTAGAAGTTTTGGGGCTCTTCTTTCTCCCCATGCTATTTTAACTTGGTAGTACTGATTTTTCTTTTTCATCTGTTTCTGGAACAGATGTAAACATTACGTAACCTAAGAGAAAAAAATGGCATTTTTTTGCTACAGATGTCTGCTTAACTGACACACACAAAAAAAAGGGGGCTAATAGTATCTAACATTTTACTAAAATTAATGACATTCAAGAGTGACACTCAAAACTCCTTTTATTCCTAAGGCTTCACAAAAGAACTTTCCCTCTCAGTAATAATGATGGCTAGTATAATATTTGTCTTTATTTTTCTGCAAGCAACTGTTAACATGATAGATGAGTGCACGAAAAAGGAGAGAAAACTGATGAACAATATAATCACTCTATGCCTGCAGGAAAAGAAAGTCTATGAAGTTCCTTTTCTATTGTATGTGTATTTACTGACAGTAGATTCAGTCGCCCTTTCTTTTTCTTTCTTTCTGAACTTGGGAATTTTTGAAGCTGGGAATGTGACTGAAAGATAGCAGTGCACAAAATACAGAGGCATGCAAAACTTCCTGTATTTGAAGCTCCCCAGAGATCTTTGCCAGAGACCTCTATCTGGGAAAAAAAAAAGTAGAAAAGATCAAGTCTATAGTACCCTGAAGGTCAAACTGGTCATACACCAGTAAATTTTCCAAGGAGGCTGGTGTTGTGGTAGGCCCAATAGGCCAAAAATGGGCTTATCCATGCTCTGTCTTATCCAGGCATGTTTTTCTGCTCTTCCCCTCTTCGGCTGTGGGGAGAAGCAACCGTGGGAACCACTGAGTCTAAGGACTCTCATTTGTCCAGACATATTTCCCTGCTTCCCTTCCTTCTGTGCTGGAGGAAGCAACTGCAGGGAAGGAATAAAAAAGCCCTGACTTCGCCTAATATGTTCAAGCTTGGAAAAGTGCCATTCTGATTCCAAAGCCCCGTTAGTCTTGGACTGGTATTGGTAAAAAGGGATGAGCAGGTAGTATGGTGTGCTGCTGCTGCCTCATTGCATCCGGAAATTGACTGGAAACCACTTCCTTGAGTTTACCAGGAGCAGACTCTGGATGCCTGCATGCAGTCAGCCTGCATAGCCATCACGACATTGTGCCAAGACTGCACATTGCATTGCATCCTGCCTGCCCCTCTGCAGGGCTTCTTCTGAATTGGGAATCAAGAGGAACCAGGTCAGAGAGTATGCTATAGACTACCAGCTTCCTGAGAAAAAAGCCTGGGAAACTCCAAAGCCTCCAACAGCTTTGAGACCGTCGACAACAACCCCTCCGTGTGCTTTGGGTACTGTCTGATACTATTTTGTGAGTAAACACTTAAACCTCTTGTAATTCACTAATTGCCTTCTGCCATAAGCAGAAGGGAGCTTCCTGTGTCCTCTGGTGGGTAAGCGGTATAATTAACTGCACGCAGTATAATCAACCACAAGAATCTTCTCTTCCAGTACAAAGTTTGCATTTGCCACTTTAGGAAATAAGTGTTCTAGTTTTGCCTGTTCCCTGAATGCATAAATTTCCAAACAGTGTATTTTTGAACCTTGTGGATAAGTTTTCTGGTGAGTTTTAATGTTAGTAAAGAGTTTTCATAGTTAATAACAGTCTTCACCTGGATATCAAAATTCGTACAGATTATTAAGTATCACACCTGGTACATGTCTTCCCTGCATGATAACATGTGAGACAGCCTCTGGAGATGGTACAGCCAAGATATTTCTGAAAGTTCAACCAGTATCTCTGAACAACTGTGCAGCTGTTGTAGGTATTAATTCTTTGGAGTACGTTCACACATGCCCATCATAGTTCAACAGTATGTCACATACCTTGAGCCAAAAGATTTTCCATGGCAAAGGGTTGCTTATTTTCAAAGCAAATATAATGCACTCTTCTTATGCTACCTTCCATTTTACTACAAGATAACTACAGGAACAGATCTGTTAAAAAGCTACTTCTACTTGACAGATTGTCATGGAAGGCCTAAATAGGCCAAAATAGGCCTGAACATATTGTGGCTTGCCCAGATATATTCTTCTGCTCTCACCCTCTCTGTTNAGCCAAGCAAAAGGAGGGTGAGGTTAGAAAGCAAGACGGAGTCCAGCCAGCAGCCTCAGCTTCTCCCCAGCAGGCAAAGAGAAGAGGACAGCCCCAGCATGAAGTGCAGAGCAGAAGTGACCTTATCTAATGTTTTGATTTTCCTTGCAACCCATCTCAGCAAGACTGTGAGGGAAGTAGACACCATTGTTTTCATTTCTCAGCCTATGATCTAATTCTTCTCACCAAAACATTCTAGTAGGCTCAAACTAGCACAGCTCCTGTTTTCATCCCGTGGTAAACAAGGTACATACACTTGGCTTGTGCCTGCCTCATGCAAGGCCTGTGTTTTCCCAAATTTGGGCAAAGCAAGCCTGTGTTTGTCAAAAGATACACCTGAGTGCGAATTTGATGATTCACCCTCTTGTGATACACTCATGTACGCAGGAACTTGTCTTCTGCTGTATTTTTATTTACATTTTGAATTTGTTACTGTAGGAATTTGATTTTTATTTCTTTTTTTAACATTTTTTGGTGGGAATGATGAATTAACAATTATAAAGCCAGAAAAAGCTATTCACTGCAGCACCGTTCTGGAACTCTCGGGGGAAAATAAATAATAAAAATGCCTTTTAGTAGTGAGGTTTTAAGAAACCTGGTGACAAAGCCTATTCAATTTTGCATGTACTCTTTGAATATGCAACAAACATCTTCAAACCAAAAAATGAAAAGTGTGCTGAAGTTTGATAAATATATGCATAAAAAGATATGAGAGATTGTCTACTGTTTCAGCCTCACTACTCTAACTAGGTTTTTCGTGGACATTTTGAAAAACTATGTAAATTGGCTGCTGAATTCAAAGATTGTGGTATATGTTGGCTGGTGAATGGCTACATCTTAAGTAAGCAGCCTCGAAAGGCTTATTCTGAGACAAACGATTAATTAGCTTTGTCATTTTTCTGTTTACTCTCACAACCCACCTTTTAACTCAGCAAATAGTGACCTGTTTTCATTTATTAAACAGGCAAGAGAATCTAATGTTGCCAGTTCTAAATGCTAATCTGTTAGGACTATGTCAGATGTGACATCTGACACTACATAAAAAGGTGTTAAAAAAAATCCATCTTTTTTGTGGGGTACCAATTTTTATTCCTTTGCACAGAATTAACCTACTTAAGAGGAAAAAAGTGGGAAATTTTAAAGGGAGATAGTAAAAACCTGTGTGTCAGAGTCAAATAGTTTGCACTTGTGATTGCTTCAGGAGTGTGCAATGTGTGATCCACATATGTGTGTTAAAAAAAGAAGGTATATTTACTGGAATAATTACAGGAATGGCCTTTCCAAAGCTAAATCATGTGATGTATTTCACACAGTGGGGAAAGAGGCCACCAGCTCTTGAAAAACTGAGGTCTTTTCACTACCTAAGCATTTAAAGACAAATTTCAAGTGATAGACAACAAGACTGAAGTGTTTTTGAAAGTGCCTACGAATGTTTATTCATGGCTGCTGTGCAGCTCTTCACAGCTATGCTGGGGAAAGCAGCTTATACATATGCAAATAGCACTGAACTATGCATTTGTATGTGAAATTACCTGATTGGCATTTCAAATCACTGTGTCTTGTGCAGTTATGAGAGTTGTTTGGTTGCCTTTATTTGAAAACTTAGCCTTAAAATGCATTTTTATAAAAATAGGAGTATCTCTTAGTGTCCTCCGTCAAACTTTGCTTTCTCCCAAGACTGTTTTGCGATAACCCATATGCTACTTGGCTGAGATAATCCCTGTAGAGAAGTAATTGTATTACAATTGCAAGCCGTGTGTTTCTTTTGGTGCAGGAACCCTTCACAATGAAAGACATTAAACATAAATGACAGTATAATCCAACCTTGGTAGCAATAAATTATTCAGTTTTTCTTGAGTACCTGGATTCTATCAACTGAACTTTCCTTCTTCCTGCAGACGTCTCTGCAGTTTCCCATCCTTTTGGAACAGTTTCTTGGTCTTAACTTTATAATATGAAAGACAGTTAATTTTTTCAACATAATGTAAAATTATCTTGCCAGTTTATATCTTTATGTTCTCAGTTTATGACAGGCAGCGATTAGAGAACATTACATCTGGGGAAGGGTTCATCTCACAATGTCATATATCTAAGCTTAGGTGCCTATACTCAGTGGACAATGTTGCCTCTATCAGACTGTCCACACTCAGTTCTCCAGAGACATTTGTGGCACCGTCAGGTATTGATGACATGACGTGCTGTTGATAAATACAGCAAAAGGCCAGTGGGGGGTATATCTCCTTACAGTCAGCTGGAGTCCAGGCACAAAACCCTGTCCTTGATACCTGCCTTCAGGCAACTGAATCAAATTGATCTACAATGAAGTCAATGGAATCTGTGAAGGGACATAGCTGACTGAAGACAGTGTCACATAATTTCTCTGAATGAGTACTCCTTTTTCTATATGCCATGGCTATATTGACCGTATTTTCAGTGATTGTAATGGTTACTTAAGCATCCTCACAACACCTCTGAGAAAGGAAAGAGCTGGTACAATATTGAAGAAAGGAATCATGTGGAAGTGCACAAGGGGAGGAAAAATTATTACCCATTTAGCTAAGCAGATCCCAGGAGCTGACCCTAACTGAACTTCTGAGTGCTTACATGTTTGACCATCATTTAACCACTCTGTATAGATAATCTTATTTGAATTTATAAAGGCAACAAACTCTGAAACTCCATCCTTGACGTCCATCTCCTGCTGAGCATTTTCATTTCCTCCCCCATGGTACTTTGGATCAAAACACTTTGGAAAAGATGAGCAATAATATCTGGGCATAATTATAAAGAGATACCTGTTCAGGACTGGGGTTTTGTTAAAAAATAAGCATATTTGCTACTGTGAGACTCAAGAAGACTCTAAGTGGTCTGCAGAGGCTTTTGAAGAGTGTATAAACATGAAAAATGGCAATGATTTTGTTTAGTGAGCTAAAAAAAAAATCAGTGGTACAGATGAATCTTGTTACTTTGGCTGTAAGAGAGGCAGAAGGGGGTCTTGCTAAGGAAGAATAAAATCTAAAGTCTTCTGCACTGAGTTTTACTGATCTGAAGAAATATTATTTCAAAACAGGTAGAAAACAAGTTTACAAGCTACTTTTGCCATAGTATTGCATGCTCGTACACCCAGAGGAAAAAAGAATAGCAAACCAACACAGTAGTGCTTGCTTACACATTTGGATAATTTAGAGCTCAGGCAGTATTTGGTAATTTTATTCTCAAGACAATGTGTCATGATAGGCCTAAATAGGCCAAAAATGGGCTTATACATATCCTGGCTTGCTCAGACATGTTTTTCTGCTTTCCTCCCTCCTTCTGTTGTGGGGAGAAGCAACCACAGGAAAGGAGACAAAGAACCTGGAGCCATTGAGTCTAAGAACTCTGGCTTGCCCAGACTTGATTTGCTCCTGTGGTAAACAAGGTACACACGCTTAGCTTGTGCCTGCCTTGTGCAAGGCCTATGATTTTCCCAAATTTGGGCAAAGGATGCAACATGGTCAAGCTTGGCAAACTGCCATTCTGACTGGCTATTCTGTGTCCAAAGGTCCATTACTCTTGGGCTGTATTGATAAAAAGAGTTGAGCAGGTAAAGCAATGTGCTCTGCCATTGTATTCATGCTTACTGCTTGCCTGCTGCCATTGCTTACTGCCTCAGTGCATCCTGAATTGCCTGGAAACTGCCTGCCTCAAGTTTACCAGGAAAAGGCTCTAAATGCCTCCATGCGATTGGCCTGCAGAGCCAGCGTGACATCATGCTAAGACTGTACATTGCAAGACATCCTGCCTACACCTGAAAGTCTCCTGCCAAGACAGGAAGTCCTGGAGATACACAGATCATCCAGAGGAGCAAAGATATAAAATCTGTCTGCTTTCTTTCTCCAGCACCCAAAATCCTGGGAAAAATCAGAAGTCTTAGTGGTTGACAACACAGCAACAGAATTCCCTGAAGGCATTTGGGTACTGTCTGAACTTGTAGCTAGCCCCACAAGTTGGGAGATAATATTTTGTGAATAAATACTTAAAGCTTCTTTTAATTCACCATAGCCTTCTTCCGTAAGCAGAAAGGTCCATCTAGAGGGCAAGCAGTATATTGACCGCAAATGATATTTGACTGCAAGAACACACTCTTCCAGGTCAGTTAATGTTTATGTATTTTTGCTAGTTATTTATAGATCTAGTTATTCCTCTTTATGTTTCCATGACCATGAGAAGAACTGATTATTATTAAAATTAGTGGTTGGGGTGGTGAGAGTTCTGAATATCAAAATTACTAAACAATAATAATTTTGGAAAAATATCCTGTTGCTTTAATTATCTACCCCTTCATTACACAAGTATTTTTGCTCCCCAAAGCTGCCAATTAAATGTTCATAGAATCATAGAATCATAGAATGGTTTAGGTTGGAAGGGACCTCAAGGATCATCCAGCTCCAACCCCCTGCCATAGGCAGGGACACCTCCCACTAGAGCAGGCTGCTCAAGGCCTCATCCAGCCTGGCCTTAAATGCCTCCAGGGAGGAAGCATTCACAACCTCCCTGGGCAACCCGTTCCAGTGCCTTACCACCCTCACTGTAAAGAACTTCCTCCTAACATCCAGTCTAAATCTCCCCTCTTCCAGCTTAAACCCATTCCCCCTCGTCCTGACATTACCAGACCTTGTCAATAGTCCCTCCCCAGCCTTCCTGTAGGCTCCCTTCAGATACTGGAAAGCCACTCTAAGGTCTCCTCGAAGCCTTCTCTTCTCCAGGCTGCAGAGCCCCAACTCTCTCAGCCTGTCCTCATAGCAGAGCTGCTGCAGCCCTCTGAGCATCTTCGTGGCTCTCCTCTGGACTCGCTCCAGCAGTTCCATGTCCTTCTTGTGTTGGGGGCTCCAGAACTGCACACAGTACTCCAGGTGGGGTCTGAGGAGAGCAGAGTAAAGGGGGAGAATCCCCTCCCTTGCCCTGCTGGCCACACTGCTCTTGATGCAGCCCAGCACAGGGTTGCTGTCTGGGCTGCATGTGCACACTGCCGGCTCATGTTGAGCTTCTCGTCGACCCAGACCCCCAGGTCCTTCTCCTCAGGGCTGCTCTCAGCCATTCACCACCCAGCCTGTATCTGTGCCTGGGATTGCACCGACCCAGGTGCAGGACCTTACACTTGGCCTTGTTAAACGTCATGAGGTTGGCCTGGGCCCACCTCTCCAGCCTGTCCAGGTCCCTCTGGATGGCATCCCTGCCCTCCAGCAAGTCAGCTGTGCCACACAGCTTGGTGTCATCTGCAAACTTGCTGAGGGTGCACTCAATTCCTCTGTCCATATCACTGACAAAGATGTTAAAGAGCACTGGTCCCAGCACTGACCCCTGAGGAACACCACTTGTCACCGGTCGCCAGGTGGACATTGTGCCATTGATCACCACTCTCTGCATGCGACCATCCAGCCAATTCCTTATCCAGTGAGTGTTCCACCCATCCAGTTTGTGCTTTTCCAGTTTGGTGACCAGGATGTCATGTGGGACAGAGTCGAATGCCTTACTCAGGTCTAGGTAGACGACGTCAGTTGCCCTTCCCCTGTCCATTGCAGCTGTGACTACATCATAAAAAGCCACCAAATTTGTCAGGCATGATCTGCCCTTAGTGAAGCCATGCTGATTGCCGCCAGTCACCTCTGCCTGGTTTTCCATTTGCTTTTGCAGAGCCTTCAGGAGGATCTGCTCCATGATCTTTCCAGGCACAGAAGTGAGACTGACTGGTCTGTAGTTTCCAGGGTCATCCTTTTTCCCTTTCTTGAAGATGGGTGTTATGTTCGCCCTTTTCCAGTCAGCAGGAACTTCACCAGTCTGCCATGACCTTTCAAACACAATGGACAGTGGTTTAGCAATGTTAGTTAACTCTTACTGAATTATCACATTTAAATATTTTATTTAGTACAACTAACATTATTTTCTAATTTTCTCATTTTTGTTTTTGTAAAGACAATGACTGTTTCTGGTCCTCCTTTTTTAGAGTGGTTAACATATACAGAAGTAGAGTGTCACCATTTCTATTGGAAGCAGAATATGATGCATATGAGATAATGAGAAGATTCTCTGAGATGTGCCTTCTGACTATAATGATGGAATACTACCACATAACTTTATTACTTTAATAGTTAGTTGATTGTGTGCTCTCCCTCTAGAGTCACTGGATAAATATAGCCAATTTCAGTAGACAATCAAAATTAATCTAATCCATTTTAGACACTTAGCCCATGATGAAATTATTGTCATTTAGTAGTACTTCTGAGAATAGAGGGATTCAATTTTTCAGTCTCTCAGATATCTGAATGTATACATGCTAACATACTTTTTTACATGCACAGTCATGATAGTCCAACATTGCCTCCTTTCAGAAGTTATCTAGGTCATATAATAAGCTGCAAGGGAAACCGGGAGCAACAGATCAGAACTTGTCACTAAAAATATTGAATAAGGCATAATTTTTGATATGTGCCAGCTCTTCAACTCTTGCTTTGTAGGAGCTCAGTCTTTGTTTTTCTTTACCTTTACACACATTTTTCAATGCTGTTTCAGTCCTCTCAGTAGATAAGGCAGAAGAGATGGCAAAGGTAACTATTCTGCCACGGTATTTTTGAGCGTCTGTGGATGCTCTAATGCAACTTTCTCTGCCTGATAACAGGGTCAGTGTTAGCTGCTGCCAGACCATCTATCCTGCTGCCTTGCTTTTGCACAACAATGGGGATTTCATACTATCTTCCTTTTTCCTGACTCTTGCTATTCATCATGAAGGTGGAAATAATGGCCCTAATGACTACCCAGTCCCTCCCCTGCTTCCCCCCTCGATACTCAATGTGACTCTTTCATTCTCTTCACCCTGCAGACACAAAAATGTCCTGACGGCAAGTAACTGTCCACTCCTAAACTCACTTGATTTTGATTCTCTCCCTTTTCTTCTTCTGTCCTTGCCTTGGAGGAGGAAAATCACAGTGGAAAAATCAGCAACCAAGTCCAGTGAGTTTCCGTCATTCAGGATGCTCTTGAACTAGGCAATTTCCCTCCCCCACCACTTATTATTCATTTCATTTGGATGATTAAATAAAGCAGAAAAGGTTATTTTGTTGGAAAAGAGCCTGTATTAATTGTATAAAAGCTGCCACTCTTCCGTTTTGGCTTAGTTTCCTCTATGGCTCCTGGTATCTAACTACAATTCCTCTTTCACTGAATTTCTAGCTTCAGGCACCTCTCCAGTCCCCAAGATCTGTATCTTTTTTGCTTTTCAAAAGTGAGCACAACATTACTGACTGCGGAGCCATTCCCTTGGCTGTTAAGCCTTCACAGTTGTTTTGATATTGTCAGCTTGATGAAAACTGCTTTCCGTTGTTTCTTGTCATGGCTGCCTAGGCGGTGGGAGGTCTCTGTAGCTGGGGAACTCAGAGGTCACACACCATAACGGTACTTCCTTCATGTGAGAGAAGGTGCAATCCTGCTCTAGGAAATGGATTTCCTTGTCTATGAGAAGCGAGAGACTGTATGGGTTGTTTAGTTGTCCACCAGAGTGGTCAGGATTAATTGCTCTCAGGAAGTTCAAGGTATATGAATGAATGCCACTGCTGTTGGGCTCTTCTGTTGCTTCCCAACATAACTTTAATTTTATTTGGTGTATATAATGACACTTTTACAAAACATATTGATATGTGGCATCCCTTTGACATACTGAATTTTTAATACATTAATATTTGCATTTATGAGTTTACTGCTACATGTAATGGGATGTAGATATTGCCTTATTACATCAATGAAGGCAAAGGCCATTCCATATCTTTCTCAATTGTTTGACATACTGCCTCTGGCCATGGAGTTGTTTGCAGTGCCAAAACACAATCTCTAGATGGATCAATCAAGCATGTTAATATGCTGCATTCCCACAATAAAGTAGCTGTACTTAGCCTGAGAGTAATTGGATTTGATGATGTACATTTGACACATTATAAACTTTCTCACCATCTCTCTTGACAGAGAGAAACATCTGCTTGTCTGCTTCATGGCGTCTTCTCTATGTTGAGATTGGATGGAGGGCATTTGAAAGATCGGCATGGTCTGTAAAGACAAACAGAGGAGCAGGTCAGCCACACTTCAGCTCAATCACTTCTGTGTTGCTGAAGCAGAGGACAAAGGATTACAGCAAGACAGCAGAGTCTTGGGGACCCACACAGAGCTTTTTGGTTTGGAGGTAGTGGTGACCAGACACATGGTCTTCAGCTTTTGGTCATTGGAACTACAGCAGATCTGTTCTGAGGATGAAACTGAGCAAATTTAGTTAACTCATGTCTTACTATGGATTTGTGGTTTAATTGTGAGGTAATTGGAAAGGAGAAAAGAAAATCTGAAACACTCTTCTAAACTTTTGACAGTGTGAAAAAATGAGTGATGAAAATGTCATTTCTACCTTTCACATAACTTTAAATTCTGGAGATTTAAGTATTCATGTCTCAAATAAAATTACATTGAAATAAAATTCAAAAGAGTATATTAGAAATATTTTAATCTGTTTTTCAGAGAGTAAGTGTTGTGGAAGATCTAAATGGGCCAAAACAGGCCTGAACATGTCCTGGTTTGCCCAAACATGTTTTTCTGCTCTCCCTCTCTGTGTTGAGGGGAAAAGCAACCATGGGAAAGAGGACAAAGAACCTGGAGCCATTAAGTCTAAGGACTCTGGCTTGCCCAGATTTGTTTTACTCCTGTTTTCATCCTGTGGTAAACAAGGTGCATATACTTGGGGAATAGGGAGATTAATATTTGTGAGTAAATACTTAAAGGCTCTTGTAATTCACCAATTGCCTTCTGCCATAAGCAGAAAGATGCTTCCCAAGTCCATCTAGTGGGCAAGTGGTGTATTGACTGCAGGAATCTTCTGGTTCAGTTGAGTTTAATGTTGTATTATTACTATTTTTTCATTCTAGATCCAGTTATTCCTGTATGTAATGCTTTTCATGACCACTGCAAAGAACCTGATAATTATAATTAAAAAAATAGTGGTCAGGGGTGGTGAGATTCCTGAATATAAAAATTATTAAACAATATTAATTTTGAAAAAAATCAATTAATTACTCCTTCATTACAGTAAGTTAGAGAGAAGAAATAGCAATTTCAATTAATTGAAATATGTAATTTAAAAAACTTTTTTGATTTAGTTTGTTTGTTTGTTTTGCTTTTGGGATTTTTTTTTCTCTATTGGGGACTCAGTTAATGAGGCAAAATGAAACTGTGGCCTAATGACTCTCATACTGCATTTTTTTTTCTGTTAACTACATTTATACAAGATTACTCAGAAATATTCAACATAGCCAAAGAAGATATATTCTAATTTCTCTTAATTTAGTAAGATTTGATGTTTGGTTTTAATACAATTAAACTTACTTTTATTGGAGACTGACAGTCTGAATAAATAAAACTGGCTATTCAAAGGAGTTTGTTTTCAACTGTCCAATAGTTTGGTTTTGAAATTTTCTCTTATTTTTTCACAGTTTTCATAGTTTTTCCAGTCTAAGAATTTGAGTTATAACCCAATGTCAGACTTCATTTATTAAAGACACAATGGAGATTAATAAAATGCTGGACAAGCTACAACTGATAAGAATTTTAAAAGCTTCACTGTAAAATTGAATGAAGTGGAGATAGAAATTGAAGACATGGAGATAGCAATTGATGGACAGAGTCTATTCCATCTGAGAACACCAAAAGAGATGGTACAATGCTGTGAAATTGAATTGATCACCTGAAAAATAAGGTTAGGGTAAGACAAGTAGGGTGTGAGGACTGGAGAAGCTGAACTAATCTTTTCTGAGAGGATTATAAGGGTCAGAAAGTGTTTGTGTTTCAGGTTTTTAACATATGCCATGCATTGCCTCTTGCAGCTCCAGTATCACCAATTAGATGACTCACTGACATGGTATTTGTATAGTGTTGGCTCTTTCAGTCCCCAGTAGACAAATTGAAGGTTAAAATGTGTCTGAGAATCTGAAATTAGAAATGGAATAATTTTAAGCAATTTTAAATGGTGAAATTACAAATTAATTGAGGCCCATTGGACTAATCAGAATTCTGGCAGTGGAGTTCTAACAGAGCATTTTGTCAGGAAAAGCCTGCACCTGATTCTAAGATAAAGCCAGAATAAGAATAATTCCCTACCTTACACTTTTCTATGGCATGTCAAAGTTTAACTTGTAAAGTTAACTTGCTAAAGCTTTAGGTCCATGTGCTTCTGCTGCCTCCAGACATGCAGAGCATACAGATAAGAACATGAGCTGTATACGGACTGTGAAAAATGGCTTTGATTCATCCTCTGGTTTGTTTTCAATAATGTAGATTTTCACTGCCTGTCCTCTTAATTCTTAACTGCTATTGCCACTGAACTCATTTAGCTGAATTTATATGATCTGATAAGTTAATACTACATTTATTATCATAATTATTATGTTTGATTAATCTTACTTATTCTGGAAAGTCATGTATGTTTCTTACTGGAGGGCATACATTCAAATTTTAATATAAGGCCAAAAGCTGGAAATAATTAATCTGGACTAAAGCTGTCCATGGCAAATTCAAGAAGGATATGCTGGGATGGTTTCAACATTGTGTTGACTGAGACAGGATGACGTTAGATACAGTGTCAAATCAGAGGTCATGGTGATTGCTAGAGCTGTACCCACCAATCCCACACGGCTCAATGAGGTTTTACTTTGGAGTTTTTCTGAAATGTTGATGGTAATTTTTTTGGTTTATGCCCAAGATCACTTAGGCACCCCTGCACTGGCTGAAATTTACTAAAAAAAAATCCAACAGCATCTGATTTGAACATCAAGACAGAACTAGGATAAGACAGCTCAGTAGCTCTGTGTTTGTGCCCCTCTGTATGAGTGCACTGTTCTCTAACAAGCCTACCTAGAGTAGCAGTCATAAAACAAAAGAAGATAAATAGCAATATGAATAAGAGCAAAACCAAATAGCAACTGCAAGGAGGTTTTAGTGTGTTTTCCTCATTACTGTGCTTTTATGAATAGTGAGATACCAGATATTTGTCTTCTGTTCTGTGTGTTTTGAATGTATTTCACACCTTTTCTCCTTTTTTTTTGGGGGTGGTGGTGGTGGAATTTCTTAGTAAACAGAAACAAACTGCTTACCATCTAATTGATATTTAAATTGATATTTATTTTATTTTATTTTACACTACCTATTACTCTGCTTAGCTTTAATTGATTTATTTGCTGTTTGCTTGTGAGAATTGGAGTTCTTATGCTCCAATGGTGACTTAGAAATTTGCTTAAGTTCCAAAATATGCCAGCACCAATGTAGGGAAACTTTTGAAACCACCATGGCCTAGAGAATGCTTTCTATGTTGTATCAGTTTAAACATGCTCACTAAATTATTTTAGTGATGGTTTTATCTGTATTTGTTTCCTGTGTCTCCAGGTGATGATCTTACAGTCCAAGAAATTTGGATTGACTGTGGTAGTAGACATCAAGACCCTCACGCAGGTAACTCCCCTTTCTTGCTACACAGATCTCGCACTTGTGAGACAATAGAGACCAGCTCAAGAACTTCTTGTTAACTTGGGTTCTTGAATGACTCTTGAACTTGGATATTTAACTGACATTTACAAAAGCAAATAGTGAAAGGTTATCTGAAATGGGTATATGCAGTATTTTGTGAATATTTTACACAGCATCAGGGCTCAACTAAATCTAGCAAATTTAAACTGAAGTTAGAGATCTGTTATTTAAAAAAAATACAGTAAATTTTAACCTTGGTTCATGAAGTTCATGTGCTTACTTTTGGATGGGATCTGAAACAGAAATGCAGTGCATTTGTTGCCACTTGTTATTCTAAGACCTTGAAATACTGTTTTTCAAAATTCTTAAAGGCTGATTTGTAAACAGTAGAAATATGAATGTCAGTTCAGACAGCTAAGCCCTGCCATCATGCCTGCATCTTCCACAGCATTCTCCTGGAGAAACTGACTGCTCATGGCTTGGATAGGTGGGCACGTCACTGGGTGAAAAACTGATTGATTGGCTGGGCCCAAAGGGTGGTGGTGAAGGAAGTTGAATCCAGTTGATAGCTGATGACAGTTGATGTTCCCCAGGGTTCAGTACCGGGGCCTGTTCTCTTTAGTATGTTTATCAATGATGTAGATGATCTGGATTAGTGCACCCTCAGTAGATCTGCAGACGACAAGAAGTTGGGAGTGTGTGCTGTTCTGCTTGAAGGTAAGAATGCTCTGCAGAGGACTCTAGACAGGCTGGATGGATGGGCTGAGGCACATCTATCAAGTACTCAGCCCTGGTGAGGTCACACCTCAAATACTGTTTTCAATTTGGGGCTATCCACTACAAAAAAGACATTGAGGTGCTGGAGCAAGTCCAGAGAAGGACAATAAAACTGATTAAGAATCTCTTTCCAAGTGATGGGCTATTCTTTATTCACCCAGTTGCTGCTTTTGCCTTCTGTGACTTAGGTAGTGTATCTGGAGCACTTGAAAGTGAAAACCAGGGGGAAAATGTTGTGGCGTGCTATAGGTTTCTCCATATCCTGGTTAAGCAGGTCTCCCATTTCATTCTGGAGATGCTTCACATTTTGCCTAGTCAATTCTTAGCATTCAGTATTACACATCTTTCCCACAATAGCCAAAGAGAAAGAGCTAATAAAAGTAGCACAAAACTGTAGAACAAAAATATAATGTGCTAGATTATTTCTTAACAGTCCATTTACCTTCAGATTTTTTTGTAAGATGGCAGTGTTTTAGCAGAATGCTTTTAATTGAATGCTAGAATTCTGTGCTGTGAACCATGAAACATTTGTTTTATGTATTTAGTGCTCCATTGGGAAAAAAATGTTGGTAAATGTGTTTTAGAAATTGTAAGTCCAAATAATCAACTCTGTCTCTTTATCGAGGAGTGAACTTTTGCAAAAGCAGAAAAATCTGCTGTGCAGCTGCCAGGATGCTGAATGTGGCTGTTGTGTGGGATGGAATCCTGCAGTGATGTTCTTGCACTGTCAGGCTCCTAGCCCTTTAATTCATTGTGATTTGCCACTGTGAGGAATTTCCAGTATTCTCTGAATGAGAACGCACAAAGTATTACGGGGTCATGTTTCACCCCTTGTTATATTTCTGTCATCACTTCACTCAGATGAGATGAAGCCAGTATTAGATACATTATAGGTGCCAGAGGTTATGTCAAATCATTGATTCAAATATAGGTTTTAATTCAAGAGCCTTTGGGGCTAATGTTGGCTTTTCAGAATATTCACATCACTAATAGTGACCCTACTAAGATTTCGAAGTTTGGGATCTCCAGTGTGGCACCAGAAATGGCTTCTACTCTCATCTCATATGTGAGGGAAGTTGTGAGATGCTAGGAGACACCATGTAAGGGAGAAAATGCACTTTGAGTTTGCTGTTTCTGTGTAGGAAATCCTGGCTGCTGCATTCTATCTCCTCTGCACATACACCAGGCCTGAGGACTGAGGAGTGTGATTAGACATCAGCGTACTTTGATAAGTGTGATGGCACTCTGGTGAGGCAGTGCAGGCTGCTGCTCTAAGGTTATGCCTCAGGCCAAACTTCTGTG
Source organism: Tricholaema leucomelas (assembly GCA_013400475.1). Classification (NCBI taxonomy): domain Eukaryota; kingdom Metazoa; phylum Chordata; class Aves; order Piciformes; family Lybiidae; genus Tricholaema lacrymosa; species Tricholaema leucomelas. Next base: position 63,800 of record WAAF01018541.1, on the reverse strand, counting down.
GTTGCTTCTCAGTCAAAAAAATAAGAGAAGGTCACCATTACTCACCACCAGTCACACCAGGCTGTGGGAATCAAAGAAGGGAGTTAGCTAAATGTGATAAATGATGTATCTCTGGAGCGCATCCCTGTGTACCATTGATGCAGGGAGATTGAGGTTAGAAACATAGTAAACTGGTATTCTCGCCTTGTCTACATTTGCATGGAACCATAGCAAACTTAGAACAAAGAACTGAAAATAATTTGTGCCAAGGTAGCCAACACCTCACTGTTATCCAATAAGAATGTTAAAAACACTATGTTACCCAATCACTGTATTCCACAACTTGTAGAGTTACCACGATCTGTAGAACGGCATATAAAAAGACTGCTGCTATAGCAATAAATAGCTTCAGCTTCAACTATTATGTTTACATATTCTTGTGTCACTATTATTTTGCCCATCACTAATATACACAGCAACAACAGACTGCGCTATCAGTGTCCTTCTTCTGCCAGTTAGGCAAGATATAGTTTCCTGTCACAGAAGCCAAGAGTTGTTCTGTTTGGGATTTAATGCATTCATATGGCAAATGAATCATACATATTAGCTATGAATGAGGTTTTCACTGTTTGGTGCATTTTTTTGGCAGCAGAATATTTGTAATATCCCTCTTTTAATCTGCTTGGATTATCAGCTATAATAGTTAAAGAGCAAGAGACCTACAGTCAAAAAAACATTGCCTAAGCCATTCCTTATGAAAATAGCAATAAAAATCGTTGTGACTAATTGATAAATTCTTTCATGTGTGTAAAAGCTTATTGGTTTGATAAGTGACAAGTGAATCTAATTAGACATTACAGAAATACGTCTTTCACCCCTGGAACAGTCAAAAGGTGAGAAATTTGTGTACAATATCTTAGAGAAAATGGAATGGAGCTTATAAAATTCAGAATCAATGCGTAATTTGATCTAAATATTTATTGAGTTCATCATGGGTTGTCTTTGCCTGTCTTCCCTTCCTTCTTTCCTTCACAAATGCTGCACGTTATTGTAAAGAGTCATCAGAAATAATGAATAATTCTGATGCTAAAGGATGTTAATCTTATTTTTAGGTGTAAAACTGAATTATAAGTAATTCAGGTAAAATCAGATGAGCCAAGGTTCCTTTCATTTAGCTTTAGATACTGACACAATGGACATGGAGTCCAAAAAAATATAATATTAGCTAGAGTGAGTGAAGAAAGGAGGTTATTTGCAGAGAGTCATCTAAACTTTAGGTGAGGTGGGTGATGGTAAGATATAACTAGCTCTTTCTGTAGACTGTGTAAGAAGACTGAAGTCCTAATGCTTTGCTTAAGCATTTAAAGTAAGGCAATCCAAGTACTCTGGTCTAACTTCATTTGGGACTGCATGCATATCTCTGTTCACATACCCTGATCTTCCTTAAAATACTAAATCATCATCAAATACAGTGGATGCAGAATCATTCTCTGCATACACAGAAGTGACTTGATTATGCAAGATTTTCAAAATTAAAGGAACAAAGAAGAACAAAATAATTGGGTAGAAGATGGTGTTGCTGGCTGAATACGTCTTTCCCTCACTGGTGGTAAGTACTACATAGGGTGCATCTGTGCAAATTTTGACAAGCAATGTCTCTGACACTATGGCTTCATCTTCTTGAAAATCACAAACATGCTTTTTTGAATGAAGTGAGAAATTCACCTGCTCATGCCTCCTATCACTCAGTTACTAACATTGAGTACTTCATGGCAAGGTACAATAAACTTTTAGTGTATCATTGCATATTATTATTATTATGCCCATATATGAACTTTCTTGCCAGTTCAGCTATGTACTGCCTTATGATAAGGCCACATTTCAAGCGTCATGCCCAGTTTTGGGTCCCTCAGTTCAAGTAGGAGAGGAAACTGAAAGGTATCCAGTATAGAGCCACAAAAATGATTAAGGGAGTGGAACATCTTCCTCATGAGGAGAGACTGTGGGAGCTGGGTCTCTTTAGGTTGAAGAAGGGGAGACTGAGAGGTGACCTCATTCTTTTTTATAAATATGTAGAGGATGAATGCCAAGAGCATGGAACCAGGCTCTTCTTGGTGATGCCTGGTGACAGGAGAAGGGGCAGTGAGTGAAAGCTGAGACATGGGAAATTTTGTGGAGACATGAGGAGGAGCTTTTTCACTGTGAGGGTGACAGAACACTGGAACAGGCTGCTCAGGGGGATTGTGGAGTCTCTTTCTCTGGAGATATTCCAAAACTGCCTGTATGTGTTCATGTGAGATGTGGTATAGGTGAGCCTGCTTTGGCTAGGGGTGTTGGACTCGGTACTCTTTCAAGCTCCATTCCAACCCCTAACATCCTGTGATTCTGTGATAATTTCATGCTGTTCTAACATTTTCTTGTTGTTGATATTAAAGTAGAGTGCCCTAAAAAATTTGAAGAGTTAATGTTATTTTCCCAGTGGAGGAAGAGTGCTAGTTGAGAAAAAAAAAAAGAGAGAGAATACACGTGTTGGGCTTTTTTTTTCTTTTTAACTTGAAAATCTTCTCTTCAGGAATAGAAGAATGTCAGATGTGAAGTAGAATGTAAGTATTCAAGGACTTTCTCAAAATGTTACTTTCCACATGCAAATCTCAAACCAGTATGATTCATAGATGAAGTTACCAACTGTCACTGTTCATGTTTCTGTTCCTCTGTTTAAGCATTTGCTGTTAAAAAAAAAAAAGAAATCATGCTCTCTATGCAACTGAAATAGAATTGCTCGACTAGCAGAACTCAACATATGATTAAAAAGCAAATCTATTCAGAGGAGCAGGTTACCTGGTCACTTCAGTATAACTAATGTCCACAACAACTCTATACACTAAAAATAGCCTCATTTTTTGTACATCTTCAATGCAAATACACACTTTTTGTAGTCTTTACAGCATTGCCTATACACTTATAGATTACTCTTGCCCTTAATCTCAACACCTCAGAAAGGATTTCTCTTATTTCTGTGTCTGTAAGGTGTGGAATACATGTATGCAGGTAGTGTAACAAAAAGAGTCATCTGTCAGTTATGTCCATTTTAGGCACACATTTTTGTTTGTCATAAATCATTATGGCATCGTAGACTTTACTGTTGATGAGTTGTTTACATCACCCAGTGCTTTTATGTTTTGTTTTTCCAATGAGCTATTTTTTACAGCTAAGAGTATCCATTGTAATTTGACTTTGTATGTATATTTATACTTTAAAAAATAAGCAAAATGTCACCAGCCATTCTGAACTGGAAAGCCACAGCACTCAGTCTTGAACCTATGATATTTTTCTTTTAAATGCTTTACAGTACTTGATTTTTATATTAATCTTCCATAATATTTATTTTCTTTTTCTAAATAGCAGTTTATTTTCTAAACTGCCTTCAGTTACACCGCAAATGAAGAACAAATGGATATTAAAATCATAGAATAGAATCATAGAGTGCATTGTTTTGGAAGGGACTTTTAATGGTTTTCTGGTCCAACCCTTCTGCAGCAATGAGGGACATCCCCAACTAGGTCAGGTTGCTCTTAGTGTCATGAAGCCTGACCATGAATGTCTCCAGGGATGGGGCCACCACCACCTCCTTGGACAACCTGTTCAGATGTTCTACCACCTGCATAGTAAAGAACTTCTTCCTAATGTCCAATCTGAATCTACTCTTCTCTAGTTTAAAACCACTGCTCTTTGTCCTATTGTTACATGCCTTTGTAATAGTCCCTCCAGAACTTTCTTGCAGGCCTCTTTCAGATACTAGAAGGCCACTATAAGATCTCCCCAGAGCCTTCCCTTTTTCAGGCTGAAAAATCCCAACTCTCAGTCTGTCTTCAAAGGAGAGATGTTCTATCCTATGTCCACATCCTTGACTTGAAGCTGGACACAAAAATGGAGATTAGAAGACTCAGCATAATCAAGTATTTATTCTAGTGGAAAGAAATAACACAAAATAAGTTCATAATTCCTACTATTAAATCTGTGAATATCAGATGTACAGCTTAGTGGTCTACCTTAAATCAGCAGGGACTCCTTTATTTTTTGTACTGAACTTCAGAAGCATTAGCAGCTAAAAGCTGTAGCCCAGAATGGAAAAACTGAGGAGCACTGCGGCAAGGTGTCTAAAGCTTATTAACTCTGTTGGTAGCAGAGTAAAATGTATAAATGTATCTCCCTGTCTACAAAATTGTAACTGCAAGATCAGCTTTTGTTCTGGTAGTTCAGAGCACAGGGTTAGCATGTCTTTTGCAAATAAAAGGCTAGCATGTCTCTTGTCAAAAAATACCACTATACTCTTCTCCATCCCCATTATAACAATTCAAGCAAACCTTGATACTACCCCAAAGATGGCAATCTGATACTAAAAAAAGAGACACCAAAAAAATCAACTGCAAAATACATGAGGACCCCTTCACAATGCTGTAATGAACATTTCCCTCACTAACTTTAAAAAAGTTCAGAGAGTAAAGAAGCAATAAATTATGATGGCAATGAGGCAGTCACAGTTATCAGCTTAATGCATTAAACACATTAAAGATTCTGATGAAGCCATGATTTTAAACTCACTGCCTGTTTTTTTAAGTTATTTGCATCCTAACTATACTTTAAGAAAATGTATGTTTTAAATAGAGAAGAGATTCAGAAAAAAAATATGCCTAATGCGGTGTTGGTAAGATAGATTAATATTCCTTTGGGACACTGAGAGCATATATCACAGTAGATGTGCTTAAGCCTGTGCTCAGGACACAAGATGGAACTCAGTTTGAGTTGTAGGCTAACATCAAGTCGAAAGACCATCCAAATTAGTACATTGTGGCTCTAGCAGGGATTATTAATACCTCCCTCGGCTAAGGTCTTAACAAGACTCACACAAATCACAGGCAAAGAAATCTTGCAGATTCACAAATTTCTGGAAATGAGTGAGACAATGGAGAGCAACAAAACCTGCAGAACTGAGACGAAGGATGAAACATTTCTGTATATTTTTGTAGAATTAGAAAAGGATGGGTATAACCTGTCCTTTTCAGTGACTTCTGCAGCAGCAGTCAATAAAGTGGTTGTGGTCACATTTGGCCTTAAGCTGAAGACAGAGTTTCTTCTGTGGAGCTCTTGAAGGTGTCTCTGCCATTGGATTTATTCTGGGAAAAAAAAAAAAAAAAAAGAAGCCAGGACTGTCTTACAGACAAATGCTGAGTTCACTTTGGTAAAGTGAAATAGCTGTAAAGTCATGTGGAAAAACTCTTAGAGAGAGGACTTTTCATCTAGTTATGAAGTTTTGGAAGAGAAAAAGATTCTAAACCTTGTGATGGGCTCTATGGATAAATTAAGTGTTAAATGGATTGCAGTTTAGTCCGTCTTTTCCATGGCGATCTCTGCAGCAGGTACCAGGTGAAGCAATATTCGGTGTAATTCTGTCACCAAAAGTCAAGCATCAGCTTGGGCAGCTGGTACTGGGGAGATGGGGGGGGAAGACAAGATGGATACACAACAGACACAAAACATTTGTCTCCTCAACCATGCATAAGAACAATATTTGAAACAAAATAATGAAAGAATAATGATAAAAGCTTTAATAAAATTTAGATGGAAACAAACCCCCACATTTTTATGGTAATGTGCAACTATCTCGAGGAGCTCTGCATATAAAGTTAAACATATCAGATCGAAAAATTTCTCACTGGCCTCCAACTTTGGCCAGTTTATTTTTACAGTAGTTTTCCTGATAGTGAATTTCCATATCATTGGAGTTTGCTGTAGTTTCAATGCATAATAAAGGCTTCCTTGTTCATACTGGGTCATTTCTGGCAACGCTGTAAGTTGCATAATACTTACTACAAAGAGTAAAAATAATTTTCTCATAGAAAACAGTACCCCAAGGAGCATAGATTGCTGAAGTTAGATTTATCTGTAGTCTTTCCTCCCTGCAAACTAAAACGTTTTCATTTCCCCACAAAAATTTAAAAAGTACCATTCTGCAAGGAAAAAAACTTCATCAGGAAAATGGTTATAAACTTTGCATAATGTGTTAAAATGCTGGAAAACACTTTCTCAACAGTAGAATTGTGATGCTGTAAGTCTGTCACAAGTTCTTTCAGCCTCTATGTAAAGATTCCATTTTAACAGGACTGCCAAAGGACACAATAAGGAAATTCCAGAGGTAATCAGGTCTCTAGGCTGTCACACAAAATGACAATCATTGAGCAAAGTCAACTAGAACAATGTGAAGGAGTTAGGGTTGAGTATTTGGAGTGCCAAAAAAAGTTACTTGAAGGCAGGTAGGAAAGTACTTTATTACCTACTCTAGAAAGCAGTGCTCATGCAGCAGAGGTGGAAGAAGACCAGAGCGATGACTAAGCAGTTCAGACCTTATAAAATGGATGTACCACCAGAAGCACATTAAAAAGAGGGAAAACAATGGGTATGGGAGACAATGGACAATTTAAACTGTTTATCCAGTAGACAGGTACAAATGGGTTTGGGTTTTGCTTGGTTGGTCAGTTTGAGTTTGGGGGTTTAGTGGTTTGGGGTTTTTTTTGGTTGGTTTGGTTGTTATTGTTTTGTTTTGTTTGTTTGGGGTTTTTTGTTTGGTTTTTTTTTGGGTGGGTGGGTGTGTTGTTTGGAGTTGTTTGGTTTGGTTTGGTTTTGGTTTTTGAAGTGTTTAGTCTTGAAAAATGGCAAGTTCATGTGAATGGCAAAATCCATGGAGATGATCACTGATCAAAAGTGCTGGTGAGATTCTTCTCATAAATCTATAGCTTTTGAATATTGAGGGTGGGGTGGGTGTAAGAAAAGAAATGAAGAACACTCCATTTGGCCAGAGAAATTAATTAACTAAAGAAGTCAGTTAAATGTAAGTGAGGAAGTGTAATTGAAGGAAAACTTTTGTGTGGTAGGTTTTTATCCACCACTCTGACAGCCACGTTTTCAATTGACAGCATTCTCTTCCCTTGCAGGAACAGCTATTCCTACCTCTACTAGGAAATTTGGTGTGATACTTCCTTAAGAAATTATAAGCTTATTGTCCAAATGGGACAGGAAGGAAGAGGCTGGGACCACAAACATTTGGAATGATTGAAATGCAATAATAATGCAACAATTAAAATATTTTTTGCCTAAATAATATACTCCATCAGATAATCAAAAAATAGGTTTTTTCAAAGTGTCATGAAGTATTCTTTAAACTGAAGAAATTGAGGAGATTTATCTTTATTTTCTCCTAGCTGGCACTGCCAAAGGCAAAAAAGGTGTAAGACAACTTTCTGTAATTTAACCCTGTGAATCTGAGAACTTTGAATTATGGTTTTCCCTTTCAGAATGCCCTGCTGGCTAAGTAGCACCAGTTCTCATCAGATCCTCAAGCCTGTCCTGCAGCTGTTTATGTGGAAGGTAGGTGCTTTTCTCTGCCCTCCTAAAGGATTAATTGACAACTGGCATCCAACACTGTCTGTGAGAGGTTCAGGGACTGGCTTTTACCTGCCAGTTCATTTGCCTACCACTGTCTCAAAGGCATTTCCCTGGTCAGGCAGATTCCACAGCTCCTGGGAGATCTCCCTTGAATGACAGTTGAAGGCCAGGTATGGTACTGACAGCATCTTATATGGCATTAGATCTGCTTTTGAGTGACCAGTGCTCCCCCTTCAAGTCCACAGGAACCAGCATTAGTTTAGAAATGCTTAATTAAGATCTGAAGGCTTTGTACTCAGCTTCCCTAGCATATATTGCAGTGAGTCTAATATGGTTCCTTGTCTGTTTTGAAGTAAGCTGTTAGGTTTTGGGATTCTACCATACTTATATCTGAAACTTTGTATCAGGAGACAGGAAAGTACTCAAAGAAGGAAAATGTTCACGGTAAGCTCTGATAGGAAGTCATCCTGTCTGTAGCACCTACAGCAGTTCTGTTGTTCAGAGTCCTCATGTTTTAAGGAGATAAACAATAAAAGTTAATGTGAATCCTTTGCTACTCTGAACTTCAGAAATTTACAGATGCTTTTCAAAAAAACCCCAACCAACTAAACAACTGGTGAGACAAAGAAGGTGAAGATCACACCCTCTTTAGCGCCACTGACAGCTAGATATACTCTTTCATTTCTCCTCTTATTTTACCTCATTCCACAGTTCTATGCAGCCCTGAACTTTCTAAATAAGACCATCCACATCATCTTTTTATTCTCACTCCCTTTTCTCAAGGAGAATACCTAAAGATAGATTTGCTGATGATGTAGCAAATACATCCAGAAAGGGGATTGGGCAAAGAGAACAGGCAGCATCAGTAGGGCAAAAGCTGCAGTGCAAACTAACATGACTTTTACCTCCATTATACTATAAGAGGGAAAAAATCAAATACACCATATAGGAAAACCCTTGTTTCCAGACTAGCAAATCAGTAACTGAGTATTGCAATTAAATAAGAATATTTCCGTGACAGGAATTGACTAAGAATCTTAAAAGGGATTTGTAAACATTAAAAAATAAGGAAGCAGCTGTGGCTAGCAACAGTTATTTCCTTTTAGCTGCAGCTGAAGATTTGCTTACTACTTGGCAGTCATACTCAGCTCAGTTTTCTGCTGTGCTGCAGTAGGTTTTTTTTTTCCTCACTACCTGAAGAAGCCTATGCAATAAGAAGCATTCTCATTTGTACCAAAGAGATAATAAATCTTCAAAGATGTATGAATCATCTTTCACATTTGTTATAGGGTAAGCTGAAACGACTGGCTGAAACAAAGCTGGGTGGGAAATGATCGTGCAATAGCTACTCCAATGGCTGATGAACATCCAGTAAAAGGTACAACCCAGAGCACAGTAACTGAATTATCTACATAGTACTCTTCAGTTTTCCTCTGTTTCATTGCTAAAGGAGACTTGTCCACTGTCTGTTGGGGTCATTTAACTCTGTGTCCTAAATACAGAGTAATTTAATGGAAAATAATTAATTTTACTAGAAATTTTCAGTGGAAAAAGGAAGAAAAAAATGTTCCCTTGTAAATTTGGCAAATCAGACTGCCAGATATATCAATGAATTGTAAACGCAAACTTGTCATTTATGAGCATCCACTTAAATGAAAATGCCAAATTAGTTTGTCTCTCAGCCATAGCTGTCCTGTTTCTTTGGTTATTTCTTTGTTTGCCAAGCACTAAGAAAATATTGAGCCAAAAGACCTGGAATGTAGTGATATTATACCTTTCTGTTCCCTTCTTGTTCTCTGATTCCTGAGTGTATTGGTGGCAGTGTTGCTAAGTAGGGAATAAGCATGCAATGCACCTGACGTAAATATCTGGCTTGGTAGAGGGATATAGAATTAAACACAATCGAGACTAGTGGCTTTTTTATCCCATAGGTAGAAATAGGAAGAAAATAATTTGGATCTAAACACATTTTTTATTTTATTAGCTTTTACTCCATGCGATATATTCTAAATGAAAACCATTTCTGAGGATGGTACTGTAATGTTGCCAGTTGCATCTATAGCTCATATAAAGCAGTTATTGAAAAATCTTGCCTGGATAGAGATTATTACCATTGTTTTAGAAGCTATGTCATTGCATAGTCATGGAATTAAATGTTTAGAGTGTATATGTGCAGAGATGCTGTGGTTAACAACGAGGAAGACAGCTTTTCTGGAGAAGTCAAGCCACAACAAGCTCCTGGCTAAACTGGCAGCTCGTGGCTTGGACAAATTCACTCTGTGCTGGGTCAGGAACTGGCTGGAAGGCCGAGCCCAGAGAGTTGTGGTGAATGGTACCACATCCAGTTGGCAGCTGTCACTAGTGGTGTTCCACAGGGATCAGTGCTGGGCCTTGTCCTGTTCAATATCTTTATTGATGATCTGGATGAGGGGATTGAGTCCAGCATCATTAAGTTTGCAGATGACACCAAGCTAAGAGAAGGTGTTGATCTGTTGGAAGGTAGGAGAGCCCTGCAGAGGGACCTGGACAGGCTGGGTGGGTGGGCAGAAGCCAATGGGATGAAATCTAACAAGGCCAAGTGCAGGGTTCTGCACTTTGGCCACAACAACCCCAAGCAACGCTACAGGCTGGGGACAGAGTGGCTGGAGAGCAGCCAGGAGGAAAGGGACCTGGGGGTACTGGTGGATAGTAGCTGAAGATGAGCCAGCAGTGTGCCCAGGTAGCCAAGAGGGCCAATGGCATCCTGGCCTGTATCAGGAACAGTGTGGCCAGTACGGCGAGGGAGGTTATTCCCCTGTACTCAGCACTGGTCAGGCCACACCTTGAGTACTGTGTCCAGTTTAGGGCTCCTCAATTCAAGAGAGATGTTGAGGTGCTGGAATGTGTCCAGAGAAGGGCAGCAAAGCTGATGAGAGTCCTGGAACACAAACCCTATGAGGAGAGGCTGAGGGAGCTGGGGTTGTTTAGCCTGGAGAAGAGAAGGCTCAGGGGGGGCCTCATTGCTGTCTACAACTACCTGAAGGGAGGTTGTAGCCAGGTGGGGGTTGGTCTCTTCTCCCAGGCAACCAGCAACAGAACAAGGGGACAGAGTCTCAAGTTGTGCCGGGGGAAGTATAGGCTGGATGTTAGGAGGAAGTTCTTCCCAGAGAGAGTGATTGGCATTGGAATGGGCTGCCCAGGGAGGTGGTGGAGTCACTGTCCCTGGGGGTGTTCAGAAAAAGACTGGATGAGGCACTTAGTGCCATGGTCTAGTTGACTGGATAGGGCTGGGTGCTAGATTGGACTGGATGATCTTGGAGGTGTCTTCCAACCTGGTTGATTCTATTCTGTTCTATTCTATCTCTTGAAGTCTTTCACGGAAAGCACCAAAACTTCACAAGTATTTCATCTTACAGGGATGAGTGCCATATGTCAAAATGCATGTATATATATACACACACATATATATACACAATGTATATATGTATGTCCATGTATCTCTAGAAAATTATTTCTGTTTTCAGCAACGGCAGAAAGACAAGCAGAAAAGCAGCATCCACCAAGCCCTAGTAGTAACAGAAGCAGCAACCATTTATTATGGCTTTTTCCTCACTTGAATTTTATTTTGTATACAGGCTCAGGCTGTATTCGTTTTCTGGCTTGCATTTTCATGCCAAGTATTTAAAATGGGCTAAGAAGACATAATTCGGATTCACAGTCTGAGGACCAGAATCTTCTTATCCCTTCCACAGCTTGTCAGGATGATTCCTTTTCCCTCTTTCAGTTTAGACCTACCAAAAACTGGGCAGTGCTCAGAAAGAAAAAACAAGAGGTGCTTTTACCATCACTTCATGATGAGGGTGAGGAGAGGATTCAGCAAGGGCAGAAGGCACTTCTCCCTTCCCATGGGCACAAGGGCAGCAGCAGGGGCAAACACAGCAGAAGTGTAAGCAAGCTGGCTTGGGGGCTGTTCCATCGTGAGATGGAGCAGTGCCAGTAGCAGACAGTAACCTCAGCAGAGTGTGAGGAGAAAGGTTATCCTTCTGGAAAAAGTGGTAGAGATTAAATTACATCTTAAAGCATCCTTGGGGTGCCTACATGAAGGGAAGAGGAGGAATGCAGCAGAGATCCTGCCAGGGCTCACCTCTGTACCCTAGTGTTTGATATCTTGTGTAACATGCAGAATGTGATATGACCCAGACTGGGTAAAAGTGAGCTGAGCAAAGCAGACACAGTGATTCCTTACCGACGAAATACTCCTTTGTGTGTTATTTTTCTTCAAAGCTCTTTAAACTTTTTCCACAGTGTTTTTATCCTTCCAGAATCTATTACTTAAGTAGCAAAATCTTAGACCTGCCATTTTTCAAGAAAACATAACTTCATGCTTCAACATTTTTTCTTTATCGAGTCAAAATAAATGTCAGTGGGATCCCTAGGATTCATCTATTTGCATTGGCTGGAATATGTTTTTGCCAACAAAAGCAAGCTGATTTTATTGGTAACTCTGGAAGGCTGCTTCTGAGAGAGCAGGAAGTGAATAGCAGACATTCACCAAGCAAAGATCTGAAGACCCTCGTCTAAAACACAAAGATATTATAATCTGATAATTAAATATGCAATGTGTGTCCAATCCAAACGGCTGATGCTGTTGCAGTCAGTTTTTCACTCCTTATCAGGCTTAATTTCACAAATACATTAGCTTTTTAGATATTTTGGCTCAACAATATAGCTCAGCATGGTTACAAGTGCAATGTATACCCAAGGCAATCATCCAGAAAGAAACAGGCAGAGGAAGATCTGGACTTCAGCCATTCAGTCAACCATGGCAAAGGACTGCTGAAAATACTTATTGGTAAGATACTTATTCAACAACAGAAGACTTCACATCACAACAAACTAGGAACACAGGATCATAGGATGTCAGGGGTCGGAAGGGACCCAAAGGGATCATTGAGTCCAAACCCCCTGCCAGAGCAGGACTACACAATCTAGCTCAGGTCACAGAGGAATGTGTCCAGATGGACCTTGAAAGTCTCCAGAGGAGGAGATTCCACAGCCTCTCTGGGAAGCCTGTTCCAGTGTTCTGTGACCCTTACAGTAAAGAAGTTCCCCCTTGTGTTCAGATGGAACCTCTTTTGCTACAATTTGCGCCCATTGCTCCTTGTCCTATCACAGGGAGCAAGTGAGAAGAGCCTGTCCCCCTCTCCTGACACCCAGCCCTCAGATATTTATAGACATTTATTATATCCCTTCTCAGTCTTCTCTTCTCCAGACTAAAAAGCCCCAGGTCCCTCAGCCTCTCCTCATAAGTCATGCCCTCCAGTCCCCTAGTCATCCGTGTAACCTTTTGCTGGACCCTCTCCAGCAGATCCCTGTCCCTCTTAAACTGGGGGAATTCAAAACTGAATGCAGTACTCAAGATGAGGTGTACTCAAGATGAGGTGCACTCAAGATGAGGTGCACTCGAGATCAGGGCATAATAGAGGCAGAGGAGCACCTCCCTTGATCTGCTGGACACACTCTTCTTGATACACCCCAGGCTCCCGTCGGCCTTCTGGGCTAGAAGAGCACATTGCTGTCCCATGCAGACCAAAGGTGTGCAACAGCAGTGACACTGTATGCATTTTTAAAAGGGAGCTAGAAGTCTTTGCTGTTAATTTGCATTTCCTTTGTGTTGAATGAATGAATGAATGATTTCAGGAAACAATTCAGCAGTAACATTTCTAGCCCATTAAGAGATCAGTATGTTTTTCATAATATGCCTATCCCTCTTTTGTCGACAGCATCTACTTAGACTTTCATCATATTAATTTGTTCATCAAAACTATTTGTTCTAAGGTTAACATCAATTTTATGAGGCAGGATTTCAGAGTTCAACAGGAGATAATCATCAGGCTTCCACAGAAAAAGCATAAATGTGTTATCAGAGAATTAACTTTTTAAAGTCTTAAAATATATTTTTTTTGCTTTCTAAAGGACTTCTACATCAAGTTAAGAAAAACTTACTAATTTCTAGAAAGTTATTTTAGAGAGATTTCCAGTGTAGAGAGCTTTGCAGAGCTGATGAGAAGAATATGGAGGAGCTAGGTAGATAATTTCTTATTAAATATCATAATTTCTTATTAAATATCATAATTTCTAAGAAATTTTAGTATGTACATACAGCAGGATGTGGTTCAGGAGTCCACCCTAAGCCGAGTGTAGTATAGTTTGATGGCATGCTATTATAACCCTACAGCAATAAAATGATATTGCAAGATAGCTTTTTTAATTATGAAAGTAATTTTAGGGCACTTTTATGAGTAACACATGGGAAAGGCTTATATATGTCTCAAGGTTGCTCTTAAGTGTAGATCTGATTTCCTTAAAAACCTGAAATGTCTCATTCCTCAGTGGTATTCATATTTTTTCAATCCTTTATACAATGTAGGTTGTCCAGCCCTAGCATGGCCTTTGTCAGGAGGCAACGATGTCAGGTTAATAGCCAAATACCATATAGTTCATTAAGAATATTAAATCAAGGTTGTTATGCATTTCTCCATTTAGGAAGAGCTTTTTAAAAGAGCTTTCATAACAGATGTGTCTTAAGCAGAAAGTTGGGAGAAGAGAAGGAACTGGTTTCAGAGGAGCAAGAATTATGTCATTAACGAAACAAAAAAACAACAAAAACATACACACACAAAAAAAACCCCACAACAACAACAAGGAATAGACTTTGTTTTAGCATGTATTGTACACCTTAGAATGATAGGGTATTCCAAAACTCCAAACCACTGTTGTGTAGCTTTCCTCTGTGCCATTCTTAATTCTCTATTCTGATAGTAAGTGGATTCTTAATATGAAGATTAAATGATGACATCACTGGAACAGGTTGCCCAGGGAGGTTGTGGAGTCTCTTTCTGCAGAGACTTTCAAAATTCACCTGGATGTGTTCCCTTGTGGTCTGTCCTAGGCAATTCTGCTTTGGCAGGGGGGCTGTACTCAATGATCTCCAGAGGTCCCTTCCAATAGCTGCCACTCTGTGATTCTATGATCCCACGTAAGTTCCATAGGTGATTTAGACAGCAGTGTGATATCAGCAAAGTGGCTCAGAAAACCTCTGAAACCTAGGGAAATGAAACCTCTTTACCAGAAAACTGTATTGTAGCTTTTATTAACATTAAGAATTTGCATGGCTGACTTACCCTGCATGACAAGTCCTGAGCATCCAACGCAGCTAGGATGGTTTCTGTAACAGAAGAGCAACATTTACTGAGTGTAAAATCTCAGTATGCAGAAGTGGATTTAAATGAGGATGGAGCAGTTGGGAAGAACTTAATACTCCAACATGCATTATGCATTGAGACTATATAACTATATATATATATATATATATATATTCAATATGCACAGCTACCCCTTAGTACCAAATCTTACAAGTTCTGTTACTCGTACCCAGCAGATGCTGAAAGTCTGTGGTTATATTTCTGCAGCTGAAATATTGCATGGCAGGTACATTTCAATGCGATTCAATTCCAGCTTCGAGCTGCTTATATTCAGGAGTGACAAAGCATACATCAGTTTCAAGACATACATAATCCACCTACTCTGTTGTCTTCAGAAGAATTAGGCTGGAATGGCAAGCATCTCGTATGACTACATCAGGGCTGAAAATCTAGTAAATAGCACAGATATCAGCACCTACAACTTCTTGACATAAACTATTAATATCTTTTCCTGTTGTGTTTTTTTTTTTAATAATTTTCTTTATAATCTAAATGGAAATTAAATATTCTCCCAAATTGTCTTCATCTACAGATGGACCTTCTATCTGAAACACTTAAATAATATTTGTGTAGTCATTTCCAATTATAAGTCAGAGGATAATATCGTGTTTTTCTCCTGCTTAGAAATTATTATAAACACTTAAAAGTTTGCCCACAAGGATTTGAAATTTTGGCTGGAGACAGCTAGAAAATAACGGCCTTTTGCTACCCCTGATATTTAAAAAATGAAAGCAAACAAAACAAGTTTAATCTAAGAGTAAATCTTTAGGAAGCATGATTTACTCATGCTTAATTTTTTTCTTTTTTGGTTCCTGGCAGGACCACACACTGAATGACACTGCTCACGCTCTGTCCTCTCCTGGTGTTTATGTATCAGCTGAAGCAAGAGTACTCCATTTCACAAAAAGCAGGTTTGAGCTATTTTCCATGATTTCTCCTTCTTTCAGTTGTTTGGTACTGTGATGTCCTGTGATATTCTTGTCCTAATAACGTCCTGGTGATACTGTGATATTCTTTCCACCTGGGGACATCCCACAAAGGGAAAGTTAAACTCATATGACAACTAACACAAGCAGTAAAACTTTGTGGTATAGAAGCACGTATAGTCAGTCCTCACAATTATCATTAAGAAGTTTAAAACATTCATGATTTATTACTTTTTAAAGATGTTAATTTAAAAAATAATGAAAAACAATCATTTTCAGATGAAATAGAATAGTGCAGCCAAGAGTATTTGTTCACAACCCTTTTGTTCCATTTAGGAGGAAATGCAGAGGCAATGCAGAAAGTAGCAGTAGGGAGCTGCTAAAGAGAAACCACTGTCTTCTCACAGGATCACAGCATATTAGGGGTTGGAAGGGACCCAAAGGGATCATCGAGTCCAACCCCCCTGCCAGAGCAGGACAATACTATCTAACACAGATCACACAGGAACACATCCAGACAGGCCTTGAAAGTCTCCAGAGAAGGAGACCCCACAACCTCTCTGGGAAGCCTGTTCCACTGCTCTGTGACCCTTGCAGTAAAGAAGTTCCCCCTTGTGTTGAGGCAGAACCTCTTTTGCTGCAACTTACACCCATTGCTCCTTGTCCTATCACAGGGAGCAAGTGAGCAGAGCCTGTCCCCCCCCACTCCTGGCAGCCTTCAGCTATGTCGTGGGTTTTATTAAAGAGAGATGACAGAAATTAAATTCTCAAATCAAAATTAGACAGAAAATATAGATTTATATTTAGAGAGAGAAAAATGCAGAGCTAGACATTATAAAGCAATTACCCCATCCGTGGCAAACCCCCTTGATTTTTTCCCCATCCCAAAAAAACTAGATCTACACTCCCCAGTGCTCCAATCCTCCCCACTCCCCCGATGCCTCTGCCATCCAAAGAGGCCTAAACAAGCCTCTGGAGGCCTACTGCTTACATGTTCTTCCCGATAAAGTGGCTCCTGCCACACACCCAGGGCAGGAGGAGGAGGAAAGGAAAGCAAACTGACCTTGTTGTGAGTCTGTAACAAGATAGCAGAATTATGGGATTGAATAACAATCTTCTAGTCCCCAGAAATTTTCTTAACCCTATAGCCTCAACCTGGGACAGATACTTATAAACATCTATCAGATCTCCTCTAAGTCTTCTCTTCTCCAGACTAGAGAGCCCCAGGTCCCTCAGCCTCTCCTCATAAGCCATGCCCTCCAGTCCCCTAATCATCCTCCTAGCCCTCCACTGGACCCTCTCCATCAGGTCCCTGTCCCTCTTAAACTGGGGAGCCCAAAACTGAACACAGTATTCAAGATGAGGCTCACCAGGGCAGAGTAGAGGGGGAGGAGAACCTCCCTCGATATGCTGGACACACTCCCCCTAATACACCCCAGGATCCCACTGGCCTTCTTAGTTCAGACATCCAAACACTACTTTGAAATATTAGGTTCTGTTAGTGTCTGTTCCTCAGAACACACCTTTGAAATGTGCTTACTTAATTAAAAGGCAGCATCATAATTCAAAATCACAGAAGGGTGGAATTACAGCTGTAGAAGGATTTCAGTGCATGTTTACACTGCTGATCATCCACTGGGCAGAGCTGTAATGAAAATTCTTTAAGATAGACGTAGTACTTCTTGTCACAGGTTGTTTTTTTCTGATGGTATTATTACCTATTGCTTCTATGGCACATAAACTAAAGTAGATATAAGGAAACGAGCCACCTACAGGAGATGAGTCATGGGGTATAGACTGTATGAATTACCTAAGAGGATGCTACTTTATTTGCAATAGTGGAAAGCCAGACAAGCATTTTTTGTTGAGCATCGAATATAGTTTGTAGATTAAGGCATTTAAATGTAGATGTCTTCTTGTCCATTAGGTGCCTACTTTCTTGCCAAAGTTAATGAGCTTTCAGTTAACACAGTTAATGGATCATAGAGAGCAATCAGCAGATCCTAAAGCAGAGGCCCAGTACTTACGTAAATATTAGTACCATCCAAGACGCCTAAGGCATCACACCCAGCTCCTCTCCCTGAATTTTCTGGCTTTTCTAGAAGTCCTGAGTCATACCTGCCAGAGCATCATTATAATCTCTAATACTTCAATCGCTATCTGGAAATCCTGCTATTAATGCCTACTTCTTAGGGTGCTTGCCATGAAATGTCTACTAAAGTGTAACAAATTCTCGACTTTCTGCTATGAATTTATTTTAACCTTGTATAGTTTAGATAAAAGTCTGTCTTTCATTAAAGAGGAAGAAAATTACACTTTTTTCATTTCCTATATCAAGACATTGCTACAAGAAATTGGAAAACATTAACTTCTCTGTCTGAAATAAAATAACATATTGGTCTGACAAGAATGGTAGACTTAGAAAATGCCATGGGAAAAAAGGTAGAAATATTAACATGGGACACCTTTTAATCCATGCCTTAGGGTGAAATGGCTATTGAAGAGCATAGTAGACTAAAGCAAATGACCTGATGGTTTAATTCTATACTTAGTACATGCCTAATACAATTATAACTCCAGAAAACGTAATTATGAAATAATTGGAAGCATATATATTATCCATCCTTGAAATCAGGAAAACTTTTAAAATACTTTTAAGGTATGCCTGTTATTACTACACAACGTAGTCCTTTTTGCATGGCATAAAGTAATAATTCTCTTGTAACATGAAAAAACAGGCATTAATTCTGGCTGTATAGCACAAATCAGTGGGTTGTACATCTTTTTACTCTTTCAATATGACCTCAGATCCTGTCTTGTCATTTCTCTGTGTATGGAGAAGTCCTGCTTGAAGCCAGGATACATTTCCTGCAGTCTGGGAATCTCAACTTTTCCTTTACTGGCAATTATGACTGATAAGTGAGTTCTCATTCACCAGTTAACACTCTTTACCCTTTTATTTTCCCCAGTAAATTTAGAGACCCCAGAAGAAAGTCCTGTTGCATTATGTATTTTCCTATTAATAAACAGATCCAGTTTACAGACTTTACAGCAAGAGACAAAAGGCAAGAAGGTGGATACATCATAAGCGCTTCAGTCAGACTTCCACAGGACAGTGATGTAGTTGGGACCATTAGTAGTTTATTGGCTGGATTGCCACATCCAAAGAATTACAATTAAAGGTTCAGTGTTGGAGTGGAACAAGTAGTGTCTCTCAAGGACCTGTACTGGGACCAACACTACTTAATATCTTTGTCAGTGACATAGACAGTAGGAATGAGTGCACCCTCAGCAAGTTTGTAGACTACACCAGTCTGAGTGGTGCAGCTGATTTGCTTGAGGTTATGCCATCCAGAGGGAGCTGGACCAGCTTGAGGAGTGGGCCTATATGAACCTCATGAAGTTTGATGAGACCAAGTGCTAGGCCCTGCACACGAGTCAGGGCAATCTCAGGGTATCTCCAATATCAATATAGACTGGGGAACAAATGGACTGAAAGCAGTCCTGCAGAGAAGGATTTAGAAATACCGGTGGATGAAAAGCTGACCTTGAGATGAGAATGTGCACTCATGGCCCAGAATGCCGACTATATCTTGGGCTCCATCAATAGAAGCATGGCCAGCAGGTCAAGGGAGATTTTTGTTCCTTTACTCAGTCTTGTATGACTCTACTTGGAATACCTGTGTTTGGCTCTGGAATCTCCAGCACAAGAAAGATTCCTGTTGGAGTGGGTCCAGAGGACAGCAGCAAAAATAATCAGAGGGCTGTAACATCTCCAGTGAGGAAATGCTGAGAGGGCTGATATTGTCTAGCCTGGAGAAGAGAAGGCTCCAAAGATATCTTATTGTGGCCTTTCAATATTGTCAGGTAGCTTATAGAGAAAGAATTTTTCCAGGGTCTGTAGTGACAGAACGATGGGCAATGGTTTTAATCATAAAGGGCATAGATTTCAATTTGACATGAAGAAAAAATATTTTTGTGGAGGAAATGGTAAAATACAGCAACAGGTTGCTCAGAGAAGTTGTGGATTATCCATCACTGGAAGCGCTCAAGGCCAGGCAGCATGGGGCTTTGAGCAATCTAATGGAAGATTTCACTAGCTACCTAGTGAGAGGTTGTCCATGCCCTCTTCATATGTTTGTTCCAATCCAAATAATGTGAGAAGATATGACAAATTTCCTGACTCATCATTCAGCCTGGACGCTTACTGATCATCTTGTTAGAAAGAATGAAAATGGAGGGTGCAAAATCTCTTTTAAGGATAGATCTTTTAAGTCTTATGAGTCAGAGAAATGAGTCCATCTATGAAGCAGAAGTGCTGTAGTCCCATGTAGGAAATAAAGACTGTGATAGTGGGAAGCAGTCAGCAAGGCAATGAAGTTATTGTGCCCACTCACTGTTCAGTTCTGGTGCAACTTACAGGTGTCTTTGTAATTTTCAATGATACAGAAACTTATTGTCCTGACATAGGTTTTTCTTTTTTAGAGATTTGAATTTAAAACATAAGTTATACTAATCTCACCATTTAACAACTATCAAGTCAATGCTGGACAATGAAAAAAAATATTTTAAATCAGTGATTGAAACTCTTTGAGGTGAATGAGTAATCATTTTCACATTGGAATATGTTTTCCCTTTATACAAAGGCAAGAAAAATGTTTTAAGTATAAGACAAAAAAGATTTAGAAACTATATGTCTCTGAGTCAATAATTGATCCATACTGTTAGTTTCTTGCAAAGGAATTAATCTTGCCTACCTTTCACTATCTGCAGTGCTGATGTCTACTTCTGAGCTGCCATCAGGCTCCAGTGGTAGTCAATGAAAAGAAGTCAGCATTTTTAAGGCATGACTCACCACCGTATTTTAGAAGTCCTTTGGATGACAGGCAATGCTCCCTAAATTTGATCACATAAATCTTAATACATTACTGAAGAAGGGCCAAGAGGCTTATTAGAAGTTAATGAGAGCGACTAAACACTGCAAGCAAAAAGTGCTAGTAGTTCAGTTGTTATTGTAATAATGTAGTGTCATTTTAAGAAATTATATTGGAAATTGGAAAGAGATTTTTAAAAGCCATCATAAGGATTAAAAGTGTAGGGAAAAAAAACCCAAACACTTCATTGTAAGAGTCTAGAGAACTTCAGTCTAGAAGAACATTTTAAAACGTGCTTGTTCACAGAAGAGACATAATGAAAATTGTAATAGCTGCTACTATATAAAATCTTCTCTCTAGAGTTGAAGATCAAGTTCAGAATGGATTTAAAGACAGTTTAATTTTGAGGATAATTAATAAAGTTTCTGGAACAACTTAGAGAAGAAAAGATCTCTTTTTTTGATACATACCTACATTTTGACTGAATAAAGCCCCAAAATTCAAATTTCTTAGTAAATAAAAATTCAAGAAGTTGGAATGCTTCCATTTCAACTTTTTGTAGTACAACAGAAAATCCAAATTTCTAGTGAAGTTGCTTCAAAACATAGAATCATAGAATCAGTCAGGATTGGAAGGGACCACAAGGATCATCTAGTTCCAGCCCCCCTGCCATGGGCAGGGACACCCTACCCTAAATCAGACTGGCCAGAGCCTCATCCAGCCTGGCCTTAAACACCTCCAAGGACAAGGCCTTTTCAAAATATGAAGACTTTAAATGTGTCTGCCTGAAGCTCTTCTCTTAGCTGAATCAAGACCATAACACTCTCCAGCATTTTGTAAAGCGCTTGAATTTCATCAGAGAGCACTTTATTTGGAGGAATGATTCTGTCAACATTTTTGGAACATTAGATTTAATAATTGACCACAGGAACAGCTTACTAATGAGACAATTGATTCTTTGTCGCTTTAGTTCTTTAAATCTCTTCTGGATGTGTTTCTGAAATATCTGTCATAGCGTAATCAAAAAATATGGGTTTGGTATAGGGATGATTAGGTGAAACTGCAGGGTGTGAGTTATTCAAAAGGTCTGACTAGATAATCGTAACTGTTCTCTGTGACCTCATAGGCTATTCATCTTATGCATAGGCCTTCTAGATTTGATTTTAAATATGCTTGGCACTGTTAGACAGCAAGGGAGGCTATTAAATATAGGGCTGAAATTTAAAATTCTGTTCCCTATGCTATTACTGTTGCTGATCATTTCAGGCAGTGTCATCTCATCTGAAATTTCCCCAGAGATGCTAGCCTAGAAGTAAATGGCTGGGAAAGGGGAGGTGTGTATCAAGAATCAAAGGTTTCATAGATTTGTGGTCAAGTTTGAATGCCTGCCCTGGTAGTGTTAGGGATTCCTATGCAACTTCATCTCAGGAATGTGGATTTCCATTGATTAATGTTTCTTTTACCTGTCACTTGCTTGTCATTGATAAATGGCACCAAATACAGTAGCTTTTAGAGAACAGGAGCCAAACTAGCCTTAGGATGTAAAGAAGCACTTTAAGCTTTAATTATAAATGCTAGCTTGCCTACGGGTCAGATGTACCCCATCTGAACAAAGACCTCATTTTCCTCTATGTACCACTTACAATTGTTTGCACTCAGTCAACATCAATTCAAATAAAGGACTGCCAAGCAGGGAAAATCAATTCAGAATCTAACTTGAGCAAGCAGAGGGAAATAGACATGGATGTGAACTACAGGGTAATTTGGCCCAGTATCTTCTCTTGCATACTTCTCATTAGTCACCTTTCACTTATTTACCCTGAATCCCCTTGCGAAAAGCTACCACTGCAGCCTTAATTTCAATTTACTATCGCTAACATTTGGTTTAACATTCTCCATGTTGGACTATCACTGCACTCCAGTTTTTCTCCCACATGCTGCTCATCAACCCAGTTACTAAGGAGATGTTTATCAAACAGAATAAACACCCAAGTGCTTGCCAACTGGTACTGTGTAAATTGGCTTCGCTTCAGTGTCCAGCCATATTTTAACAGACCCTTGATGGTGGCTCAAAATCCTTTGCTTTGTGTCTGGATTTGCCAAGAGATTTCATTTCTAGTGGTGCAAAAGAGTTTTGTATTTTTCAAACCTTTTTTTTTTTTGATTAAGCCTGATTTCAATAATGACGTTTTCCATGCTTTATCCCCAGCCCACCATGTTGTAGGCTCTAGCAAAACATTTTGCACAACTTCTTATTACTATGCTATCCAACATCATTAAATTTTGTCACTGAAGGACATATGTAAACCTATTTTGCCACAACTGCTATTACCAGATTGACCTGGCAACCAGGTGTTGCATTAGAGCTGAGTAGTTCTGCATTACTGTAGTATCCCCAAAAATTAACAAACCTTTTCCTTCTCCAGAATATTGACAAATTGTTGCTGTGAAGTTTCAGAAGTATTGTGTGTATTGATGGTACAGGTACTGTTCCCAAAGACTTGATCCCAGAGATCAGGCTTGTAAACTCAGAGTACAAAAGTACAAATCAGTTATTCCAATGAACAGTGCACTCTGCCATAGTCTATATGTACTTCAGGCATATAAGGAAGTGGGTTTTTTTAACAGATCAGTACCCAAACTCTGCCATGCAGCAAGAAATCATATCATAATATTGAGGGTCACCTAGTGCTTGCTTACTTTCATCTTTTGATACTTAAGAGTTCCATTAAGACACAATTACTGAATTCTTCACAAACCAGAGCACACAAAGTTCACTGGCACCATGGGGCTGTAACAAGCCCTTTCCTCTCTCCCTTTTTCTTTCCTTCTTGTAACACAGCTGTTTATACAGAAGGGAGACAGTGCTGAGCTTGTTAACAGCTGGCAGTTAGTAGTAATTTATTGTGGAATGGGTCTTGAAATGGCCCAGTCTCCTTGACGATGAAAAACCAAAAGGCTATGTTGCTTTCAAAATCTTGTTTTGGGACTAGAAGTGGAGCTTGAAGCTGTGCCAATTTCAGTGTCATGAAAGCTGCATAGATAGAAGGGAGCCAATTCCTCAGCTCCTGCTAAAGGAAAATGAGCTTTTTGAGACAGGATTTATTTCCGCATATTAACATCAGTGTATTGTTCTCCACCAGCACTCATCAAAATAACCTTACTGGGACTTGGCACATCTCTTTTCCTGTGTTTTTAAACAATGAGATTAACTTAACTTCCCCTGATGCTCTGGGCTCTTTCATTTCATCTATTTTTTGTTCTTTTGATCAAGAGATAGAGGAGGATAGATTAATGGTGGCATACAGTCTATTAGTGAGCACCAGTTTAAGTATTCCAGAGAGAAATGATGGAGAAGGTTCTGTAGAGATGTCCCAGAACAAAGATTCAAGGAGAAAAGTGGTATAAGAAAGCAGCAAATGGGGGTAAAACTATTGAAGTGCAACTGCATTCACACGGAGTGAGAGTGTTAG
This sequence comes from Tricholaema leucomelas, assembly GCA_013400475.1. Lineage (NCBI taxonomy): Eukaryota > Metazoa > Chordata > Aves > Piciformes > Lybiidae > Tricholaema lacrymosa > Tricholaema leucomelas. Next base: position 39,864 of record WAAF01018541.1, on the reverse strand, counting down.
ATTATCAAGAAATAATTCTTCCAGACTAGCTTAATGCATGGATAAGGTTCTGCCTGCCTTTTACTACAAAAACTCTTCTGGAAATGGTTTCTTCCTGAAACAATTTTCTAACATTATAGTAGAGATGCTAGTGGTGTAAAATTAGAGCAGTGTTTTGCCATCACTTCAGAACACATTCTGCCACGTTCTCCATTCCCCGGACGTGATGCTGAGAAAGGCCATGGTGCTTGGAAAAGCAGTCCTGACTTGGGGGCTGAAGTGGGGCATGAACCAGGTTTATCCCTCAGACACAAAACAGGCAGCCACAGGTGGCAGCTCCGTACTGTTTGGTAGGGGACAGGTGCATTTTCTGATGGATTAAAGCACTACACAGAGGCAAGCAACAGAGCAGGTTTCAAAGGAAACTACTGTTAGTCACAGAGATGATAGAAGGAGTACACTGGAACAACTGAAATTGTAAAGTAATAAGGACCAGCCTTCATACAGAGGTTATACAGTTTGTTCACTGTATTATAATAGGGCAGTTTTGGGTAAAATAAAGTTACTGTATATTGTATAAAGATATGATGGGGAGCAAACCTGTGAAGTTTTAAAATAATATGTGTTCTATACTTGGGACCTGAGAAAATCATTTAAAGAACATTAAAGAGCAAAAGGGGGACTGATACTAATGACTATGTATTTAAAGATGTTTAAGAAACAATTTGATTCTTATTTCTGTGGTTTGCCCTGTAACTGGTTATTGTGAAATGCTTTATAATCTAGGTAGTTTTGTATTTTTCAAACCTCCTTCTGCTCTATACAGCAGAAAAAAAAAACACATTACTGCCTCCAGGTAGGTATCAGACTACTCCAGATGAGTAATCTTAATGTACATTCTGGCAGCTAACAGCTTCCATTGAGGAATAAGCTTATGAGAAAGAACATTGAGTCTTCTGTCACTCCATTATTTCTCACTTTTCCCTTCACCACCTCCTTTTGTGTTTCCCCATTAGCAAAGCAGATCAGACAGGCTGAACAGGTTATTCAGAAGGTGTATTATGGCACCATGACACAGCTGTAGATCATACATCACCCAGTGCAAAGACCTTATCTCATCATACAATAAACTCAAAGGCACTCTCTGTAAGGGCTGTCAGAGCCTATGCCACCAGCTGTGCGGGTGTTATTTGCTCTGGGATGCAAAACCCTCATGTATCAAAGGGAACTCCAAGTTCTGTTCTATAGATTCTACATTTCAGATCCTCTGGAAAACATTTTGTTTAATTCTAATTTTTAAATGTGTGTTTGCACACCTGACTTTTCTCAGGACAGTCATTTACCTTTCTGCTCCCGTTCTTCTTTAACTACAGCATGCTTGTGCTTATTAACTACTACTGTGCCTCATGCTTCCCACTTGTGTCTTTAACATTTAAACTCATCTCTTCCAGCCTACACAGATGGAATTCTTCTGGCTATTAGATACTAATTAATTTATCAATCAATCAAACAATCAACCATTTTTATTATCCTGGTATGTAAATGTGGTGCTTTAGCTCTCTAAGTACTTATTTGCCACCCAACGCAATGGAATGAAAAAGCTATATTATACTCCAACAGTTCAAAGCAGATATTGTTGAAGTTCAAGATTACTCTCTCCAAAGCCAGCAAGAGTTTTGCAGGTGGAAAGGGAGCAGAGGTAGGGTCTCTGCAATGTTGACACCCAGAAACAGCAGTGAGGTTTTGCAGTCATTTTCTCCAGTATCTGATGTAGGACCACATCTTTCACTGGGTAGCTTAAATGATGGGCAGACATTTATTTAGTCTGTCAAACAAATCCACACTTGGCTGTTTATTCCTAGCCATGCCATGACACCTTTAAGTAACATTTCATGCCTTATCAGCTTTCCAAAAAAAAAGTTAATTCGTGATCTGGTTCTGTTTTCAAAGCTGCTTGTTTTACATGTGTCTTTACCAGTAGTGAATTCAGTGATACCTGCTTTTGGCAGGGATGAATATAGAGGCACTTGGGCCTTGAGGTCACAAAATATCTGGCCAAGTGTCATCTCATGAAAGCAATTTGTTGTAATATCATACAGAATAACTTATGACTGACATTTGCTGCAGTTATTTTAAAAGGAAATAATTCATAAACCTGAAAGGTGTGAAACAGTGAACATAATCTATGTTGACAGCGAAAAAGCAAAGCTGTTATTCAGAGAAGACTGAAAAAGGGGATTAGTAACAAGCTCAGAGAGCATTATTCTGATCAGGATAAAGATCTGTTTAAGGGCTTTGTGCTGGTGATATCATTGCTGTGGGAGGGAACAGCTCAGAGAGATGATAAATGGGGAATTGTACAGCTTTATTTTGCTCCCCACTTACAAACAACTGCGTCACGCTGACAGGGTATCCACTAACTTCCACCATATATACAATACCTTATACTGGACTCAAGTGTCACTCTAATACTGCAGATTTTCCTGTCCACTTTATTCTTGTCATTGGAATAGACAGCAATTTGGGATTTGGGATCATTGTAGCCAAAAAAATCCAAAGTGAAAAAAATCCCAACCAACCAGGCAAGCAAACACAAACAAACAAAGAAAAAAACCAAAGAGAAAGATTAATATCAAAGGTGACATAAGTTTAGGCATCAAGGCCTGTCTGTAAAATATATCAAGGAGATGTGATTGGCAGGAAGAGCAATTAGAATTCAGATGTCAAAAGACCAGCTTCAGACATCATTAGCACTAGCAGCACCTAGATGAATCACTGGGTCACAATCCCTTCTCTCTCCTACTGCTGTAGATCTCAGGTTTTATTTTGCAGAAAACTGATGAGAGAGGAAACTCTTTGAGTGTTGAGTGTCAGAGAGATCAAAGACAAGCCAGAGCATAATGCTGCTTGTGTGACAAGAGGAAGAATAGAAATTAAGAACAATTACTTTATTTCTCAGCAAAAGACCACTTGGCCACATTCTACCATATGTGAGCTTCTAGGGAAACCAGCCCAGACTCAAACACACTATCACACCTAGCTAGGGCTATTTTAGTGTCACAGAGACTCTTCAAAAGTAGAAAGGGGCACCAAGACGTGCAAGAATGATGGTAAGACTCAAATGGATGAATCTCAAATGGAAGCTGGAATAACTGTCACTGTAATGTATTTAGCCACTGTGTCATGGACTAATATCATAAAGTAGTAAGGACAAAAATCTAAAATATCAATTAAATGCTGCAAGTGAGATAACTGGTTCAGGAAATTATTTCAAAAGCTCTTACATTACCAGTAAAAATATCTTGACAGATGTACAAATACACCTAGAGATGAATGCATTATACATTATGAAATCAGGGCTGCCATCACAACCCACATAATCACTTTTTCACTTGCTCGTGTGTTGTACATCTGTGATTTGTTGCCAAGATATTACAATGAGAGGAACACAAAATTTTAGGTAGTCTTCATCTTGGAGAGCTTGTCTGATGGTTTTACTCTTTCTGTGCTTCTGAACATCTGCAATGCAGCCTTTTCAGTAGCATATGCTGCAAATAGTCTATTAGTACTCTTTAAAAACTGTTATATCTCAGTATCTATAAATAGAAAAAGAAAACAACAAAAGAAATGATCTCTATGATTTCATTTCAAAGAGCATAAAAGATCGGCACTGGATTTACAATGGTGACATAAATATCAGAATCTGATGAACAACACAGTAAACCCCCAAAACTTTCAGCAGTTCTGAGGAGGTTCTACTTTTACAACTGGCCTGATTGTCCAGGGTAGATACAGTCATCTCCCTCTGGAAACATCTCTAATCCTTTCCAGTGAAGAGACAAGACAGTAGAAGCAATGGGTATAAAGCACAGGGCAGGACTCCAGTTTCTATCGAAAGCTGGGCTTTGAGATGTCACAGAAGACACATAGCCATCGAGGGAAAATATACATTTGCCGACATATGGCCGTGAGTCCTGCACTGAAGTGCTGAGAGAGATGGCTGATGATGTTACTCTGCTGCTCTCCATCATTTTCAAAAGATCATGGAAACTCGCAGTCTGGAAGAGAGAGAAATGAGAAGTGATCTTGTTTATGTTTATGAATACCTGAAGGGTGGATGTCAGGAACAAGGTGCTGTTACCTTTTCACTGGTGTCCTCTGATACTACAAGGGCCAATGGAGACATGAGAACACAGGAAGTTCCACCTCAGCATGAGAGAAAAACCTCCTTACTGTAAGGGTGATATAGCACTAGAACAGACTAATGGATTAGATTTTAAGAGCTCATTTTCAACCCTACCATTCTATGATTGTTTGATTTGAGTAGATATTGCTCGACATCTGTCATATCCATAGAATTTGGGTGCAAAGCAGTGAGATTCAAGCATCAGATGAAGACAGGATGAATTACTTTTTTAAAAAAATATGCAGTGGAGGCAGAGGGCAGGACATTTGTTTGTCAGGAAAACAAGTTATTTACAAATTTCTAAAGACAGAAAAAGCTTTTGGCCCATATCACTCACAATTTACAGGACTGAGGCAAACCCAGACATTCCCAGTCTTTAGTGTTGCATTTATAAACAGAAGGTAATTATGACTATGTGAATTTTTCTCTTCAGATTTGCCATCAGTGTTATTACATCTAAACCTGGACACAGCCTGCTGGAGTGGTTTTGTAAAACAAATAAAAAGCAAATTGACTTCAGCATCATGTCAGTTTGATACACGTAAATATTAGTTCCAGCAGGGCTTAATTACAATTAGATGTTATGATGCTGGATCTAGCTAATGCTACCAATTGTTTCTATCTCTAGAGTTGTGCTTGGCTACTGTGGAAGGAACACAAACCTTTGTTACTCTTTTTCTATAAAGGAACTTTATGGCTAGCATGGTAAGTAGTAAATCTGAATTTCCTTTACTGTCCAGATCTTTCAGAGGAGCTCCACACATTAAAAATCTGACAGGACACTGCTGTTAGCTTTTTTACCCTGCATAAAAAGTCAAAGAAATTTGAACCATTAACATGAGCAAGCTGAGCAGCAACATTCTGTTGAAGTTTTTCTTAATTTGTTGGGTTTATTCCCTTCCATCCCCTTCAAAATTTGAGAAACTTAGAACGACAGATAGAAGAACCTGTGGAATAATTGTATTTCTAAGAAAAGCAAGAGAGCAAAGGAAAGCAATATTGTCAGAATCATTGTCCTGAGACTGCACATATAATATTAAAATTTTTTTGGATTACATATCTGCCTACATAAAACTGTTTAAAAAATGTGTATTACATTATAGAATGATTATAGAATCACAATTTAAAGAGTGGAAGTGATGGAGAAGTGGCAGTGTTTCGTATTCATTTCTGCCAGTGATTTATTACACCACTGTTTAAAACAAAATATCTGGTGATACGTGATAATATGTCTTTTCTATGGATCATGTGCAAAACCAATATAAAATGAATAAGTTAAATCTGAAAAGAAAATAAGGCAGTGAGAATGCATAGATTTGGAGGGCTCCATTCTACAAGATCCCAGACTTTTTTTGCCAAGCTGGTGAGTACTTGGGACCTGGGCGGTACTGGTGGATAGCAGGCTGAAGATGAGCCAGCAGTGTGCCCAGGTGGCCAAGAGAGACAATGGCATCCTGGCCTGGATCAGGAACAGTGTGGCCAGTAGGACAAGGGAGGTTATTCTGCCCCTGTACTCAACACTGGTCAGGCCACACCTTGAGTACTGTGTCCAGTTCTGGGCTCCTCAATTCAAGAGAGATGTTGAGGTGCTGGAACGTGTCCAGAGAAGGGCAACAAGGCTGGTGAAGGGCCTGGAACACAAACCCTATGAGGAGAGGCTGAAGGAGCTGGGGTTGTTTAGCCTGGAGAAGAGGAGGNTTCCATTCCATTCCATTCCATTCTATTCTATTCTATTCTATTCTATTCTATTCTATTCTATTCTATTCTATTCTATTCTATTCTACTTTTTGTCAGTTGTAATGCCCAATTATAACAATTCCTAGTTCTTCAGAATAGACTTACAAAGCATGCCTACTCTAAATGTTGACTTAAAAAGTTATGATGGTAAGATGAAGAAGTGGAATCACATTTGCTAACCACAGTATTTTGAAACTTGATGTGATATCTTAGATCTTGTGGGACAATTAGGTAGGTCACCAACTTTTGTACTCACCTGGCACAGCAATGTTACAAAAATGCTTCTGTAACAATAAGAAGCAGCCCTTAAAGCTTGCAATATTCTTGCATTACAAATATCTCACAAGCTGTTGAGCACACAATTCAAACATCCTGACAGACATATGATTCTTAGTGCAGTTCAGCTCCGACAATAACTTTTTCCATTAAAATGGCCTTTTCAAAGCATTATTACTCACTTTTCTTGTTGCTTGTAATAGTCAGAACTTTAAATTATTCAGGACCCATTTAAAGTTGTGGTGGAAATGAACAATTTGCTATGGAACATTATTATTAATTTCTGTATGAATATTAAATTTTGTTATTAATATTTTGAAAAATCAGGGAAATTCCCTGAGATTCTTTGGATTTTTGGTCGACAGGAAGAATTTGCACAAAGGATATTTATGAACAGGGAATCAAACGGTTTAAACAATCAGAACTTGGAAAAATAGGAATGTGAAAACAGGAAAATTATAACCATGCTTATGGAGCCTTAGCATCAACTTCAGCATATCTACTCACAACGCTTTGGTCCCTGAGTAAGTATCCTGTACAAAGACGCTTCCAAAACCCATGATAATGATCCCAGGGTAAAGTACAAAATATTCCAGGCAGAGGGAAGGACAGAAGAACTGAGTTGCTGCTGTTGAGCAGCTGGTGCAAGCTGCAAACATAGGGCTGCCGTGATTCCCAGTTAACGAGCCGCAAATGGGGTGCTGCTTCCAGTGGAGAGTCAGTGCAGAAAGGCTGTTTCTAAATCACTCCCCATCATCATGTCTCATGTGACCATGCAGGCACGTTGAGGGGCAGCACAAGACACCTGACAAATGGTGCTAAGCCCCTAGCCCTCGAGGCTTTATTGGGGTGAAGCTGTTTATTGACTCCATTCCCAGACTCACAACAGAAGGAGGAGAGCAAGAGTTAAATCAGCCTGGCAGCATTTACACCCTACCAGGACAAAAGTTTTTTGACTAATCATACTTTAGTTGTTGTGCAGAGTAAGTTGCAGCTGCTCATTGAAATTTTGAAGCCTTCTTAACAACTGCCAACACTGTCATCTCTATTTTGTTTCTTCTTATGCTCAAGAATGCTCATGTTTAAGATCAGTACAGTATAGAATTACACTGTAAAAGACAGTCTAATGTCAATGATCAGTACACCCTGAGTTAGATTTTCTGTTATATTTTGCTTTAGCAGATGACTTGCTGACTGAGTTATGAAGACTCAGATATGAGGTTTGCTTTGCATTATTGGCATGGCCGTGAGACAACGAAGATGGCACTTGGAAGTATTATGTGGCCACAGAGATAGGGAATGAGTAATAGCAGTGCCTAACAGCTTCATGATATCTGTAATGTCTTTATGAAAGGAAATTCCAGATTCTGCTCTCAAAAAATATTCAGGTAAGTTATATTCGATAGTTGGCCACAGAAGTAGCCATGGGAGCAGAATCCAGATTCCAGCTGAAGGCTTCTGCTTGCTGTTTTGGTTCTTTTACTTTTGCATTTTTGCAGAACCTGTGAGTGGCCTCTTCATGCTCCATAATTTAGTGGCTACAGGTCATAGGCTTCATTGTGAAGAAAGATCTGACACATGGTTTTCCATTTTCAATGCACCAGCAAGCAAAAATACCAAGATAAAGTTTCCAAGTGTAAATATGATTGTTTACAGATCTGATTCACATGTGCAAGCCCTGGGCAAAAGATTGAGTTCAGGCACAGAAGCTCTAGGGGTTTTCTCTACCTATCCTCAAGCTGGCTTCTGAACCCTGTTCCAGAACTGATGCTTAGCTCACAGATGTATAAATCCTGTATTGTCTCTGTCTCAAATGCATTAATAACCAACAATAACACAAAGAAAGAAGTTAGAACTCTTTCTACATTGCTCCAGCTCTTACTATGGTCATTTGATCTTATGAAAGATAGTAGAAGTGAAGGAAGGCAAGGAACTGCTGCTATTAGTACAAGTGTCATTTTAGAGTGAATTTGGTTGAAGAGTGTTTTATATTCACAGGCATGAAGGATGATCTAAGGTGCTTGTAGTGTGCAGTCAGGCTGGATTGTTTGGAAAAATGACTCTAAAGGGTAAACAAATGCAACAGTGACCCAAGGAAACACAAGGATTTGGCAAAGCATCTGCCTAGGCCACATCATCATTTGTGAGAAGCACAGCTTGGTCACTGCCTCATTAGCAAGGCAGTTGGAAACAAACAAACAAAACCAACACACACACAATAACTGCAGTGAAGAAAGCCCAACTGTTAGTTGCTGCTTACTAACTGTGCATCTTCTTCTCATCTCTAAGGAGTTACTTTGTCCTACATGGAATTGGAGAAGAAAAGGAACAGCAGTGACAGTAAGAATAACATAAGAATGAAAGCAGATGCCACACCCTCCTTTGCAACTTATGACCAATTACAGGATTTCCATAGTCTCCATGAGGCAATTAAAGAGTTACACTTCAGTGACCGATTAATATTCACTTGACATCATCAATTTACCAACATCTCAGAAAAAGCCTTGTTGTTCCTGGTCTGAAGTAATCGCATTACAACAGAGCAGCCACCAAAAAAACCCCAAACCAACAAAACCCACACCCAACAAAACAAACAAACAAACAAAACACTGAATGGGAGCTTTCTTGATTAGGAAGAATACTTTCGGTCAGTATCTCTAAAAATGCAGAAACACTGGAAAATAAAAAGGCTCTACTTAGTAGTGTACAGTAGGGATATTTCTGTGATGTAAATATTATTTGTAAAAACAAACAAACAAAACAAACCCAGAACTTCTAAGCACCAGAGGAAAACTCTCACTCTGCAGCTTAGCCGATCACTGCTTTCAAGTATATTTTGGAGAGCAGGGGAGAGACACATTGTGTGTAAACCACACTATGATTCATTTCAAAAGTATTGATTTGTGCCTCATTTAAAAAAAATCATAAGTCAGAATTTATCAGCCCTTGCTCAACAGCATTAAGTTGCATGATAAGTTATATTCTAAATATGGGGAAGCAAGACCAGAAAAGCGACAGATACAGATTAATTACACTGTAGCTTAATTAATTGTACTAATTTATAAACCATCAGCAGTAATTTTTCCATTGTTTATAATTTATTCCTTTGTTTCCCATTTGGAAGTGTCCTTCTGTCCACTTGATTGTGTCCATTCCTCTTTGCTTAGCCTGGGGAGAGGCTAAGATTGAGCAAGCTTCTGCTGTGAGCACCTCCACTAGGCACTGGATGCTGTGCAGAATGGGATACACAGAATGGCACGTAGAGTCCAGCAAGAGCATTTGCAGTTCATGGCAGCGTGAGCTAGCCAGAACAGCACCTATTCACATCCTGTCTTAATGTCAGTGAATCTTTCAATAGACAAGACCAATATCCCACTTTCTACCAAAAACTGAAGTTTAGCTTCCGAAGGTGAATTTTTATTCACAAAAGCTTGATTGACCAATCTGAGGTTGCTGAAAGGCCATTACTAATTAGTGGGCTACTAATGGTCTCAGGTTGCCTGGGTTACAGCTAGGTTAGTGCTATTGCAGAGTACTGCCAGGTTACAGTTACTGCCAAGAGCAGTCCCTGTTTCTAAAAAGCAGAGCCTTGTAGTGTCTAGCTTCCATTTAATTCAGTCAGGTCATACCAGTGAGTCACCTCTATGTCAGTTCAAAAGGTAATAAGTACTTACAGCTCTGACTCAATGCAAAACTCAGATGATTTCAGGTCTTCTCTTTTTTTGTGTCTTTGACTTAGGCTATCTCCCAGCTGACATTCATGGATGAGTGCTGCAATTACTGATGCAGAGGTAGGGCTGGGTTGTGGGTCTTAACAATGCAAGTTGAAATTCTGCATCAGAAAACAGGAAAACAGCAGAAGGTCAAATTGAGGGAACAGGAGAGTGATGCAAATGGAAAAGTAAAACCTGCAGAGTAAGGCAGGCCCTGGCAGAGGTGACTCCAGCCCCCTGCTTTCATTGGTTTTGCATTTCGTCAAATGGATGTCTAACAAAAAGTGCATAAAGCATTCAAGATAAACGGGATTCTGGCAACCAATGAGTTTTGAGAGGGAGTTAATGATTAAGCCACAGATTTATGTCCTTCTGTACTCAGCTCTTTTTCTGACTCCAAAAATCTTTCATTTTCTGCTGTCAAGTGCCATGGTTTTCATGTGAGCTGTGGCAGTCATCTCCTCATACTGCCCTTCCTTCCTTTCTCTTCCATACTTCTACCTAGTTTAGGACCTCAGAGCTCTAGGGCACCTCCCTGGGCAACCCATTCCAGGCTCTCACCACTCTCATGCTCAAGAACTTCCTCCTCAGGTCCAGTCTGAATCTATCACCTGCAGCTTTGATCCATTCCCCTTAGTCCTGTCACTCCCTGATAGCCTAAAACGTCCCTCTACAGCTGTTTTGTAGGCTCCCTTCAGATACTGGAAGGCCGCAATAAGGCCACCTGGGAGCCTCCTCTTCTCCAGATTGAACAGCCCCAAATCTTTCAGTCTGCCCTCATAGTAGAGGTGGCCCATGCCTCTGATCATCTTCATGGCCCTTCTCTGGACACACTCCAGCATGTCCACACCCTTCTTGTAATGGGAGCTCCAGAACTGGATGCAGTACTCCAGGTGGAGTCTTACCAGAGCAGAGTAGAGGGGGAGAATCACCACCTTCGACCTGCTGGCCACACTGCTCCTGATGCAGCCCAGGATCTGGTTGGCTTTCTGGGCCTCCACTTGGATGTGGACCCACTGACAGCCACTCTTTGGGTGCAGCCATCAAGCCAGTTCTTTATCCATCTGACTGTGTTATTTTCTATGCCTTTGCTGTAAGGCACTGAAAGATTACTTACTGTTTCATGTGCTGGATGCCATGTTGTAGACAAGAATATTACTTGGTTGCAGATATTTTTATGATATGGTTTAAAGAAAACAGATGACCAAAAGAAAACACCTCCAGAGAAATCACAGAAAACAGGATGGAAGGCATAGAAGCAGAGGACCTTATTGAGCAAGGAACCAAACACCTCAGTCCTTGAATATCAATCACTATGCATACAAAAGCATCACCATCTTTCCTCAGTGCATGCAAGTTTCCAGAGTAAGTGACTGTCTTGCGCTCAGTTAGGATAGGGTTAAACTTTTGCTTCTTTCACATGAAGCTGGGATGGAGCACCCAAGACAGGTAGCTGAGCCAGCCAACAGGTATTCAATACTGATGCTGCCATCAAGCCTGCCATACAATAGGGCTGGCCAGGGCCATTAATTCTCTCTTTTTTTTTTTTTTTTTTTTTTTTTCTATTCCATTTTCTCTTCCATTTTCCTGCTCTCTCTTTTTCTGGAGTCCAGAAAGGCAGAGAGAGGCATGCCACAGTATCTCCTTGTATTATTCTGTTAAACTCTCCTTATCCCAACCCACAGGCCTGGGTTTTTTTCTCCCAGTTCTCCTTCTGGTCTCGCTGGGGGTCATAGAGTGGTGTGGGGTAGTTTTGTGAGCAGTTGTATAGAGCTCAGCTTGTAGCTGGGTCTAAACCAAAAGAGTGACCAAATTAGCTCCCACAGGAGCAAGTAAAAGACAAAAAAAGACTTCTATAAAGAAAGAAAAATAAGGAGAATTCATAGACAAAACTTAAGGCACCTTTTTTTTTCCCCTCCCAGTGTCTGACAAAATTGTTCATGTAGAGTGTCTTCTCTAGTAATAGGAAAAGCAAAAAAAAAATCTAACAGCACAGTTGTACCTGGTTTAAATCGTCATTGGTTTCAAGGCAATTACATCAGTTAGCAGAGACTCAGTATTTGCCTCACTCGTGTTTCTTTGAAGACATTTATATTCAAATAAGCACTTAGATAATATTAGTTTTTCTTTTCCTTCATAATACTGTGACTCAAGTGTGTTGCATGGCTTTATTTATCACAAAGAAACAAAGTCTCACCAAGTCTCTGCTGTTGTTTTTTTTTTTTTACTGTTATTTCTCTTTGAAGAACAGCTGTGAAAAGCAAGAGGAGAAACAGATTGGCAACAGTTGTCAGTGCTCATCTCCTTTTGTTATCCCTTGGGGCCCTGTTTTCTGTGTTATCGTCCTTTTGGGGAAATGCTCTAGGTTTCCAGAAGGAGCTTTAATCATGACTGTATTACCAGGGCTTGGGCAGAAAAGCCATCCAAGTCTGAATTTTGATACTGTGCTGAACTTCCTAACATTTTGTGAGGCAGTTCTGTGAGGTTCAGTATAGTAACTCACAAAAAGCTCTTCAGTATCTCTCCATCTCCAGCTTCTAAGAATAAAGAATTTTGAAGTTAGTGACCTCCTAAGATTTTATTCTCTTCAGAAAGTATTGGCACTGTGCAACAGTCACTTTAATGTGCTGAAGCATGGGGTAGAGACTCCATAACGCTTTCAATGAGTTACAAGTTGGAAAAGTCTAAGTACTTAACACAATAATTACTACTGAACTTAGAGAATTCATTTAAGGAGTCCAGACATCATAACTTATCATAGAATTGGAGTTCCTAAAAGATTTCATCATAGTTTTCAGAAACAACCAACCAACCACACCCACACCCCCCCCAACAAAACAAAAAAACCAAGAAGCAACAAACAAATAAAAAGTGAAACAAAAACCTGAGAAATCCCTTAGCTGTGATTTGGTCAGAGCTTTTTCATAGTCTTAGTGTGTTTTGCACTGTGTAGCTGTGAATGCGTTGGGGACTGTCTCTTTGTCCTCTCGCTTGTATTTTACAGCCACAAAGCAATGTGTGAATGCTTGTATTTTAAAAGACTGTAATCAGCTTGCTCACTTAGGTTTAAACTGTTGGCTTTCCATGTGCAGTAGGTGTACTGAATCAATGAACAGATGAAGAGTGTTCTACAAGGAGAAATCACAGAATCATAGAATGCACTGGGTTGGAAGTGACCTCTAGATGTCATCTAGTCCAACCCCCCTGCAGTAAGCAGAGGACATCCTCAACAACACAGGTTGTTCAGTGTCTCATCAAGCCTTGAATGTCTCCCAAGATGAGGTCTCCACCACCCCAAAAATCACTTAAAATAAATGACAAGTCAAAATAGATGAGAAACCAAGATCAGTATATATCAGCATAGTCACCTTAAAAGTATAGTGTGAAATCACAGCTGTAGACAGTGACTCACAGGTACACCTAACCAAACTGAAAAGTCACAGATGAAAGGATACAATCAAATGTACAAAGTGAGATGCTAAATGCTTATCTTTCTGCAAAACCAGACACGAGCACCTTGAATATACAAAAGCACTTGTTTACACTCCAAAAAGATGTTTATCTCTACATGTGGAAAACCAACTAACTAATCTTCTTTATGGATCTTTCCACTGTGTAGAAGGATTTTGATAAAAAGGTGAAAAAAGTGAAAGCTGCTGGAAATGCTAAAGAATGGAGATGCATGAAATGGCATCAGGATGTTAGGGGGAAGAAAACTTGCTTGTCTTGAGAAGTGTGGCAGCAAAAGATACGCAAGAGACACATCATGAGAGAATGTGTGGCAGATTAAGGATATGAGAAGAGTGTAGTGGGATGGGTGGGAGGATGAGATAAGAGAATATGAAGGGAGATGGCAGGGGGTGTGTTGTGATATAGTGGAGATGAGAATCTTTTACATCAAAGAGAAACGAGGAAGCAAAGGCAAGATGCTATATAGAAAGACGAGGGCCAGATGACTTTATCAATATAGCTATGAAATCCCTTTCTTGGAATATTCTCAGCTCCCTGAGAGTTCCTTTCACAGGAACTGGAAATAGTTAATGTTTACTTCTGTAAGATATGAATCTAATGGATTCAGTCTGTGAGCACAAAGAAAGAAAATGGTTAACAGGCTGAAGAATCATGTTACAACAGAGTGGTTAAAATATAAGAACAAGGAGTCAGAATGTGACTTCCAGTTAGTTTTGACTTCATATCATCTCATGTAGGCTACTAGCCTCACCAGTGTATTAAAGAACTTTTATAAGGGTACTATATTGCCTTCAGTGACACCTTTGTCTCACACACCTCTTAGGATGTTAGGGGTTGGAAGGGACCCAAAGGGATCATCGAGTCCAACCCCCCTGCCAGAGCAGGACAATACTATCTAACACAGATCACACAGGAACACATCCAGACAGGCCTTGAAAGTCTCCAGAGAAGGAGACTCCACAACCTCCCTGGGGAGCCTGTTCCACTGCTCTGTGACCCTTACAGTAAACAAGTTCCCTCTTGTGTTGAGGTGGAACCTCTTTTGTTGCAACTTACACCTGTTGCTCCTTGTCCTATCCCAGGGAGCAAGTGAGCAGAGCCTGTCCTCCTGCTCCTGGAGAGCCTTCAGATACTTATAAACATTTATCAAATCCCCTCTAAGTCTTCTTTTCTCCAGACTAAAAAGCCCCAGGTCTCTCAGCCTCTCCTCATAAGCCATGCCCTCCAGTCCCCTTATCATCCTCCTAGCCCTCCACTGGACCCTCTCCAGCAGGTCCCTGTCCCTCTTAAACTGGGGAGCCCAAAACTGAACACAGTATTCAAGATGAAGTCTCACCAGGGCAGAGTAGAGGGGGAGGAGAACCTCCCTTGATCTGCTGGACACACTCCCCCTAATACACCCCAGGACCCCATTGGCCTTCTTGGCCACAAGGACACATTGCTGTGCCAGAGTTAACTTGTTATCCACCAGGACCCTCAGGTCCCTCTCCACAGGACTGCTTTCCAGCAGATCACCTCCCAGCCTGTACTGGTGCAGTTTGCTATTCCTCCCCAGATGCAGGACTCTACACTTGTCCTTGTTGAACTTCATCTGATTCCTCTGTACCCAGCTCTCAGTCTGTCCAGGTCTCTCTGGATGGCCACACAGCCTTCAGCTGTATCAGCCAAGCCTCCCAGCTTGGTGTCATCAGCAAACTTGCTGAGCAGACACTCTGTGCCCTCATCAATGTCGCTGATGAATCCATTGATCACCACCCTCTGAACTCTATCTTGCAACCAATTCCTAACCCACTTCACTGTCTGCTCTTCCATCCCACACTTCCTCTTATTTATGCATAATTTTTCCTTTCTTTTCTGGTGCTGAATGGTAGTGTAGCAGCTGTTTGGTAACAGCAGACTCATTAAGAAAGGCCATATATTAAAAGGCTGGTGTGTAATTCTTTAGCACATTATTATATTTATTTCCATTTCAACCCTGGACATATGATCTGTATTTAACAACTTCCAGCTTGAAGGAAGTAGGGCAGGAACACGAGAGTATTAAAGAATAATAAAGGAATCCATGTTAAATTGCTAATTACCTGGCACTGTATTTGTTTTCAGCTTATATAAAAATGTGGTGGTATTCCCAAATAATTCATAAAGCCTTAGGCGAGTAAGCTAGCCCTGTAATACTGCAGCATAATTGAAAGTGATGAAGTGGAAGATTGGAGATGTTTATTTCAGAATAACTGTGTTAAAATAAAATGCCAAAAGACAGGGAAAGACACTGGAGATGCTGAAAGGAGTGAAGAGAAGAAGAAACAACATGTTCCAGAATAATCAGAATCATAAACACTGCAACAAGCAATTTAATTTTATTTTAAATTACTCCTAAGAAACAAATTAACCACTTGATTTAGTTGAGATAATTAACAAGGCAGGAATTGTAAAGTATGTGGTTAATTTTATTTCCAGAAAGCCCTGCCCACAACTATATCCAAACTAGTTAAATTTGGGTTCTAATTTGGCTTATGGGCAATTCATTCATTTAGGAAAATCAGAAAAATTAGAAAAGTGTAGCCACAAGATGTCTTTGCCTCACTTACAAATAGGCAGCCTGCAGCCCTAGGGAAAGTCTGTTCTACTCACTACGCTGGAGTAGAAATTTCAAGATAGTCCCCGGCTCCTTTGGGGCAGTATTGGCATTGCTTGGCTGTTGAGAGGCTTCTAGATCTTCCCAGGGTGCTGAGAAAGAGACAGATGATCTCTGACCTGACCCTGGTTCCTCTTGGCACGGAGGTTTGCAGAGATGCAGGCAGGATCTCTTGCAGATGTGCAGAGAGCGTGATGTCGGTGACACTTTCTGCCACGTCGTGAGGTGCTTAATGCCTTCTCCTGGGAAACTTGAGGCATTTAAGTTTCCAGGTAGTTCAAGCCCAAAACATCAGGGCTAAGCTGGTCTGAATCACGAGGCAGAGCAGAACACATTGTCCAAGAGCAGTGAGCCAGTTGCAACTGCTTGCAACTTAGCTCAATTTATATTACTTGCCAGAGTATAATGGCTCCTTTGGCCACAGAGATTCACCAGTCAAAATGGCCTTTGCAAAACTGACCATATTAGGTGAAACCAGGACTTGGCCAACCTTATTTGGGCAAGACACCAACAAGTACCTAAACATGTGTGGATACCTCTTTGTCACTTTTGGAGGGGACATAATGGCCCAAGCCTTTGTTTTCCTCCTGCCCTTTCTTCCCCCATCAGTAGAGGGGTGGGGCAAGCCAGGATATGTTTTAGGCCTATTAGCCTTCCAGGACACCACTGAACCTGTGTTTGTGAAGTTTCTTGGCTTGGATGCATGTTCAGCTACCATAAATGCCTTTGCAAGAGCGTAGTGTGCATTGCACTGGAAAGTATTAGTTTGGCAGATCTCAGTCAGTCCCAAAACATTAAAACTCAGCAGGGCAAATTCTGTCCTCAGGTACGTGCCTGAACACCTTTTCAACAGAACTTGCATTACAAGAAAAAGCTTCAGAAGGATAAATAGTTTCTTATTCCTCTTCCAGTGAGCTTGAGCAGAGTGTCTTTATTTTTTAAATGCTACAGTGATGCTGCTGAGAGTCGTAAAGTACACAGTATAAAACTGAAATTGGTTCCTTGTCCATGTGGGTAATAAGTGATCATTGTAAACATGTTCTTCCTCCAGAATTGGAAATAACTAAATATATTAATTCCCAAACTTTTGTGTGTCAAGAGTATCATATTTGCATGCATGGATCTACTGAGCAGGACCCTCACCACCCTCAGAAACATCAGGGAATGATAGCACTGCAAACTACTGTCATTCATTTGAGACATCTTGGTTATCTTTTTGTTTTCTTTTAGTGATGATGAAAATCCCCTGAGGAAAGGTCAGTGTAGGTCAGGAAGGAAAGACAAAGAAAGCATCACGAAAGAGTGTGCTGGTTTGAGGCTAATTGGAATATTTTACTGAGAGAAATTAAATCCTTAACTGTGCGAAGAAAGGCAAAACCAACAGTACCCTATAGCACTCATTCTTCTGCTGAGAAACACAACTAGGCAAAATATAGACAATCACTTCACAGCTCTCAGTTCTGTTCCTTCTCTCTGGCAGTCTGCGTGGTTGCATCTGCCTTAACTCCTTAATCCAAAGTAACCCTTTTTTCTCTAACCTCCTTGCTGTGTTTTTGATGTCTCACCTCAGATCTCTCCAGATTTATCATGTGAGATATATGTGGATTGATCTGGTTATTTCTGAAGTGGGGGGAAGAAGCGGGAGGGGAAAGGAGGTTTGTTTTGGGAGCCTCCTGCCAATTTGATTGTTTGGGGCGAAATTTTGTGTTTCTGTGACTTTTAACTTGTATATAACTGTAAATATGTGTGTATATATATGCCTGTAAATTGTTCTAGGCTGTAAATAGAGCTTTATTCCTTAACTCCCATCTGTCTGAGTCTAGTCTGGGTGATTTCATAAGGGGCGGGGAGGGGGGTGGGGTAACTCCCAAACCATCATAAGGAGCTGGGATGCTAACCTACAGCTGAGGCATGGATTGACTGTCAGACACCAGGTAATTGGCTGCTGTTAAGAGGAGGATACCAGCTTCTGGATGTTGCAGAGAGCTGTACAGATTTGTGTAGGCAAGCTTTTAATTTAGTTTCCTTCTCTATCTTGTCTTTCAGTTAATCAGCAGCGACCCAGCTGCTTGGAGTTTTGATAACATGGTTTACAAAACTTTTCAGTAGGTCACTGACCGATACTCTACAGGAAATCACAGTATCATAGCTCCTGCACTGGTGTTCCAGGTCACTTGTGTAGTGTTGGCCTCTGCTATACTGCATCATACAAAGGCAAATTTTCTCTAATGAAGTTTTATGAAAGAGGACAAATAGAATTTTGCATCTCCCTGTTGGGTACTTTGTAGCAAAGAAGAATAGAAGGAGGAAAGGACAGGACAGGCCTTGGTTGTAGGAGACACTGTTCTGAGGAAGGAGGAGGGAGGGAATCTCTCTCCACTTTGTCCCTGTGTCAGATGACAAAAGGTAGCTACAGACTGCACTCCACATCTGTATCACACCATTGAAAGCAAACTTGTAGAATGTAATAGTTCTTCTTTAAAATATTCATGTATCTAAAATTAAACTGAGAGTGGAGGGTTAAAGTAGGGAAAGGGTTAGAGAGAAACACTTCGTTCCAGTGCCTCTGCCCTGTTGCATTCTCTGTAGGGATGTCGGAGAAACTCCAAATTATCTAGCTTTTTGCTTTCGTAGTTGATTTCTCTGACAAGAAGAAGTCAGATTTTTATTCTGGTTTGTATTATTGTACTGTTGTAAGCAGAATGGTAGTGAGGAAAACTAGGACAGCTCCTAGCCCAACTTCTGTAGTTTTACACGTCTTCAATGATTATAGTTAAGCAACCTCATAAAAGGAGTGTTGGCCAAACCCAAAGGCTACATTCAACAACACCAGTGCTTCAGCATTTCAATGGGAGTTTCATGCATGACTAACTAAAAATCATTCAGTAATTTGCTCACATGGGAATTGGTGAGAGGGAATCTGCAGAATCAGCAGTGAAAGCCACAAATTTCATACCACAAAACAAAGTGCTTCCTTTTTTTTCTTTGGGTCAGTGCCCTGTGATCAGTAAATAATACATAAAAAAAGAACCAGGAAAATGTCTAAACCTGCAAGGTGTTATAAAAATAGAGCTATCGAGATGGATTGCTGAGGCTGTCTGGGGGAGGGCATTAGCAGAAGATGCCTGTTGAAGAATTTGTAAACAAAAAAGTTAAAACAACAGTTGTGTAAAAGAGCAATTATAAGATAACTGGTAAATTTCACCACAGTTACAAGCTTCCTTACAGTAATTACTTTCAGTTGTGGCAGATGAGAATAATGTTAGAGTGGAGATCTTGGTATTTAGTTGTTGCTGAAGCTATGTATTGGAATGAATTTTCAGCCCCCAAACTATTTTTTTTACTATAATTTGCTGAGCTGTAGCCAAAGCCTCAGCAATAAATAGCTCTTCCATCATAATGGCAATTGACATTGCTTGTACACTCCTAGACCATTTAACCTCTGTCTGTTCTTAATCCTACTGAAGCTAACCAACCAACCAAAACCCAACAATGTTTTCTCTTGATGCATAACAAATCATAATGATCAGAAGGCTGAAGCTCCTATCCTATGAAGACAAGCTGAAAGAACTGAGGTTGTTCAGCCTGTTCAGCCTGGAGAGGAAAATGCTCTGGGGAGACCTTATAGCTACATTTTAATGTCTGAAGGGGACCTTACAGAAGGCTGCTGAAGGACTGTATAGAAGGACTTGTAGCAATAAAATGCAGGGCAATGATTTTAAACTAGAGCAGGGTAGATTTAGGTTAGACATAAGGAGGAAGTCCTTCACAGTGAGAGTGGCAAAATACTGGAACAGGCTGTCCAGGAATGCGGTTCACAGGCCATCCCTGGACACATTCAAGATCAGACTTGATGTGACCCTTGGCAGCCTGATTTAGTTGGAGGTGTCCCTGCTTACTTGTTGGACAAGATGACCTTTGAGCATCCCTTCTAACCCCAAACAATCTGTGAACACTGTATTTGTAGTGAAAATGCCATGGTGATACATACCCAGTGGGCTGCTGGCAAAGGAGTCTGAGGGCTGTCACATACACAGCCATGGAGACATGCCGGTAATTTTACTCTGAAGATGCACCTTTTTGTTGAGGATTGAGAAAGCTACAAGTACCTGTTACTCCTGCATGTATAACTAAGTCAATTAATTCATACTCAAGGATCTCAAACCACTGATATCTATAGTTAGTTCACCTTTGGTTTGGGGGGCTGTTGTGCAGTCAGACAGTACTGAAACTTCTTGAACAGTGCTTTAAACATCATTTTATGAACAGTAGATCACACTCTTGTTTCAAGAGAAATGTTCCATGTAATTGATATTTCTCATTGCTTCTCCTAGCCAGATGAACTTCTTCTTGGATTATATCCTCCATCAAAGCTGGAAGCTGATAAGGTAAATCTTAAATGCTGTTTTGTTCATTTAAACAAATGAAAAAGAAACTATTTATTTGAAACTCAGATTGGAAGATAAGATATTCTGCAGTGTTCTTCAGGCAAATAGAGTCTTGACTCTCCAACTAGCAAGTGCCTAATGACTACTGAGGGAAACTTCCTTTGCCCCCACTTCCCATTACCCACTTTCCACTTCTACTCTATATTCCAAAGCTACAAAGAATGATATGGGATGACAGCTCTGTTTGTGATGTCTCTGTTCATGAAGAACATTCCATCCAATGTATGGGATTTCCAGTGAGCAGAATCACAGTTTTTCTTTAAAGCTGAAATGGCCTCAGTGGATTTAATTGAGATCAGGGTTAAAAAAGGGGTTCTGCTTGATTTATGTCAAGCTTCTCCAACTTCTCCACAGGAATGCCAGTCTACTATTACTTATAAAGGATAATGAAAAATGTCACGGAGTTCTGAATAAATTAAACAAGGAAATATAGAATATAGCTACTTTTTCTTGTTGTTTTTGTGGTTTTTTTTTTTTTCAGGTTATGAATTAAACAAGCACAAGGATTGATTTGAACACAATAATGATTTAATGATATTGTGTGACCTGTGCTAAATTACAGCCTGTGCTAGTTTGAGGATAATTGGAATACTTTAATGAGAGAAATTAGATCATGGGCTGTGAAAAGAAAATAATACTGGTGTCTATATTACCCATTAGTTTTTCTTAGAGATATAAAAATCCAAAACATAAACAAAGATTCTCAGTCTCTGCCTGGCTGCTGCATGCTTTGCTAACTCCTTTGCCTGGGCCTGTATAACTCAATCTAATCATTCTCCTCTAACCCTTATCTGGCATCTCACCCCTGCAAGTAAACCTTCTGAGATAATGAAGAGAGCGAGTAAAATGAGGGGACACATTTTGGATCCCTCCTGGGTAGTTCTGATGTTAAGGAGAGAGTTTGAATTTCTGTGTTACTTTTAACTTCTGCATGGTTGTAAATATCTATATATATTGTGTATATATGCTTGTAAATTTGTGCTGCACTGTGAAACATAGCTTCATCCTTAACTTCTAGCCATTTGAGCTAGTCTGGTGAATCTTGTGTCAGGGGCAAAAACTCCCGAACCACTACACAGCCTCCATTCCCAAGGCTTCTCCAAGGAATTTTTGAGCAATTAATGAATCAGAGCTTGCAGATACTGCTCCAAATTCACCAGTGGCCTAGTATTGTCAGTGCAATCCCAAGCACAAATCCAGCCTGGGTGGCGAATGGCTGGAGAGCAGCCCTGAGGAAAAGGACTTGGGGGTCTGGGTTGATGAAAACCTCAACATGAGCTGACAATGTGCGTGTGCAGCCCAGACAGCCAACCGTGTCCTGGGCTGCACCAAGAAAAGCATTGCAAGCAGGGCAAGGGAGGTGATTCTCCCCCTTTACTCTGCTCTCATCAGACCCCACCTGGAGTACTGTGTGCAGTTCTGGAGCCCCCAGCACAAGAGGGACATCGAGCTGTTGGAGTGAATCCAAAGGAGGGCCACAAAAATGGTCAGAGGGCTGCAGCAGCTCTGCTATGAGGACAGACTGAGAGAGTTGGGGCTCTGCAGCCTGGAGAAGAGAAGGCTTCAAGGAGACCTTGTAGTAGCCTTCTAGTATCTGAAGGGGGCCTACAGGAAGACTGGGGCGGGACTATTTATCCTTTGTCCTAATGATAGGACAAGGGGTAATGGGTTTAAACTGGAAGAGGGGAGATTTAAATGATGTTAGGAATGGATTCTTTGCAGTGAGGGTGGTAAGACACTGGAACAGGTTACCCAGGGATGTTGTGGATGCTCCCTCTCTGGAAGTGTTCAAGGCCAGGTTGGATGAGGCCTTAAGCAACCTGTTCTAGTGGGAAGTGTCCCTGCCTATGGTGGGGGGGGGGTGGAATTGGATGATCTTTGAGGTCCCTTCCAACCTAAACCATTTTATGATTCTATTTACCAATGGGACATTTTGCAAGCTGCTAGAAAAACACTCATAGTATATTACACTGAGATGAACATCTCCTCACAAGACTACTATTTTTCAGATTCGATTATTCATAGGCAAAAAAAGCCTTCAGCATAAATGAATAAGCAAAAAGTTGAGTTTTACATCAGCTGTAAATACCTATTTTCTGAGAAGAATACGGTGTGAAGGATATCTATGGTTCAAAAACACCATCTGCTTTTCCTTCAAAAGGCCTTAATTCTTCTCTTATTTGTAACCAAAATATTGTTTTCCTCACTTGCAATGGCACAGTAAGAGTATTCAATTTCTTTTAGAACTGATTTGCTGTAATTGATACCTTACTTCATATGAAAGTGTTACGAGATTTTAGTATTTTCAGGGCTGGCCTGCAATTTTCTAATTTCCAAGTCCATCTTCTAAATATTTCTCAAATTATAAACATATGAATATTTTAATTTGGAACTAAGGAGAATATAAACTGAGGTCTTTATTCCTTCAAAATAGGAAGGCAGCTTTACTCATTTTCAATGTAGATTCAGTAATATTAATATGACTCTGAATACAATGGAGCTGTGTTGTATATAACACTGTATTTTGTTAAACCAGAGGAAAAAAAGCCTTGACATTCTACGAAACACCAAGTGGAAGAGAAGCTTGGGATCACTGGTATCTGACAGCTTATGCATCCAATTACTGATATGTCACCAGAAATATGTGGGAATAAAGTAATGAAGTGGCAGTTTCTATAACAAAGGGTAACATTGTCTTCCTATATCTGAATCACCAGTTTCATGCTACATGTAAATCTGCTTTTTCCTGTTAACTCTTTACAGCCACATACATCATCAGATCAAAACCAGAGTGCAGCAATACAGATACAATGGAATTAATGAGCACTAATGACCAATCTTATACCTACAGAGGACCTTATTACCATATTGACATCATTGCCTTTGCAGAAGTATATGTTGCTTTAAAGGAAGTACTCAACATATTCTGATCTGAAATTAAAACTACAATCTGACCCAAAAACAAATTACATGAAGGGAGAGAGATTTTTCTTGTTTTGCTGCTTTAGAAGCCTCATTTCTTCTAGTCACATAAGCTATTTGTGATTGATTTTCCTTAGAAGCTTGCTTAATATTCAGCTGCTTTTCTCAAATTTTAAATAGAACAGGCAAAGCATTTGAAAGTGATATGACACCAAATATTTAATTCAAACACAAACTCAGTTTTTCCAGAAGAAAAAAAATGTCTACATGTAATGAAATCTGAAGCTACCCAGTTCTGGCCAGAATTTCAAAACTAGAAGGCCCATCCACTGCAAAGGAAGATGTCTTTATGTGCCAAATCTTGTTTGCAAGACACCATCCCAACCCGTGCTCTCCATCATTGCTTTAGTTACACGACCAGCTAAGGTGTCTCACAGCAGAGGATAGAAGTGTCCTAAAGCAGATTGTTTCCTTTTATGCCTTTGCACTTTCTACTTACTCAAACACCAAGCCATCAGCTCTATTAACATCTTTGTGAGGAAATGAAAGAGAAGTAGCCCATAGGAGGTGGGACTGCACTAAAAGGCCATGGTCACAACATCACATTGAAGACCTCTGGGCAGAGAATACCATGAGCACAACACTATTATGGCATGCCAGAAGGAAATATATACAGGGATGGAACTTATCCTTTTTGAAGAAAGATGATAGGTCTAGTGAAGGAAGATGCTTGTGGATTTGCAAGTTTATGTATCTTCCAGAAAATCAGTTTAAGAGAGACAGGGATCTGATGGAGAAGGTCTAGCGGAGGGCTACAGGGATGATTAGGGGACTGGAGCACTGCCTTATGAGGAGAGGCTGAGGGACCTGGGGCTGTTTAGTCTGGAGAAGAGAAGATTGAGAGAGGATATAATAAATGGTTATAAATATCTGAGGGCTGGGTGTCAGGAGAGAGGGGACAGGCTCTGCTCACTTGCTCCCTGGGATAGGACAAAGAGCAATGGATGTAAGCTGCAGCACAGGAGGTTTCACCTCAACACAAGGGGGAACTTCTTTGCTGTAAGGGTCATGGAACACTGGAACAGGCTCCCCAGAGAGGTTGTGGAGTCTCCTTCTCTGGAGACTTTCAAGCCTGGTCTGGACGCATTCCTCTGTGACCTGAGACAGAATGTATAGTCCTGCTCTGCCAGGGGGATTGGCTCAATGATCTCTTTGGGTCCCTTCCAGCCCCTGACATTCCGTGATCCTCTGATCTTGTGTGAATGTATGATGAGATTGACAGTGTTCTCAGGTACCTAAGTTGAGGCATTTTGTGCAGTACTGCCTGCGCAGTGCATTTCTGAAGGCTCACAGCACCACTTTAGTTACATATGTTGGGGAAGCAGTGCATTTCACAAGTACATTTTGTATATTGGGTCACTCAGAGTTTCTGCTTTCTTATGTTCTCAGAGAAATAGTCCCTTCTGAGTTGATTGTGTTACCAGCAGTTTCCACAGCTCTTTTGGCTCACTCTTGCAAGGTCTCTCCCTGGTGTCCAAGTAGCACACTTGGAGTTACCTTTGCAAAGATTACAGTATTAGACTTCTAAGATAAAAATATAGTTCAGTGCTCCCAATATAATAGTATAATGTGAGTCAAGGCAGAGCAACTTGGCCAAACTACAGAGCTCTGGCACAAAAGGCAAAGCCATTGACCATATCGCTGTCTCATGCTACTGGCTCTTCTTCCTAGATCTGGTCCTGACTCTGCCTCTCTTCCCCTCACTGACTTCATTGTGAGTTGGAATATACTCTAAACACATTTATTTCAGCTTTGGAATCAGGAAAACTGTTAACATGTCTTTGAATTAACAGGAGTCTGTATATAAGGAAATCCTGGGATGGAGTTTAGGCTGCAAAGTGTTGCCAAGAATAAAATTAGAGTTCTTTACAGGTAGCAGCAGTGTTGTAGCAGCAAGAAGAGATATTAAGAAATCCCCCTGCAGAATTTACCTGTATTTGCTCATGCTATGTCAAGAGCTGCAGATGTAAGAAGCTGAATATTTCTTTTCAGAGAGTTTGTGTACTACGTTTCTGTCACACCTGCAGTACTACAATCAAATGTCCTGCATATATTAAATATTCCTTCATATGTTTTTTGGGGGATTCTTAGAGGAATTATCCTAGACTGTCCCTTCAGTAAAATCTGATGATATTTGAAATAGTAATTACAGAATTCCAGAATTAATTTTTCTTCAACAATTATATGTCTGACAATCCTAAGCAATTAATTCATCCATTAAAATTCAAGAACTATTTCTCCTCTGGCTTTCATTAGCAGTACTGATATACATTATTATGTCTCACTAATTTCCATGAAGGACAATGAAGCCCTATTTTGTAGGCATCTAGAATTACTCCACTATACTTTGCTGCATTCTTTTCAAGAGATTAAAAAGAAAGGAAAGTTGAGCATTCTGGATTGAGTTTACCTGTTTTCAGGCTTTACAATGTTTTGCTACATAAGTGAAGTGTTAAATGGACACTCTAAAATGTTCTTATACTGTTTTCATCATTGTGTCCTGGTTAGGATGAGTGTCAAAGTCCTTAGTACATGGTAAAGTTTCTTAGCTGTTAAATTCCTAGATAGACTTTTTGCATTATAAATAATCTTTTAAAGTTTAAAATTAAATTCAGTTTTAAATTAATTACAATTAAATTAAATTTCAGTTTAAAATTGAATTGATTGAAGTGTTTGAAAGATTTTTGTGGCTTCGTTATGTGGCTATTCAGCTGTTGCTATTTCTTTCAAGGGTTTCTAGGGCAACAGCTACACTGCAATATGAAACTCTCAGGAATAGCACAGTCATCCTCAGGAGTGTAGTAAGATTGAGTTTTCTACCCCAGATGGAGGGGACAGGTCACTAGATTACTTCTGCCAGGGGAAAAGGTGCAATAGATGTATGGAGCAGAAAGGCATTGGAGAGAGAAGGGACCAGCCATGGTGAGTTGGTATTGCAATGCAGTACATAGTCATGAGGCAACTAAGGAAGGAACAGGTTAATCCACTTCACCCATATTTCATTCACCTTCACTAGCAGAACTTCCTTAGCACAAGCAATGCAAGACAGAAACACTTTCATACATGCTGTTGCCCAAAGCACTTAGCCTATTCTTGTACCTAGGCTAGATGAAATACTTCTGTGTGCTTGGACTGGGGATTTTTTTTCACTTTTATTTGTTTGTTCATTGGATTTTTTTCTGTTCTTGCACAGTGCACAAGCATTAGTATTCAAATTAATGATTTATTTCTGCTCCTGCTTACAGTGGTGGAAATCTTTGCCAATGGGCAGTGCTTCTGTCACTGTAGAGCCTCACTGCACAGCCTGTGGAAGCACAAGCTCTATCCCACAAAGGCCGCAGTGTGCAAACCCTGGGTGACCAATGCATCGCTACAATTACACCGGTGTAACTAATTCATAAATGGTTCCCTGGACTATTTTGCTGTCATAACCTATGCAGGATTGGGCACACAATACATCTAATTATTCAGCTAATAGATTAATTCCTTAATGGACTCACAAAGCAAGAGGATTATGAACGTTTAGAATTCTTTTCCTTTTCTGCCTAGTCAAGACAGATCAACTCATCCTTTTAAATGTATTCTGATTCTCTTAGGCATTTAGGTCAAAGCAATTGTTTACTTTATGTAATTATTTTGAAATATGCTGAATTGCTAGTCAAATTTCCCACAGCCAGGAACTGAGCACCAAATTCTTTGCCCTTGCTTACAACGATGTTACCTCAGGGTAAATTTTACCTATGGCAATTCAGCCTAAGTGAGAATGTCAGCCTATAGCACTTCACAGACTCAGACACGGATGTGTATTCCTTGAGGATGCATCAGTAGTCTGGATTCCCGATTCAGAAGTGAAAGCATCCAGTTACCATTCTACAAAAGCTGTTTCTGAACTATTTGCAGCAGATTGCTCATTGGAATCAGGGCAGGTTTAAAGATGATTCATGAATCAGTAAGATCTACCTTCCTTGATTGCCACTAGGTCACTTTTTAATTTCAAAACATCATATTAAATAAAAAAAAAACCAAAATATATTAGTTTAATTTCATGTTGTCTGAGCACTAGAAACAGCAGTTTGAATATTGTTCCTCTGGATTAAATAGTTGGCCATTTTATTTACATCATGTAGATGTTCGTTTCCACAATGTTCAGTCAGGACGTAGGATATTTAACTAGAGTAAATTGGTCCTGCAAGTGTAAGGTGCACATATATATGTAACTGGGTTAAAAAAAAAACAACCCCCAAACCCCTAAACATTTCCTCTCTACAGATTTCATTGTTAGATATGTAACAAAAACTAGAATTCTGGTGTTGTTACTAATGTCAGGATATTTGCTCTTTTAATTCATTAATTGCATACTTCATGTAAAAATAATTTCAAAAGCTGTCTTTGTCACTTCATTTATCCAGATCTCTTTGCTAAAAGTCTAAGAAAAGGTATGTTGGTAAGGGGTTTGTTGCAATGTCATTTAAGAAGGAAAAAGACCCTGTATATTTCTAGTGACAAAACAATAACACCTTTCTACTTACTGTTCAGTATACATACTAATCATACCAGGAACTACCACAAGCTATCTGAAGCTTTTTGTTAGAGACAGCTCACTGCTATGTCACAGATCAGGGTAGTCTTGGCTATATTTGGCTGAATCCAGAATATATAAAGCTTAACTTTCTTTCTGAAAGTGACTCTTATTTCTGCGGTCGAACACCTAACCACCTTTACAGCCCTGAAGTGTGCCACTGTTTACACAGCTGGCATGTGGACTGCCATTATGAACACCACTGAGATGAGAGGGTCTACATTTAACTGGCCAACACAGACAGATAGATGGCAGGACCACTTTTGAAATCCTTAGCCATCAGGTACAGACCTAAAAATGCAAGGGGTGAATTAAACTCAGAATACTTTGCGTTACACGTTCCTATGTCGACAAACACTGCTGTCTGGTTGATAGAATGTTTTCATCAATTTAGATTGCCAGGCACATTTACTGAGTGAAAGTAAATAACACTGACAGTGTTGGGTTTTTTTCACCTATATCACAATTTTCCAGTTTGGAAGTGGGAGTATAGTGTCTTTTTTTTTTTTTTTTTTTTTAAATGTAATAGAAATTAAACACTTTCTGCTGGGAAAGACAAAACAACAAGAACAACAACAATGAAAAAACCAACAAACCGACCAAAACCCAAGCAAAACAACCAACCAAACCAACCAAACAAACACTTAAGTAAGCAGTAAGCAGAAACTTTCTACATTTTTTTGTTGGTGGGTGGTTTTTGTTTTTTTTTGGGGGGGGTGGGGGGGGAGAGGGGAAGAGTGGGTTGAATTTTTTTGTTTGTTTATATTTGGTGGTGGTGGTTTGTTTTTGTTTGCTTGCTGACTTGTTTTAGTTTGGGCTTTTTTGTTTGTTTGTTTTGTTGTTGAATAGGATATCTTACCAAAAAATACCAATGGAAAGATTCTGATTAAAGCTACTAAGCTACTATGGAAGTGTGGTGGTTTGGGTGTTCCCCACCACCACTTCTAGAAGTCACCCAGACTAGACTCAGCCAGCTCTGGAAATTGAATGAAGCTTACATTTACAGCTAGCACAATATACAAGCAGATATTTACAGTATATACAGTTATAGACAGAAATTTACAAGGTAAAAAGGTGATACAGAAACACAACTCCCCTTTCAGAAACCTGAGTCCCCAGGAGGGGCTCTCAAATGCCCCTTCACCTTCCCCCCCTCCCCCTCTCAGCCTTCCCCCAGTCCCAAGGAAGAATGGAGACTCGGCCAGGGGGGTTAGGAAGCAAAGCAAATTAGCCAAGGAGGGTGTGGTTAGGAGAGAGATGCAGCTCAGAGCTCGCCAGCAGTAGAAGTGGCTTTATTTATGTTTTGACTTATATTTTTATACATCTCAGCAAGCCAATGAGCAAAGTAGACATCACCATTGTTTTCCTTTCACAGCCTATGATCTAGTCCTTCTCACCAAAACATTCTAGCTAGGCTCAAACTAGCACAGGAAGTCAAACAGTGCAAGTAAACATAGGTAGCTTCAAGGGTAATCAAAATGGATATTATTTCCTCACTTGTGAGTGCAGCTGAGTGTTAGAAAATCTCAGAGAACACAGAAGGAAACGAAGGTGCCTGAATTTACAGAATATGACACAGGACCATGGTAGGTAATGCACACCAAATTCCCCTAGCACTTTCTGTACTATGCCTTGAATTAAGTCCATAGGTAGCTGCATGTATTTTTTCTTTAACACAAATTATGTGTAACCCTTCAACACACAACATTCCTTCCAAATAATAAACTTTTTTATCATTCTTTGTAATAGACTTCTACAAATTAAATACTGTTAGACTTACATAGAGATTAAATGATACAAGAGGAATTTTAGGAGTAAGGGGGTCATACAAGGCACTCTACTCAAGCATCCCTAATTTATTGACCTGCATCTTTGGTGCTTCAGGTCACCTAGAATTTCAGTGACTTAGAAAATTCTGAAGCATCAATATTTGCAAAGCCATGAATTTGCTCTCAAGCAATGACCTGGATGTATGCACAACTAGAAAATCTAGGGATGTTTGGCCGATATTTCACCTACAAGAGATATCAGCAATCACATTCCTTGGTAAAAGTTATTTAAAACAACAAAAAAAAAAAAGTAATTGAACAGCAAATTATTTTAAATGTCTTTGGCCTTTAATTTGAAGCTGAAGCAAAATGCCAGAGCAGGGAAAACCTCGCTTATGTGTGAGAAAAGGAAAAACGAGTGTTTTGAGCTTTGAAAGAGACAGCAGATATAGAAAGACCTGTTTGTTATAAAAAAAAAATAAAGATGCAAAATATTAGATTAATTAGTCTGGTTTGTATTGAGCATGGTTGATTTATTTTGGATTTACAGCTCTCTAGAAAGCCATGTTCTTGATGATGTAACTTTTACTTTGTCGCTTTTAGTGCTTTTTGCGCCTTTGTTTGAGTAGGAGAGGCTGCAAGACATATTCTGTAACACAATCAGTTAAAGCTTCTCCCTGAAGAGTTTTGCTGGGAAAGCTGTTGATCAACAGGCTGAGGTAGTATACAAAAGTCTCTTGTCACTTGTCTGCAGCCACCTTTGTTGACGCAAAAGACAGTGAGGAGGCTCTTCTGTTAACAGCTTAGTCACAAAGGGTGAAGTGCTTTAAATGTCCTAATGGAAGAACAGTTATACACCAGTTTCTAGGTTTGTTCTCATTATTGAAAGATCTGTGAATTCCTCTCTTAGGGCTCTTAGGAGTGTTAACTATTCTGGTTTCAGAAAGCTGGGCAAAGACAGGCACTCTCATGTTACTATGGGATAAATGCAGTTTATATAAAGACAGCTTTTACAAAGACAGTTTCCCCAACAGCAAAAGCAAAACCATCTCTTCATTAGGCTTTTTGGCTCTGCTATGTTAACAGAGCTTCCAACTGCAATTCCTAATGCAGCCGCTCCTGAGACATGTGGCCTTCTAATTCTGAACCCAGAATCATGTCCCAACACATAGTTTTAATATTCTCCCCACCCTTAGCTACTCTACAAGTTAGAAGCAAGAAGTGACAAGTTTAAGCATGAAACTGTCTAGTTCACTTTGATTTCTGCAGGATTTTCTGCCATATAGAAATATTCCAAAGTGACTCAAGGCAGACATCTAATTCTTGATAACCTTCTGATTTTTTCTAGTGAAAAAGAGGAGCAAGGTACAGTCATTTCCAGAGATGTGTGTGGTGTATGAATAAGAACAAATACTACCCAAGTCTGAGCTCTATAGAGGATGGATAATCAGGGAGCTCTCCAGACCACACATCTTGCATTTACAGGCAGATTGCAATCAGCCTGACTGTAAATCCCATCTGCCTTTGTGGCAGGTAGAATTGGTGCATACTCAGGCAATATGTCAAGAGTGCCTCTGCACAGCCCTCCATTGTCTCTCCTCTGTGCAGCAGCATGGCAGCAGTCTCCACAGCTATTCCAAATCTATCTCTGAACGGGAAAACGTTTGTTTTCCAGTATGTTCTAAACCTCCTGATTTATCTCCATTTTTTTTTCCTAGGGCCACTCCAGATGGGTCAGCTTAAAGCCAGCACTGCAGTCTACTTTGCAGATAGATAATGCAGCTGGGAAACAAATATAACACTGAAGCAGCATTAAAGATGGCTTCTCTGTTGTATGGACACGGTTACAGCCTATCCTGAAACTGTGGATTGAATAGACACTGTCTGCGTCCTGCAGAAAGAAAGCAAATGTGTTTGCTACAAAATTCCTATTATGAAGCTAATTTGTAGTCAGATGGCGTCATTAGGGTGCCGTAGGCTATGAGGTGTGATTGGAGGAAGGTTTCTGTAACACTGGCAGCACTGGAATGTGAGCTCCTCCAATTCCACCAACCCTGGGAAAGTCACATTTTAAGAACATGGATGGTAACTAGAAACAGGACAGTTTTTTTTCTTAATTCTAAGTTAATTTTAGATCTAATCTTGTAATCTTGGGCTCCTTCTAAAGAAAATTATCTGTAGTGGACAGAGACTAAAATAGGTCAGATGACTCTCTCTGGAGGTGCTTATCTCACCTCATCAAATTTGTCTAACTATAACAGCTGCTTGTGTAGAATGGATAATACACTTGTTTTTATAGTGTACAAAGTTGAGGGAAAATCACCATAAATGTCACCACCAAATATAGCTGGACTGTAAATTGCCATTTCTGCCACCAATACACTATTTCCTCGTAAGTCTTTCTCTTTTCAATCATTTATCTTGTGGTTACAAAAAAAACCCCATTTTTAGAATGGCAGCTCTTTGTTACTAGGTGCACATACAATTCATAAGAAGGTTTCAAATCAAGGTTTCTAGTTGCTGCTGTGCCACAAAAGACATGCATAGTAGTTAGGGTACTTACTTGCTTTATATTATTTTAATAAGCAATAGAAACATAGAAAAGACCTACTGTTTCTTTGTTTGTGTGCCTGGCTTCAGTGAATGTCTTTTCTATTGATAAGCTCTTAAATGCAGGAATGCTCTTGTCTTTCCAAGGTGAGGAAGCATCATAAACACACAGCATGTGGTACAAAGCAAGAAGTTAACAAAAAACCAAATTCAGTTGAGGGAAAAATAAATTTATTAGTTATAGAATACAAGACTCAAATTCCAGGGAAGAGGATCTTACCTCGGAGTTTTGTAAACCAGACTCACATCTCCATTAGCATGTCTGTGCTTTGGAGGATAACCTTTAGCAGTGGACGAAATGCCCAGAGGTGTCTGTTGCAGGTATTGTTCAATGCAGTATAAACTCACAGATGTGTGCTCTAATGACTGTTGCACTGGGCATCCTATTCACATCCCTTGTGAATCCCATTAAAGATTGCAGGGCTGCCTCTGAAATGAACTTTTTGTTGTAAAATCTCACAGAGCCTTGCCATTACAGGCACATATGTGCACAGACATATAGAAAGAGCATATCACTTGCCATAAAGATTTCAATCTCCAGCCCCACAGCTCCCACAATTACTGGACCAAGGCCTAGATAATCTGGAATTAACATCTGATGGAAAAACAATTAATACTTTGCATTTATTATTATTTACTTAAGAATAACATTATTTATACTTATAAGTGCCTAGTTAACATGTACAACAAGTTCTTACATGCCTTCTGTCATGATGACCACAGTGTACACTTCTCTCTCCAACAGGAAGAGAGGGTCACAAAAAGAAGTGTGCACAGATGCTCATGATGGAGTCATACCTTTAAGATAAATTCCTTTCATTTTCTGTTCTGAGTTGAATTTCAGCTGTAAATATTTATTGTTGTTTGTAGCAAGCTATGATCTAGAAGCACAAACCATAATTTATGACATAGAGTATGTTGTATAAATAGCTATAGTGGAGATTCTGCAGTAAAAAGGAGCATTTCCAGTTTCAGACTAACACAAGAATACAAATAAAGTATTCCATCTGGACACTCATCTCAAACTCAAGTGCAGATTATTTCCCTTTCCAACTACAGCATTTCTTTCAACATTTATCTTAAAATAGAAAAGCCAAAGACTGAAATCTTTCCAGGTAACCTTGAGAAAAGGAGAAGGAAGTCTGGACAACAAAGGACAATCCATAGCATTCTCAGTACTGTACCTATCTGAAGAGTATCTCCTATGTGGCTCTGCTTCCTGACTGGGATTCTGACTGTGCAGAGATTACTGGAATTTTGTATTGGAATTTTGAATGTAGGGAATATGGTTGTGCCATTTCCTTCCTCTGGTTACTACTAGGGAAAGTTGGGAATACAGATCTGAAGATGCTCATTTCACTTGCTCAGAATTACATCAAATTCTGTGAAACCTGTGAAAGTAAGGGAGGTTATTATTTTCAACTTCAGTGATGTCTTGTCAAGCTGACCCCAAAATGCTATGTAAAAATACATTGTTCCCTTTACCTGAAAAATAAGTGTCAATGCATAAACCGAAGCCAAATGGCATCATCTTTGTCTAACACGTTCTGTGCATGAGATCGTGCCCAAAGGCGGATGTGATCTCGATGAGCTCTGTCATTCTAATGGACCGTTAAATTCTGTAACTAATGGACATATATTACAAAGCCAGATGTAAGGTGTTGTGAGGTTAATCAAACTCTCTAAAGGGCTAGACAACACTCAGCTCATAAAAGCACTCTGTTAAAATAATAAGGGTTAAACGAATAAAATGCAAAATGCACCTTGAACACAATATAAACACAGCTGACTCCTAGGCAGGACCTAACTTGTAACTGATGACAATTCCCTTTGTGTATTTGTTTCCATAATTCTTCTATGCTGGAGAGCTTATTGTACCTTCATTTGAAATGCCTACTCTCAGATCTACCACTGACACTATGTTGGCATATAAAGGCAGAAAAAGTCTTTTCCAGCAAATTATTTGTAGATTTCAATGGGGTGCAGGAAAATGTGACTTTTCAAGAGCCTACAATCAAAAGTCATTCCACAAAATCTATGAGCCTGTGAAAGAATAAGGAAAACACCATCATCCATATTCATGAAAACACATTAACCCACTTACCTGGAGTATTCAATTATTTCCCTATTTGTGGGTAATATGTGTGCTATAAATGTCAAGAGCGATTTCAAAAGTGAGTGAATTGCCTTTTTATGTCCTGGTATTAAACAGTGTCCTGCATGCATGTCTGTCACTCCAAAATTGGTTAGCTTTCTCCTATCACAAAAGTTGCATCTATTATATTGCAGTAGGCGAATAGGAAAATGGAATGCACAGGATACTATTGAGCACTTAACGGCACAAACACTTTATTTTAGTAATTCAGAATAATGAACAAATGTTTGGAGATGCCAGAAGAGACTGCTATAGTCACAGCCAGTTTGACAGAGATTGAGGGAAGGGCGGCTTGCATCTATGTTGTGTAGTAGTACAGAGAGAGCATTGACAAAGACAAATACTTCTGTAATATTTATGAATTCAAACGAGCAGGACATATTTATATTGCTTTCTGTTATACATCTAGAAACTGCTGGTTAAATATTACATATTTATGTCATACAAAATGCTTTTTTTTAATTAAAATATTTTGGGTAGGAAATGTGAAAGTTGAAAAATCCATGGGAAGCTCTGAAGCATGGGACAAAGAAAGTTGGTATTGGCTGCATACCTACACTACTGGAAGGCTTTTGGTTTTAAGATAAATTTCAAATGACTCCAACATATTTACAAGCACCTTTACTATCCTGTGACACATCTATGTAGCCATTTTGCATAAAACTGAATACCAATTATAGGCTACGCTTTGCTTTAATAAGGGAGAAAATTCTTTTGGCAGATACATTACTGATCCAAGTAATATTACCTCTCTACATCTCTGGTTAAATTTCCATGGAGGCTTGCTCAGAACAATAGCAATGAAATGAGCTCATTTTCCCACATAAATAGAGATGATTGGAAAATGTTCTGTCAAAATTGTGTTAATCACAAAACGTCCTTTTTTACCTTACATGGAAATTTTAATTTCATTTGACTCCTTCCCTCCATGTTTCTCAAAGAAATAAGAAACAAAATGTGTGCAGGCTCCAAGGGTTTGCTTGGTTTGTTTTGTGGTTTTGTTTAGTTTTGTTCTGTTTTTAAAAGAATATTTTAATTTCAGATTATCATAAACAAATTCTGGCAATTTTTTTGTTGTTGTTGTTATCCTATGAAAACTTTCTCTCATTTCAGCATCTGCACATCTTATTGTAACCTGAAGAGATTTTTAACAGATTCTGTTTTTTTTGTTTTCCTTTTCTTTTTGTATGAGAATGATTTTTTTTCTTTTAGTATGTAACTAACCACCATAGGCAGATGATTTTCTGCAAGGCAGGCTGTAATGACAGCACAGCAGTAGCTGAATACTATGGTTTGGAAGATATACTATACTTAGTTTTCAGAGTTAAAATATTGGTTATGCAAACTGTGGGTTTTTTTCCTACTCTATCCCCTGCTTTGACAATCTTACCTGGTAAGAAAGAGTAACAACATTCTTTTGTTTTTCATTTTTAAGCTTCTGAGTGAGACTCCCTTTAATGCTTCATGAGATTGTTTAAAAATGCTGATATTTTCAATGAAACCAAAAAAAGACTTGCTAATAAAGTCTTTTATGCATGTTACTATGAAGTAGTTCTTCCACATTTTCTTCCAGTGTAGCATATAGAATCATAGAATCAAACAGATTGGAGGAGACCTCCAAGATCATCCAGCCCAACCTATCACCCAGCCCCAGCCAGTCAACTAGACCATGGCACTAATTGCCTCATCCAGTCTCTTCTTGAACACCTCCAGGGACAGTGACTCCACCACCTCCCTGGGCAGCCCATCCCAATGCCAATCACTCTCTCTGGGAAGAACTTCCTCCTAACATCCAGCCTATACTTCCCCCAGCACAACTTGAGGCTGTGTCCCCTTGTTCTGTCGCTGATCACCTGAGAGAAGAGACCAACCCCCACCTGGCTGCAACCTCCCTTCAGGTAGTTGTAGACAGCAATGAAGTCACCCCTGAGCCTCCTCTTCTCCAGGCTCCCTCAGCCTCTCCTCATAGGGTTTGTGTTCCAGGCCTTTCACCAGCCTTGTTGCCCTTCTCTGGACACATTCCAGCACCTCAACATCTCTCTTGAATTGAGGGGCCCAGAACTGGATCTCCTCAACCTCCATAGAGGTTGTAATGCATGATAAAACTCACAATACGGCTTTTTATAGAAGCAGGCAGGTTTTTTTTTTCAATAATACAACATTTCTATGTTATTTGTGAATGCTGAAACCTAAATACTTCTTAGAACAAGCCATAGGTTCACAGGACCCAGCTTTTCTCTCATGCCACTTCTGTGCTAGTATAACATACCAGCAACATTTAACCCTCAAACATTTAGCTCTCTAACGTTTAACTCTCAAAAGAGATCAAGGCCCTCCTTTTTTCAGAGCCATACAGAAAAAAAATTGTTCATGTTTCAAATATACTGATCTAGAATAAATTGAAATAGTTTTGTTGATGAAGAGATTCTTATGCTATACTTTTAAAACCACTGCTACTTTAGTTAAGCAGAGCTTAACTGTCTTAACTAAGCTTAACTAAAGCTTTGGCTAAGCAGAGCTTAAATGAAACACACCGTTTTTCATTTTCTAACTCCAGTTTCTTCAGTTGGTGAAGACATAGTTTGGATAAACTGGTTCTGATGTCTGGACTGAGTTTATCTTACCTAAGGTTTTAACTCATCTACTTAAATATGGATAGGCTTTCATTCCCTGTCTGAGCAACAGAGGCAACAATGGGTGTCTTCAAGGACAGTGCTTGTGAGGCTATTCCAATTACAAAATATTCATATTTTGTAATAATTACTATAGTTTACAATTCATTAATGTTAAAACTTTGACTCTGTAAGTATTTAATACTTTTCTGAGCTGAGACTCTTCTGAGAGCATGATTCATTTATCTTAGAAACTCCCACTACCAAACAAAAGCAACAAACTTGTCCACTGAGATAAATGTCCCTTGAAGATCATTAAGGGAATCACTCCTTATAGTAAATAAAAAAACACCAAAACACTTAGAGTAGAATATTTCCCCCCCCCCCCCCCCATCACCTGCCCCTCTTCTTTTTCTCTGGGCTTTACTTGACCATGAACAGTTAAAGAACAAGAACTTGTAGTGAAGTAATAGATACGGTAACATAGGAAATTTCTATACTGTCAAATTGTGATTGGGTTATGAGGTACTTGTACCTGCTCTGGCTTTAAACCAAACACTTTCAGCAGCTAGCCATAGCTCTACACAAGTCATGCTGAACTGAACATTTAAATGCTTACCTTAATTTTGAGTAGCCTTTCAGATATATTCTTCCCTGAGGCTGACCAACACTGAGAACTGCACCATAATCACCTCTCTCTTAACCAGGATCAGAACACTTTGGAAATGTGAAGATCCATATAATATGGTTATTACTATTTCCTGCCTTCACAGATTGTCCCAAATCAGTGTGGACATATCAACAACACCATCTCAGTTCCACAGATACTTTAACAATTAACTCAGCCACAACACCACAAGGCTATGTGGAGGCAGCTGATACTAGGAAATTGTGTATACACATCAGCACAACACAGTGTTTGAGCTAATAAGTTATGCCAGAAAAAAATGTTCCTGGCCATTATTATTTGCAAACCAAGTAATCTATCTACAAATAATCAAGAACTGACTGTACAGTCATTTTAGGTACATCTACATCACTATCGGTTGTGGCAGTGATTTTGCACGTTGCTTAGCAGCAGGCAGGTGCTCAGTGGAGCAATCTTAAGTGAATTTGCTCTCAAATAGCATAAACTGTTTCAGTCTGAGTTTCCATTCTATCCCTCCAATGACATTTCTGTGATGATGTGCTAGTTTGAAGCCAGCTAGAATGTTTTGGTGAGAAGGACTAGATCATAGGCTGTGAAATGAAAACAATGACAAAAAGTTGTTCTTGCTTACCATGGAGGATCAGGTTCATAACACAGTAGAGTGTTCTATTTCAGAGTGATGTGTTCATTCTCCCTGAGCCTTTGTCAATGCTCTGCGTAATCAAATCATTATAGTTTTAAAGGGTAAGAAAAAATGTACAGTTGTGGTAGACTGAATGCAGAGCCTGAAACACAATCAATGGTCTTCTTTGTGCTCACATTCTAGACAGTGGATTAAAGATGCAAGTAGATGGGCTGATACCTAGTCAATATATGGAGAACAGGCTGTTACATACCTATTGACCAAAGGGAATTATGAAGGTGTCCTAAATAATTTTTTGCCATCACAAAGATAGCTTCAGAGTCTTCCCTTTCATGGCTTGGACTTTTACAGTAAAATAGAAAGAGAACATATATTACTTTGTACTGTAAAGTAATGGACAAATTACACTCCTGCAAATCTCCCCGTGGTGTTTTATAGATGGAAGCAGTGAATGGAGCACCAGTGGATATCAGACTTCCAAGACTCATGCTGGGAAGATTTCTGTAGGTTGGTGGGTATGTAATAACATTTCAAAATTACTGTCTTTTGATGAGGCCTTGAGCAACCTGCTCTAGTGGGAGGTGTCCCTGCCTATGGAGGGGGGGGTTGGTACTAGACTATCTTTGAGGTCCCTTCCAACCAAAACCATTCTATGATTCTATGATGGCTTAAATAACCACTCATATGACTCTTAGAAGTCAGGATTACCCTACTGAGCAGGTGAGAGTAGCCCTGACTGTAGTAAAAATGACAAATGTTAGTAAAAAAAATTCCTACCACATCATTACAAGTCCTTTTCTTGACACTATATTGAACTTCTCACTTCATTTGTCCTTAATTCTGACTTACTCTTCTGTCAAGGAAAAGACAAAACTCTCCAAATAATAAAACAGTAACAAGGACATTTAAGCTTAGAATTTCCTGTGTATTGATAACAACATAGGAAAATGGCCTAAACTGATGACTAGAACTGTAAGCCTCTCTTAGATATTTATTTCCAGGAAATGTCTGGCACCATGAGACTTATTGCTCTAACAAATTACTCCATTAAATATTCCTCTACCAGTCATCTTTTATCAATCTGAACATGTAGGCATGTGTAATCTGCAATTGCTTGTGGTACACAATTACTCAATGGCAGAATATTGCATTTCATGTTCACTAATTATGATTCTGTTTCTCAGCATGGATACTTCACATCAGAAATATGCCAATATAAGGAATAGAAATAAGATATCATCCATTTTTACTAAATGGATCGTGAGACTTCACAAAACAATCATAATGTAGTCTTTTGTTTGTAAACTGCTTTTCAAAACTGTGTTTGTTTTTATCACAAAATGCACTTGGTTTATATCTTTTGTTTCATGTAAAGAATAGAAAAGTGAATGTAGAAAATTACAGGAATATAGCAAAGACA
>WAAF01018540.1:14141-39181 GCA_013400475.1 Tricholaema leucomelas | reverse complement strand
CCCTTGTTTTCCCACCTTAGTATGGTTTAACAAATAGTTGATCCTGCTTGCAGTGGAGGAGGTGAAGGAGGGGAGCTTGCTGATGGAGGTGCAACAGCCAGCTCCAAGGGCCTCCAGAGCTCCACAGCTCCTGAAAGCACAGCAGAGGAGCAGGTGCTGAAGATGCCTCTCCACCTTGCTCAGCCCCTGCCTCTTTTTGGGCACCAGGAGGCGAATCCTCTCCAGCAGGAAAACAAAAACCTGAGAGAGAGACCTGGGCAGGCTGAGAGCTGGGTGAAGGTGAACCTCATAATCATGTTCCATAAGGACAAGGGCAGAGTCCTGCATCTAGGTAGGAAGAGGAGCAGGAGCCAGAACAGACCAGGGCTGGTTCTCTGGAAAGCAGCTTCGCAGAGAAGGACCTTGGAGTGCTGGTGGGCAGCAAGTGCTGCATGGCACAGCAGTGTGCCCCTGGGGCCAAGAGAGACAATGGGTCCTGGGGGGCAGCAAGAGCAGTGTGGGCAGCAGGGACAGGGAGGTTCTGCTGCCTCTCTGCTCTGCCCTGCTGAGACCACTCTTGCAATGCTGTGCCCAGTGCTGGGCTGCTCAGTTCAGGAGAGACAGAGACCTGCTGGGGAGAGTCCAGTGGAGGCTGTGAGGATGCTGAAGGGCCTGGAACAGTTCTGCCAGGGAGAAAGGCTGAGAGCCCTGGGGCTGCTTAGCCTGCAGAGGAGAAGGCTGAGAGGGGACCTGAGCAATGTCTGTCACTAGCTGAGGGCTGGGGGGCAGGTGGAGAGGGCCAGGTTCTTTTTGATGGTGCACAGTAATCAGAAAAGGAGCAATGGATACAAACTGGAACAGAAGTTTCACCTCAGCATGAGGAGAAAGTTGTTTGTTGTGAGGGTGCTGGAGCCTGGAGCAGGCTGCCCAGAGAGGCTGTGGAGTCTCCTGCTCTGGAGCCTTGCCAGTCCCCCCTGGCTGTGTTGCTGTGTGCCCTGCCTGGGTGATGCTGCTCTGGCAGGGGGGTTGGACTCAATGATCTCTGGAGGTCCTTTCCAACCCCTAATGTTCTGTGATCCTGTGATCCCCTGCATCTTCTTGGGTACCAGAAGATGAATCCTCTCCAGCATGATTCATACCTGAAAGAGAGAGAGAGCTGAGCTCTCCAGGGCTGCAAAAGGAGCTGATGCTGCCCTGGGAAGGTCAGGTGAGGTGGCACACTCGGTGCCACTTTGGTTTCTCTAGGCAAGGCAGCGAAGCTTCCTGGAGCTGCTGGCACCCTGAGGTGGTCAGGAGTTGATTTGGGCACTCTTGCCATGGCTTTGTTTTTTCATTAGTAGCTAACAAATGAGGCTGGCATGATTAGCTGGGGTTTAATAAGTGGTTAAGTGCTCCATCTCAGGGTGGAATTGTTGGTGCTCCATCAGCCTTCAGCACCGTCACTCCTAATTGGGTCCCACAGGTATCTCCGCTGCCCTCGGTGCTCCTCTGGATCTCCAGCAGTGATCTGGAAGGAAGAGGAAAAATCATTACTGATAAAGTTTGGAGATGACACTGAGGGATTGCTGGAGCAGTAAATAGCGTCAGAGGCTGGGTAATCAGGTGGTGGTGTTGATATCACTTAGTGAATTGGAGGTGATAAAGCAGCCCTGGTTTAAGGCGGCTGAATGCCAGGCTGTGAGAGCGGGCAGGCAGCGGAGGGGGAGAGGCCGTGGTGGGAGCCCTGTCTGGGCAAGGATCACCAGCTGGTGGTGGGAATCCATCAGAGTTACCAGCTTGCTGCTGTGCTTGACACTGGAGGTGCAAAAGGCAGAGGCAGACTGGCTGAGAGGTCAGTTTCCAGCAGCAGTCTGCAGCAGAAAGGCTGGAAAATAGCCCGGAGGGAACTGTCCTCGGGCGTTCATTCCCCTGCTCTGCCCCTCGGTGGCAATTAGCCCAGCAGATGGTTAGCCTTCCAAACGCTGCTGTTTGATAGCAACACTGGGGAGGATGCAGAGGCTGGAAATCAGGCCCTAGCTGGGCAGCATTCCCTTCCCCTTCACGGCCAGCTCCACTTAAACAGCAGATCAAAGCAGCTAAGTGGAAGGCAGCGCAGCGCTGGGGCTGCGGCCCGCGGGGAGCGCAGGCGGAGGCAGCTCCTAGCAGCTCCTACCCCTTGATCTCAGACTGTGAGGGGAAACCCTCAGAAAAGGGATTAAGAGGGAGCAAACAACCCACTACCTCCACGGAGCCCTCGGGAGGGGAGCAGCAGGGGGAGCAGCAGCATCTCTCTGGCCACGGACTCGCTGAGTTACTTAAGCGAGTGAGTGGGAGCCGCAGGAGCTGCTGCGCTTCAGCTGCCGCTGGAGACCCTCAGCAGTGGAGCAGGCTGCAGCCCTCTGCAGCCCTCCTGGCCCAGGCTGGATGGCTTCTGATGTGCCCTTGTCCCAGCTCAGGCTCCTAGCCTCCAGGCAGCAGCTTATGTGTGACCCCTGCTCGGGACCTGCTGGACGCTGGTCCCCCTCTTCGCCCCCCACATGGTGTTGGGAGCTTTCTGAGCTGCCTGCTCTGCCTTCTGTGTGTCTCAGCCCCATCACTGCAGACTTCTATGGCAGGCCTTGGGTGAGGCTGGCCCTGGCACCGTGTTGCTCTGGCTTTAGCTGTCTCTCAAGTGGCCAAGGAGCCCAGAGCTGCGCTACAGACACCACAGCTGATGCCTTTACACTGCCACCAACTCAGCTCAGCAGGTCTCTGTCATGAGCACTCAGGACACCTGTGTGTGGCAGCCTGGAGCCCTTTCATTCCCCTTTGGAGGCACTCAGCTTAGGAAGCATTTTCCCAGCAAGCACCCACAGACACCTGGGCTGCTGCAGACACCTGCCAGAGCTGCTGGCAGGGGAGCTGCTGCCTGGCCCTCTGCAGGCACCAAGAATGAGTGTGTCCAGGAGCAAGGGAAGCTTCAGCTGGGGTGCTCCAGGGGAGGGCTTTGCAGATTGTCAAGGTTTATAGAATTATAGAATGTTAGGGGTTGGAAGAGACCTCCAGAGATGATCCAGCCCCAGCCCACATCCAGAGCAGCATCACCCAGGGCAGGGCACACACAATACAGCCAGGGGGGCCTGGCAAGGCTCCAGAGCAGGAGGCTCCACAGCCTCTCTGGGCAGCCTGCTTCAGCCTCCAGCACCCTCACAACAAACAACTTTCTCCTCAGGCTCAGCTCCAACTTCCTGGCTCCCAGCTTAGCCCTCTTGGGCCTTGTACTGGCCCTGGGCACCCCCAAGCAGGGCCTGGCACCTTCATCCTGCCCCCCAGCCCTCAGCTAGTGACAGACATTGCTCAGGTCCCCTCTCAGCCTTCTCCTCTGCAGGCTAAGCAGCCCCAGGGCTCTCAGCCTTTTTCCCTGGCAGAGCTGTTCCAGGCCCTTCAGCATCCTCACAGCCTCCACTGGATTCTCTCTAGCAGATCCCTGCCTCTCTTTAATGTCCCCAGCATGAGCCAGAACAGCCTGGGGGTGCTCCTGAGGGCAGGATGCTGTCTGCACTCTGGGGGCAGTTACACCTCACCCATGGACTCTGCATGCTGAAGCTACTGCTGTGTAGACAGCCCCCAGGCTTCTCACAGTGCTTTGCCCTGCACAGGCCATGCTGTGGTCAGGTGTCTGCACTGGGGCTAGGCTGGGTACTGCTGAGCTGGGCCCAAGTGGCCAAGAAGGCCACCAGCAGCCTGGCCTGGGTCAGCAATGGTGTGGCCAGCAAGAGTAGAGAAGTGATGGTGCCCCTGTGCTGGGCACTGCTGAGGCTGTGTCTTGAGTCCTGGGGGCAGTTCTGTGCTACTCACTCCCAGAAGGACACTGAGAAGCTGGAGCAGGTCCAGAGAAGGGCACCAAAGCTGGGGAAGGGTCTGGAGAGCAGGGCTGGGGAGGAGCAGATGAGAGAGCTGGGGGGGGTGCAGCCTGCAGCAGAGGAGCCTGAGGGAGACCTCTACAACTCCAACAGGCGGCTGCAGTGAGGCTGGGGTTGGACTCTGCTCCCAAGTAACCAGTGGCAGGGTGAGAGGAAATGGCTGAAGCTGTGCCAAGGGAGGGTTAGGTTGGAGAGGAAGATAACTTTCTTTGCTGCAGGAGTGGCTTGGGAGTTGCAGCAGGCTGCCCAGGGAGGTGGTGGAGTCCTCCTCTCTGGAGGTGTTCCAGAACCATGTGTCCATGGCACTTGGGGCAGTGGTTTGATGCCCATGGGGGGGTTGGGTTGCTGGTTGGGCTGGGTGGTTCTGGAGGGCTTTGCTAACCCAAAGAGTTCTGTGACCCTGTGACTGCACAGTCCTGCTTTGTGCTCATGGCTTGCTCTGGGCCATGGCAAGGACAATCTGTTTGTCCAGGTGCCCTAGCACAGCCCTGCCATACAACACTCCCAGCTGGCACCGTGAGCCCAGGCAGTGACTCACCCTCGCAGGCAGGACCACAGCTGAGCCCTGCCCCCACACCAGGGAGTGGGTTGGGATTGGCACTGCTGGGTTGCAGCTCCCTGCAGGCAGGTGCCCTGGGGCACACCAGCAAGGGCAGAGTGGCTGCAGCATCCTGGTGAGAGCTATGGCCCCAGGGACCTTGGTGGGTTTACTGCTGGCCAGGGCAGCACTCATGAGCTCACTCACATGGCATTGCCCACTGCCCTGGCAAGGCATCCGAAGGCACAGCTGG
The DNA here is from genome assembly GCA_013400475.1 of Tricholaema leucomelas. NCBI lineage: Eukaryota > Metazoa > Chordata > Aves > Piciformes > Lybiidae > Tricholaema lacrymosa > Tricholaema leucomelas. The sequence continues at coordinate 34,530 of WAAF01018540.1, read as the reverse complement.
CATTGCTGTGGGATACCAAGGGCACGTTTGGCACAGCCTTGCCATAGACTGAGTCTTTCTGTCTCCTGAGGAGTTCTGGGGTTGGCTGTGGTGGCAGAAGCCATGGCTGAGCCTGCCTTAATCCCAGACTGGCTGCCCATGAGGGTGGGGCAGCACTGGAATGGTGCCCAGGGCCACCCCCTGCCCGCTCCTCCTGCATCCTGCAGGCAGGGAGAGCAGAGTCGCTGAGGGCTACAGGAGGCTGTCAGCTAACAGGAGGGGTCCTGTGGCTCCCTCCTGAGAAGCACAACGCTGAGTGCTGCTTTCTGGCTGCCTGGGCCAGGGAGGGCTCTCCTTGCTCATTGCAAGGTGCCCCCAGGGCTCTGGTGGTGGAAGGGGCTCGGTGCTGCAGCAGGGGGCGCAGGGCACAGCAGGGCTGGCGCAGAGCCTGACTCTTGGGGCACCCAAGAGTATCTTCCAGTAGCTGAAGGCAGCCTACAGGAAATCTTGGGAGGGACTTTTTAGGGTGCTGGGTAGTGACAGGACTGGGGGGGGGTGGATCCAAGGCAGAGGAGGGCAGATTCAGCCTGGAGGTTAGGAAGAAGTTGTTCAGCATGAGGGTGGTGAGAGCCTGGCACAGGCTGCCCAGGGAGGTGGTGGAAGCCTCATCCCTGGAGGTTAAGGCCAGGCTGGATGTGGCTGTGGGCAACCTGCTCCAGTGTGAGGTGTCCCTGCCCAAGGCAGGGGGTTGGCACTGGATGATCCTTGGGGTCCCTTCCAGCCCTGCCAGTGCTGTGATTTCTGTGCTCCAAAATGGTTTCTTCTGCTGGTTTGTTAGGTTGAGAGGAGCATAACCTGGTGCTGGGGGCACATTTTGGGCCTCCAGGAGGGAGGACACCTCTGTGCCTGCAGCAGGACTTCCCCTCTCCCATGGATTCTTGCTTTCAGGCTTGGAAGGGACCTCTGGAGCTCACCCAGCCCAACCCCTGTGCTCCAGCAGGGCACCCACAGCAGCTTGCCCAGCAGCACAATGCCCAGGGAGGGTTGGAAGCTCTTCAGAAGAGGCTCCACAACCTCTCTGGGCAGCCTGCTCCAGGTCTCCAGCACCCTCACACCAAACAACTTTCTCCTCCTGTCCAGATAGAGCCTCCTGGGTTCCAGTCTGTGCCCATTGCCCCTTGCTCTGTCCCCTGGGCACCACTGGCAACAGACATTGGAGGGGGAAGATTCCCACAGACCAGGGGGGCCTGGCCCCAGGCTCTTGCCCTTCCCCCCCCTTTAGCTACTGCTCAGCACCGTGAAGACTTTTTGTACAGCACTGCAGGCTGAAGCTGTGAACAGAAAGGGCTGAAGAAGATCCCAAGCTACAAAAGAGGGCAGAGCCCTGGGGGGAAGAGGAGGCATTTGCTTTGCTCATCCTGATCTGTGAGGATGCTGCTGATGCCCAGAAACTCCTCAGCCCTGTGCAGGCCTGGATGTGCTCACAGCATGGGATCTCTTGGTGCAGTTGGAATAGATCCTCTCCTGAGGCCCCTCCTGCCTCCTGCCGTTCTTTTCCTCTGAAGATCCCCCCTGGGGCTGCTCTTCAGCAGGCTCTCAGCCCCAGGGGTGATCTTTGATCACATTCTGTGCTTCTGTGCCCCACAACCTCCCTGGGCAACCTGTGCCAGTCCCTCAGCTTCTCCAGCACGCTCTGCTGTGGGCCATGCCTACTGCAGGGCTGCTCCCAGAGGCACCATGTGCCCAGCAAGGGGGAGATGCCATCTGGGGCCTTGGGGGTGGTGTGGGGCAGGGTGTCTGAGTACCCACTCACCAGGCTCTGCCTCCAAAGGAACAAGTGGGAGAAATTCTTGGTAAGGAAAAGATTCCAGCACCTCCTGGGCTGAGAAGGAGGAGGTCTCCTGCCCCAGCTCTGCTCCTCTTAGGAGCTGCCCTTCAAAGGCAGCTCAGCAGCAGCCATGGAGATGCCCAGCCTAATCCCTGCCTCCCTGTGTGCCCAGCTTGGCACCTTTAAAGGATGCAACTGGGGAGCTGGTGGTTTGCTCTTGGTTCCAAGCCTGCCAGCCAGGTGGACTAGATGGAGGAGATGGAGGAGATGGAGGAGCTGTCCTGGAGCTGCACACCTCTGCTGCTCCCAAAGGCAGGGAGGACACAGCAGGGATTATAGAATCATTGAATCATGGAATGGTTTAGGTTGGAAGGGACCTGAAAGCCCAAAGCCATGGGCAGGGACACCTCCCACCAGCCCAGGGTGCTCAAGGCCTCATCCAGCCTGGTCCTGAACACCTCCAAGGAGGTTGTGGGGCACAGAAGCACAGAATGTGCATCACCAGCCCTGTGCCCAAGAGGGCAAATGGTCTCTTGGGGTACATTCAGAAGAGTGTGGCCAGCAGGGCAAGGGAGCTTCTGCTGCTCCTCTGCCTTACTGAGGGCACAGCTGGAGTCCTGGCTCCAGTTTTGGGCTTCCCAGTGGCAGAGGGGCAGGGAACTGCTGCAGAGAGAGCCCAGGGCAGGCTGCAGAGCTGCTGAGGGCCTGGAGCAGCTCTGGCAGCAGCAAAGGCTGAGGGCCCTGGGGCTGAGAGCCTGCAGGAGAGCAGCCCCAGGGGGCAGCTGAGCAATGCTCAGCAGGAGCTAAAGGAACTGTAGGGGGCAGGAGGCTGGGGCCAGACTCTGCTCAGTGGTGCCCAGGAACAGGAAAAAGGGCAGAGGGCACAGACTGGCACCCAGGAGGTTCCCTGGGAAGAGGAGGAGAAAGTTGTTTGTTGTGAGGGTGCAGGAGGCCTGGAGCAGGCTGCCCAGAGAGGCTGTGGAGTGTCCTTGTGTGGAGAGCTTCCAACAACCCCTGGGCACTGTGCTGCTGGGCAAGCTGCTGTGGGTGCCCTGCTGGAGCAGGGCTTGGGCTGGGGGAGCTCCAGAGCTGCCTCCCAACCCCACCCTGCTGGGATTCTGGGATACTGTGGTGATGTTCACAGTCTGACAGTATCAGCAAGGTTGGAAGAGACCTCATAGATCATCAAGTCCAACCTGTTACCACAGAGCTCAAGGCTAGACCATGGCACCAAGTGATGTTTTTACACCAAGAGTGTTTGGACTTCTTTTCCTTCAGGAAACACAGAGGAGAGCTTTTCTGATCAGCAGAGGTCAGAGTTCTGACCTGAAAGTTCCACAAATGTGCAGATGTGCAGCAGAAGAGCTGCAGAGAGAACTCCCAGAGGGGCACTGGAGTGGAACTCTTGGCCAGCCTGGACACAGGCAGAGCTTCCTCAGCAAGGATCAAGAGCCCAGCTGGTGCCCAGCTACTGAGCTCTGCAGTGAGTCAGCCTGGGTTTGAGAGCAGGTCCAGCCCTGGCCACTATGCAGGTTGTGGAGGACAAAGAGATGGAGTCACAGAACCAGGAAGCTGCTGAGGCTGGCAGAGAGCTGAGACCAAGCCCAAGCACCCCTCAGTGCTCACAGCCTCAGCCCTGCTGCCGAGCCACTGCCACTGCCCCACGTCCCTCAGCACCACAGCCACAGGGCTCTGAGGCACCTCCGCGGGTGGGCACTGCACCACCTGCCTGGGCAGCCTGGGGCAGGGACTGGGCACCCTTGCTGGGCAGAGATTCTGCCTCAGAGCCAACCTGAGCCTGCCCTGGCACAGCCTGAGGCTGTTTCCTCTTGCCCTGTGCCTTGGTGCCTGTGAGCAGAGCCCAAGCCCAGCTGGCTGCAGCCTCCTCTCAGGCAGCTGCAGACAGCAATGAGCTCTGCCTCAGGCTCCTCTGCTCCACCCTGCACCCCCCCAGCTCCCTCGGCAGCTCCTCACAAGACCTGTGTTTGAGGCCCCTCACAGCTTGGCTGTTGCTGATGTGAGCTCAGCCTTCAGCTCAGGAAGTTAGCCGAGAAGTATGAAGCTCTTTGCAAGAGGAGGAGGAGGAGGAGGAGGGTTTCAGGAGTGTGTCAAGAGAAGATGAGATCACAGCATTGTGTTTATTTATACCCCAAGCCCAGCATCTGCTGCTCCCAAGCTCGCTGCAGTCCCCAGCACCACCACTTCATTAGCCTGCAGCCCCTCTGGCAGAGCTCACACCCGCACACAGCCTGCTCAGCAGCCAGCCCAGCCCTGCCTCCTCACGCTGCAGATGGCAGGAATAAACCAGGGGAGAGCAAAACTGCTGTCCAGCAAAGCTTTGCTCTTCATGGTTTGCAGCCTTCAGGCACTCTGCCACTTCAGAGAATCACAGAATCAGCAAGGCTGGAAGAGACCTCCAAGATCACCCACTCCAACTTAGCAGCTTTGCTCTGCTCTGCAGCACTGCACCCAGCTGTGCAGGGTGCACCAGGACCTGCATCAGGGTCTGCACCAGGACCTATGTCTGATGGAGAGGGTCCAGAGGAGGCCACAAAAACGCCCAGGGGGTTGGAGCAGCTCTGCTATGGGGACAGGCTGAGGGAAGAGCTCTGAGCACCTCCTGGTGCGGCTGAGGGGAGAGGCTCCTGCCTGGGCAGCAAAGATGCTATGTGGCTGCCCCCTCGCTGGAGGTGCTCAAGAACGGGCTGGATGAGGCCTTGAGCAGCCTGGGCTGGTGGGAGGAATCCCTGCCCATGGCAGAGGCTGGAGCTGGATGAGCTTTGAGGTCCCTTCCCTCCCAGCCCCTTCTGTGGCTCTATGGAATCAGCTGTCCTGAGCCAGACCTGCAGGCGTGCGCTGGGCATGGGTCTGCCTGGGCAGCACCTGACATGAGTCACCTGCAGCAGCTCTGCTGGCTGGGCCCTTGGCTTCCCAGAGACCCCTCAGTTGTGCTGCTTCTCCTCATTTCTCACATGGTTTGTCTGCAGAAGCTGGGCACAGCAGAGTGCTCCTGCCAGCAGGCGGCTGGGGGCACATGGCTGCCCGTGGCGCCCCGGGGGCACCTCAGCAGGTGGCTGCACCTCAGCTTGTGCCACTTCCATATAGAATCATAGAACCAATCAAGTTCAACCTAGCTCAGCCAGCCCAACCTAGCACCCAGCCCTGCCCAATCACCCAGACCATGGCACTAAGTGCCCCAGCCAGGCTTGGCTGCAACACCTCCAGGCACAGCAACTCCACCACCTCCCTGGGCAGCCCATTCCAATGCCAATCACTCTCTCTGCCAACAACTTCCTCCTAACATCCAGCCTGACCCTGCCCTGGCACAGCCTGAGGCTGTGTCCCCTTCTTCTGTCCCTGGGGGCCTGGCAGCAGAGCCCAACCCCAGCTGGCTACAGCCTCCCTGCAGGCAGCTGCAGACAGCAATGAGCTCTGCCCTGAGCCTCCTCTTCTCCAGGCTAAACAATCCCAGCTCCCTCAGCCTCTCCTCACAGGGCTGTGCTCCAGGCCCCCCCCCTAGCCTTGATGCCCTTCTCTGGGCACCTTCCAGCACCTCAATATCTCTCTGCAATGGAGGAGCCCAGAACTGGACACAGCAGTCAAGGGGTGGCCTGGGCAGTGCTGAGCAGAGGGGCAGACTAAACAGCACTGCCAGGCTGCTGATTTGCAGCAGCACAGATCTGCACCCTGGTCTTTCCGTAACATCGCGCCATCTTCAGATCGCCAGACCCTATCTGCAACACCCTGGGAGAGGAGAGCCTAACAAATAAACCCCTGGAGCTGTGAGAGGAGCTCCACAGGAGCAGAGGACCTCATCCACCCAGGGCTGGCCCAGCCCAGGGCTGCCTCTGTGGGAGAGCCCAGGAGTGGGATGCACAAAAGGGACTCTCCTGCATCAATGCCTGCTCCCAGCCCGGGGAGCCCCAGCCTGTAGAAGAGAGCAGACATCAAAAGGACACTTTGACACATGGTTAACATTTTATACAGCTGCTGTAAAGTAGTCAAAAGGAGGAGTTTAAAATATTCATCTCCTGGGAAGGAGCTGGGTGGATAAAAGGCTCCCAGTCTGCAGGGAAAGGGGGGGAGGAGATGGAGCCTGATGTGTGCCTGCTCTGACTGCTGAAGGAGACGCAGGAGAGGCTGGGCAGGGCTCTGGGCAGCCTGCTCTGGGTGAGGCTGTCCCTGCTGGCTGCAGAGGGGTTGCACTGGAGGAGCTTTGGAGGTCCCTTCCCACCCAGACCATTTCACGGCTCTATGATTCTGTGACTTGTGAGAGCACCCACGGGGTGCTGAGGGTGAGGGGAGCTGGGATAGGACCCCCAGGCTCCTCTTGCCTGCAGCCAGCAGTGCCACTGCCCAGGAGGAGAGCACAAGCATGGGTGGTGCTCCTGCCAAGGTGCCAGCTCCTGTAGCCCTGCTGTGAGGTGCACCTGGCAGGGTTTGCTTCGCCTCTGGCCTTGGAGAGCTTTGAGCTCCCTGTCCCAGCACCACTCAGGGGGTTGGGTGGTTCATTTCATTTGGAGCAGGCAGGCCCAAGGGGGATGAGATTTAGCACTTGGGCCAGAGCTGTGGCTGCCCAGAGACTGGAGGCTCTGCCTCGGAGCTGCTCACACCAGTGCAGAGCAGCAGCTGCCTGTGTCTCTGTTCCTTCTCCACCCAGCAGCCTGAATGTCTTGTTGGGCACTGAGCAGATGCCCTCTGGGGCTGCTCTGCTTCAGATGGAACCTCCTAGGCTCCAGCCTGTGCCCCTTGCCCTTTGTCCTGTCCTTGGGCACCGGCTAAGGCTGGAAATCACAGGGTCCCTGCATGGTGTGTTGGAAGGGACCTCTGGAGCTCCCCCAGCCCAAGCCCTGCTCCAGCAGGGCACCCCCAGCAGCTTGCCCAGCAGCACAGTGCCCAGGGGTTGTTGGAAGCTCTCCACACAAGGACACTCCACAGCCTCTCTGGGCAGCCTGCTCCAGGCCTCCAGCACCCTCACAACAAACAACTTTCTCCTCCTCTTCCCAGGGAACCTCCTGGGTGCCAGTCTGTGCCCTCTGCCTCTTGTCCTGTCCCTGGGCACCACTGAGCAGTCTGTCCTCAGCCTCATGCCCCTACAGTTCCTTCAGCTGTTGCTGAGCATTGCTCAGCTGCCTTCTAGGGCTGCTCTTGTGCAGGGTCTCAGCCCCAGGGCTCTCAGCCTTTGCTCCTCAAGAGCTGCTCCAGGCCCCTCAGCATCTTCCTAGCCTCTGCTCCACTCTCTCTAACAGTTCCCTGTCGCTCCTGCACTGGGCAGCCCAGAGCTGGATGCAGTTCTCCATCTGTGTTCTCAGCAAGGCAGAGCAGAGTGGGGGGAAAAGCTGTCCTGGCCTGCTGGTCACACTGCTGAGTGCCCCCAGGACACCCTTGGTCAGGAGGCATATTGCTGGCCCATGGTGACTTCATTTCCTCCCAGCACCTTCAGGTCCTTCCCCTTCCACAGAGCCTTACCCACAGCCCAGAACAGTCTTTGCTCTTCACCCTGGACCCCTGTGAGAGCTCCTCTGGGCCCTGCCTGTGGCGGTGCTGGCTGGAGAGCTTCACCCTCAGCCTGCAGACAGCCTCCTGCTGCTTTGCTGCTGCAGTCCTGGGGTGGTGCAGGTGCCATGGGCACGCAGCCAGGGCTCCTGGCAGGAAGAGATGAGGAGCAGTGGGGGGAGAACATTGCAGAGCCTGCTCTGCAGAGCCAGGGGATGGAGCATGGACACCCCCCGGGGCTGATGGCTGAGCAGGGCTGTCTCTGGTGAAGGTGCTGAGGCAGGACACTGGGGAGAAGCAGCAGGCAATGAACCTGCAGCGTGGAGAAGCTGGCAGAAGGGTAGGCAATGCTGACAGGTGGAAAGTCTTCAGACACCTCCTGGCAGCAAGAGCTGGTGCCTGAGTGGGTGGGAGCTGCCTCACTTGTGCCATTCCTCACCCGGCAGCTCTGCAGCTGGGGCCAGGTCCCCCTGAGCCCAGCAACACAGGCAGCTCTGCTGGCACTGAGGCTGCTGCAGCCTGGGCTGTGTGCCTGGCAGGAGCTGCTCCCCACGGAGCACCTCCACTCCTGCATCTGCTCTCCTTTTCCCCTTCTGCTCTTGTCCACCAGCTGGGGCATGGGCTGGGTGCTGCCTGATCTCAACACTGTGGCCGTGGCAAGCTCACACAGGATCACAAGTGTCAGGGGCTGGAAGGAGAATGGATTGGAGCTTGAGGAGGGCAGATTGAGAGTGGAGATGAGGAAGAGATTCTGGAGAGTGAGGGTGGGGAGAGACTGGCACAGGTTGCCCAGGGAGGTTGTGGCTGTCCCTCCCTGGAGGTGTTCAAGACCAGGCTGGATGAGGCCTTGAGCAGCCTGTGCTGGTGGAAGGCTCCACTCTCCCCCTGCTCTGCCTCAGCTCCAAACCCTTCCCCCTTGGCCTGCCTCAGACCCCCTCAGCACAAGTCCCTCTGCAGCCTTCCTGCAGGCTCCCTTCAGCTCTTGGCAGCAGCTCTCAGCTGCCCCTGGAGCCTTCTCCTCTGCAGGCTGCACCCCCCCAGCTCCCTCAGCCTGTGCTCACAGCAGAGCTGCTCCAGCCCTGGCAGCATCTCTCTGACCTCCTCTGGCCTCCCTCCACAGCTCTGTGGCCTCCTCCTGCTGGGGCCAGCAGCACAGGAGGCAGGGTTGGAGGTGAGGTCTGAGCAGAGCCAAGGGGCACAATGCCCTCTCCTGCCCTGCTGCCCACACTGCTCTGGCTGCAGCCTAGGATACAATTTGCCTTCTGGGCTGCTTCTGCCCTCTGCCCTGAGCTGCTGCATGGGAGTGGGTGTGGGGAAGGCTGTGGAGGGCTCAGGGGGACCGTCAGAGGGGCAGTGTCAAGGGGCACAGGAGCCAGACCCATCCAGAGCTGTGTGGCTGGGAGGGGATTAGAGGCAGTCTGTAAAGAAGAGATTTTAGCTCTGCCCTGATTGGCTTTTTCTCTTTCCTTTGACTCTCTGCCCCTCTCTTTGTGCTGCCAAGGCAAGCTGGGGGCTCTCTGCAGTTTTGGCACATCCCTTTCTTCCCTCCTAGATGAAAGGACATGAAAATGGCCTCAGTATGAAAGAAGGTAGAGAAAGTTTAGCCTTAGCCTTTGAATCAGCCCCTGGAAGCCATCTGAGTTTCTTGCTTTGGCATCTGGACATTTTTTTTTCTCCCTGCTAATGCAGATCTGTGCTGGTTTTAAAATAGGTCCAGTGCAGGAGAACCCCAAAAGCCCTAAATTCAACCCAAATCCTGAGGCTGGGCTCCACAGCACAGCTCTCAGCCATGCCTTGATTCATTTCCCTCCTAAACAACCGTTTGCATGCTGCATTTTCCTCTGCTGCCTGCCCATCCTCTCAGGCAGGAACCAACCCTTCAGACCAACACAGATTCCATTATATTCCCCCTTCCCCCCCTCCTCCAGTCAGGAGGTAAAATGTTTCTGAGCCAAAAGTTGGTGATTTCTCTTTTAAAGGCCCCAAAGGATTTGAGCTCCCAGACAGGATTTGAGGCTGCCTCCACTTTCACAGCAGAAATGCTTTGGTCTCCTGCTGCTTCAACCTTCCCTGTCCAAGAAGATCACAAAAATAAAGCTGTGGGCACTTGGTGGAGCCTGACACTGCTCTTGGAGGGTTTGAAAGGAAGATTCCCTCCCCCTCAGACATTTCCTGATTGATTTCCATCCCATCCTATCCTCTTGGCTGTAAATAGTCTTTGCTTCAATCACACTTAGAGGCCAGCCAAGGGTTTGGCCAGCTCAGGTTTTGGCCAGCCCAGTTTCTGGAGAGTGACAGAATCAGAGACTGCTGGAGGTTGGAAGGGACCTCCAGAGATCATCAAGTCCAACCTGGAGTGGAATGGAGGAGGCTGAGGCAGAAGGAGTTTGATAATCAAAGCTTCTGCTCCATCTCCAGAGGTCACTGAGTCCAATCTGGAATGGAATGGAGGAGGCTGAGGCAGAAGGAGTTTGAACATCAAAGCTCCTGCTCCACCCCCTGAGGTCATGGGGACCAAGCCCAAATGGAATGGAGGAGGCTGAGGCAGAAGGAACTTAAAAATCAAAGCTCCTGCTCCAAACACCTGCTTGGAGCTGGTGGATGCTCTGTGCCTGTATGGGGAGGGCACAGCTGGGCCCCTGCAGGGCAGGTGAGAAGAGAGTGCTCAGCCCCTCCTGGCGAGGGCAGCTGGGATGAAAGGAGGAGCTGAAGCATTTTCCTCTGAACATCAGACACAGGAGACCAGCCAGGCCCTCACACCTCCAGTCCTGGGGTCAGCCTTGGGTCCCTCTCTCCGGGAAGGACATTGAGGAGCTGGAGCAGGCCCAGAGAAGGGCAGCAAAGCTGGAGAAGGGTCTGGAGAGCAGGGCTGGGGAGGAGTAGCTGAGGGCTGAGGGTGTGCAGCCTGGAGCAGAGGAGGCTGAGGGAGACCTCATTACTGCCTGCGGCTCCCTGAGAGGAGGCTGCAGCCAGCTGGGCTTGGGCTCTGCTGTTAGGAGGAGAAATGGCCTCAGGCTGCTCCAGGGCAGGTTTAGGTTGAACATTAGGAACAGTTTCCTCCCTGAGAGGGTTGCCAAGCCCTGGGGCAGGGCAGTGGTTGCAGCATGTGGAGGCAGATGGTGCTGAGGGCTGCATTAGCTGTGGTCCTGCTGGTGCTGGGTGCACAGTTGGAACTCCATGACCCCAAAGGTCTCCTCCAGCCTCAAGGGCTCTGCCCTTCTGTGCCGGTGCCCACCAGAGCCTGCACACTCCCAGCCCTCTGTGTCCCTCCAGGCTCAGCGGTCAGCACAGAACTTGTGCTGGTGGGGGAGGGCCTGGGGGGCAGGGGCTGTGGTGCCCACCCCAAAGCTAGGAAAGGCTGGAACTGGGTCACCTCCATCCTGCCCTCCGTGCTCCCCAGCTGGCTCCTGGTGCCAGCACTGGCAGAGCGAAGCCAGATGTGCCCAGCAAGCTGCAGCAGTTGGCACCTCTGCCTAGACCTTCGCTTGCAGAGGAGCACAGTGGCTGCCCGTGGGCAGCTCTGCTGGCACTGGGGGCACTCTGGATGGCAAACAGCCCACACGGCATGGGCAGATGAAGCACCACCATGGGGTGCTTCTGTGAGGTGATGCTTCCATCTCCTTCTCACAACCCCTGGGTCTTCTGCAGCAGAGGTCTTGCTCTTGGGGTCATCCCAAAACACCTCTACCACCCTAAAGCACCTTCCTGCTTTGTGACCTGCTGCCACAGCCTCTGGCCAGGCTGGCTGTGTGCTGCTCAGCCAAGGAGCTGCTCTGCAAATCACTGCACTGTCCAGCTTGGAGCAGCCCCTCAGGGTCACCAAGTCCAACCACAGAGCCTGCTCCACCAGCTGCACCCCAAGCCATAGCCCCGAGCACCACAGCCAAACGACTTCGAAGCACCTCCAGGCCTGGGGACTGCAGCACCTCCTTGGGCAGCTCATTCCAGTGCCTCACCACTCCTGCTGGGAAAAATGTGTCCTGATATGCAGCCTAACCCTGCCCAGTGGCAGCTTGAGGCCATTCCCTCTTGTTCTATCACTGATAGCTGTGAGCAGAGCCCAGCAGCAGCTTCTCCACAGCCTCCTTTCAGGTAGCTGTAGACAGCAATGAGGTCTCCCTCAGCCTCCTCCTCTCCACACTAACCATCTCCAGCTCCTTCAGTACCTCCCCTGGAGATTTCTTCTCCAGGCCCTGCACACTTTCCCTGCCCTTCTCTGCACTGGCTCCAACATCTCTTGTGTTGAGGTGCCCAAACTGGACACAACATTCCAGCTGTGCCCTCACCAGTGCCCAGCACAGGGTGGCAATCTCCTCCCAGCTCCTGCATGTCTAATCTCAGCCAGGATGCCTTTGGCTTTCTGTGCCAACTGGGCACACTGCTGGCTCATCTTCAGGTCCCTTTGTGCCAGGCAGTCCCCAGCCACATAGCCCCAAGCCTGTAGCCTTGCTTGGGGTTGCTGTGACTCAAGTGCAGCACCTGGCACTTGGCCCTGACGAAGCTCATCCTATTAACATTGGTCATGGATCCAATCCAGCCAAGTCCCACTGCAGAGGAAGGTTCAGGCTGGATGTTAGGAGGAAGTTGTTGGCAGAGAGAGTGATTGGCATTGGAATGGGCTGCCCAGGGAGGTGGTGCAGTGCCCATCCCTGGAGGTGTTGAAGCCAAGCCTGGCTGGGGCACTTAGTGCCATGGTCTGGTTGGTTGGCCAGGGCTGGGTGCTAGGTTGGGCTGGGTGAGCTTGGAGCTCTCTTCCAAGCTGCTTGATTCTCTGATTCCATGATACCCTGGTGCACACCAACACTGCCATCCAACTTGGTGCCATCTGTGAACTCAGTGCTGACAGCCTCTGTGTCTGCACCAAGGGCACCAACAAAGGTGTTAAAGGCTGAGCCCTGAGCACTACCACCTGTGCCCAGCCCTGCCTGGATCTAACTCCATCGACCACCACTCTTTGGGCCTGCCTTATCCAGCAGGTCCCTGCTCAGCAGGGCCAGGAGCAGCCACATTTGCCAGGAGGACTCAGGGGGAGCAGTGCCAAAGGCTTTGCCAAAGTCTGGGCAGGCATTAGGGCTGAGCTGTCCCTGCCTGTCCTACAGAGGAGACAACAGAGCACAGCCAGTGGGCAGAGCCCTGCCAGCTCAGCCAGCCCAGCCCTGCCCCCAGCACTGCAGGGGCACCTCTGAACCCTGCCCCTCAGCACCAGCTCCACACAGCTGCTGCAAGCCCTCCAGGGATGGGCACTGCAGCACTGCCCTGGGCAGCCTGGGCCGAGCTCTGAGAACCCTTCCAGGCCACAAAGAGCTCCTGAGCTGCAGCCTGAGCCTGCCCTGGGCCACCTTGGAACCATTGCCTCTGCTGCTGTGCCTTGGCACCAAGGAGCAGAGGCTGCCCCCTGCTCACTGCCCCCTCCCTGCAGGCAGCTGCAGAGAGCAAGGAGCTCTGCCCTCAGCCTCCTCTGCTGCAGCCTGCACCCCCCCAGCTCCCTCAGCCCCTCCTCACCCCCAGCTGCTGCAGGCCCTTCTCCAGCCTGGCTGTCCCTCTCTGCACACAGACAGCTCTGCCTTCTCAGCTCTGACTTCCCAGCTGCAGGTGTTCATGATGCCTCCTGCTCCTGAGACCTCTGCCCTCTTCCCAGCAGGGCTGGGGATCACTTCACTGCCAGCACGGGGCTGGCAGACAGCTGGCCAGACTCAGCAGTGTGATCCCTTCAGGCTTTGTTCTCCATGAACCAGGCTAAAAATGAGTTTGTCTGGGTGCAAGCAAGTTCAGTTCCTTTCCAGGAGCTCTTTGATGATCAAACATTCCCCTGTTTTCTGATGCTTGCTGCTGCCTTCCCAAAATAACACATTTCCTGATGGAATTAGGGTTTCTCATCCCCAGCCTCTGCCATCATCCAAGGGTTTTTCCTCCCAGCCTGGCTTCCCTGGTTTGGCCAAACGCAGGAGGCAGGAGCAGCTCAGGAGTGAACTCATCACTGCTCCAGGAAGCTCAAAGTATCACAGAATCTTTGGGGTTGAAGGCAAATCTGCAGCCCGAGGGTAGTGGTCAACAGCTCCATGTCCAGATGGAGCCAGGTGACAGTTGGTGTCCCTCAGGGGTCTGTGCTGGGAGCAGAGCTCTTCAACACCTGCAAGTCTGCAGATGACACCAAGCTGAGTGCTGTGGTTGGTAAGGCTGAAGGACAGGATGGAGCCATCCAGAGGGACCTGGGCAGGCTGCAGCACATTCTGTGCTTCTGTACTCCACAACCTCCCTGGAGGAGATGTTCAAGGCCAGTCTGGATGAGGCCTTGAGCAGCCTGTGCTGGTGGGAGCTGTCCCTGCCCATGGCGGGGGGGTGGCACTGGCTGAGCTTTAGGGTCTCTCCCCCTCCTGCCCATGCTGTGACTCTCTGACCAGCACTTTCATCACCAGGTGAGATCAGGATGTGGCCCCAGAGCTGGAGGCAGTGGTGCAGGTGAGGGCTGAGCAGAGCAGAGCAGAGCAGAGGGGCAGAATCCCCTCCCTGTGCTGCTGCTCTCCCTGCTCTGGCTGCAGCCAGCACACAGCTGGCTCTGGGCTGCCAGCCACCAGTGCTGGCCCCTGGGCACTCTGGCACCAATTGACACCCCCAGGGCCTTCTCCTGCAGGCTGCTCTCCGCCACTGCTCACCCAGCCTGGAGCTGTGCTTGGCTCTGCAGCAGTCACCCAGGCAGAAGGTAGGAAGTGCCCAGATGTGGCACATCTGCCAGCTGCTGCCAGGAGCTGCCAAAGGGCAGAGCTCTGAGGTGCTTCCATGCAGCCAGAGGAGCAGCAGTGCAGGTCCTGCTGCAGGTTTCACTGTCTCAGGCCGGAGCTGGTTTCTGAAAGCCAAGAGTGAGGAGGAAGAGGCTGAGGGCAGCTTCCTTTGGTTTCCACCTCTGAGTGGCCTGGAATCCTTCCTTTTGGAATGTCAAACACGGCCTGAGGGATTGGAATTCCTCAGCTGGAGACTTGATGGGAAAGGGGATGGTCTCAAAGCGCTTCAGTGATTCACAACCAACAGGAAACCTGCTCCTGGGCCTCAGAGCAGGAGAGGAGGGGCCCGAGGGGCCCCCAGCAGCAGCACAAAGCTCAGCTGGAGGTGAGGCACTAAAGCTCTGCCCCGTGGCCAGCGCTGGGGCTGCTGCTGCTGCTCGGCGTCCTCTGTAATGGCCTGCGGAGAGGCCAGCCCCAGGCAGCCTGCAGCTGCTCCACGCAGGGTGGGAGTGCTGCACCCACGGGGTGTGAGTGGTGTACCCGAGGGGTTGGGGTGCTGCACCCAGGAAGTGTGAGTGCTGCACCAGGGGAGTGTGAGTGCTGCACCCACGGGGTGTGAGTGGTGTACCCGCGGGGTGGGGGTGCTGCACCCAGGAAGTGTGAGTGCTGCACCCGGGGGGAGTGTGAGTGCTGCACACGGGGGATGGGAGTGCTGCACCAGGGGAGTGTGAGTGCTGCACCAGGGGAGTGTGAGTGCTGCACCCAGGGGTGAGGGCCTGAAGCCCCTCGGGAGTGCGGGTGCAGCCTGAAGGGCGGGATCTCGCTCCCCACTGAGCGAGGATGTAGGTCGCCTTGGGNGTGAGTGCTGCATGCAGGGAGTGTGAGTGCTGCACCAGGGGAGTGTGAGTGCTGCACCCAGGTGTGAGGGCCTGAAGCCCCTCTCTGGTTCAGCACCAGACACAAGGGCTGCATCTCTCTCCCCACTCAACCAAGATCAAGGTTGCCTTTGTTAGCTCCCGGGACTCAGACTCGGTGCTTGGCCTAAAGCTGAGGGATGCAAATCAACAGACAACACCTTCCAACCTCCTGCAGCTCAGCCTGGCTGCAGTGCCCAGGATGCCTGCAGCTTATCTCAGCTGCCCCCAAGGGAGAAGGCTTCTGTGCATTCAGGGCAAGGACAGGTACAGCCAGGGAGGGGGTGGAGGTCCCCTCCTGGGTGGCGCCAGACCCCTGCCAATGCATCAGGATACAGAGGGAGATTCCCTGGGGAGCTGCAGCTGACACCAGGCAGAAACCTGTATAAAAGGCAGGAGGATGCCTGCCAAAGGGTGGCACTGCCACCAGAGCATCCAGTGGCACTGCCAGCAGACCACCAGTGGCACTGCCACCAGAGCATCCAGTGGCACTGCCAGCAGACCACCAGTGGCACTCCCACCAGATCACCAGTGGCACTGCCACCAGATCACCAGTGGCACTGCCACCAGAGCATCCAGTGGCACTCCCAGCAGACCACCAGTGGCACTCCCAGCAGACCACCAGTGGCACTGCCGCCAGAGCATCCAGTGGCACTACCACCGGACCACCAAGTGTGGACCACCACCAGACCACGAGAGCCCTGGGCCACACACCTCTCTCTCTCTCTCTCTCTCTCTCTCTCTCTCTCTCTCTCCCCCCCCACCTGTGGCTGAGGCTAATATGATCCCAGCTCTTTTCCTTCCCTGCTTCTTCTCTCTTCTTCTTCTCCACCGTTCTCTTTATCCCTCTCTCCCTCTCCCTCTGTTTTGTCCAACCCTATCCTTCAATCCATAGTTCTGTGGTGCTCTCTGGTCTCCTTTGCACCTTAATTTCATAGCATGGAAATCCATAAGCACAGATTTTGCTGCTCTGGACAGAGATCTTGTTACTCTCTGTTCTCTGGGCCTTGACATGAGGGGAGTGTTAGTGCTGTCTCAGTGGAGTGTGAGTGCTGCCTCCAAGTCCTGAACACAAACCTGTTGACTAATTCTGGTGCTTTAGCACTCGGCCACCCCCTGCAGCTGATGGACTCATGCCAGGAGTGTGGGCAGCAGGGCAGGAGAGGGCATTGTGCCCCTTGGCTCTGCTCAGACCTCACCTCCAGTCCTGCCTCCAGTGCTGCTGTGCCCAGCAGGAGGAGGTCACAGAGCTGTGGAGTGAGGCCAGACGAGGCCACAGAGATGATGCCAGGGCTGGAGCAGCTCTGCTGTGAGCACAGGCTGAGGGAGCTGGGGGGGTGCAGGCTGCAGAGGAGAAGGCTCCAGGGGCAGCTGGGAGCTGCTGCCAAGAGCTGAAGGGAGCCTGCAGGAAGGCTGCAGAGGGACTTGTGCTGAGGGGGTCTGAGGCAGGCCAAGGGGGAAGGGTTTGGAGCTGAGGCAGAGCAGGGTGAGAGTGGAGCTGAGGCAGAAGTTGTGCAGTGTGAGGCTGCTGAGCCTCTGGCATGGGCTGCCCAGGAGGCTGTGGCTGCCTCCTGCCTGGGGGTGTTGGATGAGGCCTGGAGCAGCCAAGCCTGGCTGAAAGGTGTCCCTGGCCATGACAGGGAGCTTGGAGCAGATGCTCTCTGAGCTTCCTTCCAAGCTGAGCCACTCTGTGACTCTCTGGTTGGTTGGAGAAGAGTGCTGAGAGCATCAGGTCAGCAGCCAAGGCACAGGCAGAGATCAGAGCTGCTCACTCCAGGGGTGCTGTGCTTTATTCCTGCCTCCCTCCCTTTCCTACCTATGGGTAAGGAGGGAGAAGCAGAAGTGTCCTGTCCCCTTCCCCTGCACCACTCCAGTGGGCAGGAGGTCTGCAGGAGCTCAGCATTTCCAGAGCCACCAGGAACTCCCCCTGAGAGGCTCTGGCTGCCTGCTGGGGAGGCAGCAGCAGGCAGGGCTGGGGTACAGATGAGAGCTTGTCTGCGACAATTGTAGCCCTCCAAGGCTCCCTCTGCTCCTCACTTCACTCCCAAGGAATTTAATAGCTCTGGCCCTGATCTCTCCAGCAGGACATGAGTGACAGCTGCACAACTATCACATCTTAAGTGACATTTGTGCTCAGAAGCTCAGCTATAATTAGAGGCAACTGAATCATCTGCGAGGAACCATCAATCCAGACCCTGCTGCCTGTCTCCTCTTCATGAATTCTCTATGAACAGGTTGCCAAAGTCTCCAGCCCTTTCCTCGTGGCACTACAGAGCTGTGAGCCTGGCAGAGGCCTCTGAGCTCACCCAGCCCAAGCACCCCCCGGAGCTCCCAGCACTGCTGCCGAGCCACTGCCACTGCCCCACGTCCCTCAGCACCACAGCCACAGGGCTCTGAGGCACCTCCGCGGGTGGGCACTGCACCACCTGCCTGGGCAGCCTGGGGCAGGGACTGGGCACCCTTGCTGGGCAGAGATTCTGCCTCAGAGCCAACCTGAGCCTGCCCTGGCACAGCCTGAGGCTGTTTCCTCTTGCCCTGTGCCTTGGTGCCTGTGAGCAGAGCCCAAGCCCAGCTGGCTGCAGCCTCCTCTCAGGCAGCTGCAGACAGCAATGAGCTCTGCCTCAGGCTCCTCTGCTGCAGGCTGAAATTCACAACCACTCTCACGTTGTCTCCAGTGAGTTTCTCTGGGTCTGCTGCCAGGTGGCAGTGGCAGGGCTGGGGTTAGTCTGGAGAAGGCTAAGAGGGGACCTGACCCACGTCTGGATATAGCTGAGGGGTGGGGACAGGTGGAGGGGGCTGAGCTCTTTTTGATGGTGCACAGAGAGAACCAGGGGCAATGGATGAAACTGGAACAGAGAAGGTTCCACCTCAACATGAGGAGAGACTTCTTTACAGGGAGGTTGCTGGAGCCTGGAGCAGGCTGCCCAGAGAGGCTGTGGAGTCTCCTGCTCTGGAGAGATTCCAAGCCCCCCTGGCTGTGTTGTGTGTGCCCTGCCCTGGGTGCTCCTGCCCTGGCAGGGCTTGGACTGGCTGCTCTCTGCAGCTCCCTCCCAGCCCCTGCCATGCTGTGATTCTGTGATTCAACATCTGGAGTGTGCTGTGGTCCAAGCACCATCTCTGGGACCAGCTCTGCTGTGAAGCCATCCCAGATCTCTCAGGTGACCTTCTTGTGGCCTTCCAGGATCTGAAGGGAGCTACAAAAAAGCTGGGGAGGGACTTTTGAGGCTGTCAGGGAGTGCCAGGAGTGGGGGGAATGGAGCAAAGCTGGAGGTGAGGAGAGTGAGGCTGGAGGTGAGGAGGAAGTTGTTGAGCAGGAGAGTGGTGAGAGGCTGGAATGGGTTGCCCAGGGAGGTGGTTGAGGCCCCATGGCTGGAGGTGTTTCAGGCCAGGCTGCATGAGGCTGTGTGCAGCTGCTCTAGGGTAGGGTGTCCCTGGGCATGGCAGGGGCTTGGCACTGGCTGATCCTTGTGGTCCCTTCCAACCCTAACTGCTTCTATGACCTCACTCCAGAGAGTGCTGCAGCCCAGGCTGGTGGCACAAAGGGACAAGCCATTGGAATGGGCTGCCCAGGGAGGTGATGGAGTCCTTGGAGGTGTTGAAGCCAAGCCTGGCTGGGGCACTTAGTGCCATGGTCTGGGTGATTGGGCAGGGCTGGGTGCTAGGTTGGGCTAGAGGAGCTTGGAGCTCTCTTCCAACCTGCTTGGTTCTCTGATTCTCTGATTCCAAGCACGCAGCTTGGGAAGCTGGCAGCTGGCTGCCAAGCTGCCCATGCCTGCCCCATGCAGCCCAGCCCAGCGTGGGGGCAGAGCCAGGCTTGCCATTGAGTGGATTCCACAAAGAATTCCTGTTTTCCTGGACAGGATTCCTTCACTTTCTCTTCTTTTTCTACCCTGTCTCTTCCCTGCCCTCATTTGCTGCTCTGCATTTGCAGCTGATTCCTTCCCCAGCAGCTGACATGAAGCTAAATGTGCCCTGAAGTAATTGTGATGTCTTTAGCAATCCTTTCTATGGCTCCTTAAACAAGTGCTGTGGTTTCCACCTGGGACTATCCATGAGGAGCTGCTGACAACTCTTTCACCTTCTATTAACTTGCTCTAAGTGGCCAAGACAAAGCAGTTGCAGTGTGTGCCTGGCCGCGGAGCCTCCTCTCCTCTCATCTCTCTCTGAGACACTTCACTGGGCAAGCAGCCACAGTCTGAGAGCTTGGGAGGGTCTGGAGCTCCTCTGCCAAAGAGCTGACAGGACAGAAAAGCCAAAGGCTGGGGAAGCAATTACTAATTGATGTGGTTTGGATTGAAGTTGGCTGCTATTGAGCAGCTCTGTCAGCCTGAAGGAGGCTCCTGATGGAATCTCTCTGCCCTGCTCTGTTCTGCCTGCTCCTGAGTGCATTCAACATCCCAGAGCATGGAGCTGGATGAGGAGGTGGTAAGGTGGAAGGGGCCTCAAAGCTCATCCACAGGCAGGGACAACATCCAGCTTGGTCCTGGACACCTCCAGGGAGGTTGTGGATCTTTGATCACATTGGGTGCTTCTGTGCTCCACAACCTCCCTGGGAAACCTGTGCCAGGCTCTCACCACCCTCAAACTGTGCCAGTGTCTCCCCACCCTCATCCTCAAACATCTCTTCCTCATCTCATCCCAATCTGCCCTCCAATCCATTCTCCCTCATCCTGGCACTCCCAAGCCCTTGCCAAAAGAGAACCACAGGATGGGAGTGGTTGGGAGGTTCCTCTGAGGCTCATTTATCCACCCTGCAGTGATCACCCAGGAGCAGCTCCAGGAGAGCTTTGAATGCCCCCACAGATGGAGAGGACTCAAGTTCATGTTGCACAGGACACAGAAAACCCCAGTGAGGGCTGCAGGGTGCTCAGCTGCAGCTGCAGCACTGACACAGCAGTGCATGGGGGAGCACGAGAGCAGCAGTCCAAGTGCCCATGCTGGTGCCCAGTGCATGGAGCATTCACCAGAGCAGTGCTTGAGTGCTCCCTGGCACTCAGAGCCAAGGCTAACTGGCACCAAGTGATGGCTCTCACAGGTTGATAGAGCCCTAGAATGGGTTGGGTTGGAAGGGACCTTAAGGGTCATCCAGTGCCAAGCCCCCTGCCATGGGCAGGGACAGCTCACACCAGCACAGGCAGCTCAAGGCCTCATCCAGACTGGTCCTGAACACCTCCCTGGGAAACCTGTGCCAGGCTCTCACCACCCTCAATCCCAAGCCCTTGCCAGAAGTCCCTCCCCAACTCTCCTGCAGCCCCTTCAGATATTGGAGTGCAGCTCCAAGGGCTCCCTGCAGCCTTTAAGGCCCAGTTAAGCATTCTGGACATCCATTAGTCCATGGGTCCTGATGGGATGCACCCATGGGTGCTGAGGCAGCTGGCACAGGTCGCTGCCAGAGCACTCCGCACCAGCTGTGGTGAGCCAGGGTGGGCAGCAGAGCTGCCTGGGGGCTGGGG
>WAAF01018540.1:0-13773 GCA_013400475.1 Tricholaema leucomelas | reverse complement strand
TCTGCTCTGCCCTGCTGAGGCCACAGCTGCAATCTTGTGCCCAGCTCTGGGCCCCTCAGCTGCAGAAGGAGCTCAGGAAGTGCTGCAGAGAGCCCAGCCCAGAGCCCCCAAGCTGCTGCAGGCACTGAACAGCTCCTGTGGTGCCAGGCTGAGGCAGCTGGGGCTGGCAGCTGGCAGCAGAGCAGCCTGAGGGCTGCCCTCAGTGCTGTGCTAGAGATGTGCAGGGCAGTGTGGGCAGGACGCAGCCAGGCTCTGCCCAGGGGTGCCCAAGGGCAGCAGAAGGGGCAGTGGGTGCCAGCTGGAGCAGAGGAGGTGCCAGGGCAAGAGGAGGGGAAGCTTTGTCCCTGGGAGGGTGCTGGAGGCTGGAGCAGGCTGCCCAGAGAGGCTGTGGAGCCTCCTGCTCTGGAGCCTTGCCAGTCCCCCCTGGCTGTGCTGTGTGTGCCCTGCCCTGGGTGCCCCTGCCCTGGCAGGGCTTGAGCTGGCAGCTCTCTGGAGCTCCTTTCCAGCCCTGCCATGCTGTGACACTACCACTCTGTGAGCAGAGCCATGATGGTGGTGGTGACCCAGTGGCAGGAGGGGCAGCTAAGGAGAGTTTTGCTGGCAGATGCTGTGAGGTCAGAGCAGGAGGCAGGAGAAGGTTTGCAGAAGCTGGAGCTGGGCAGATGAATTCCTCAGCTTTGTCTCCAGTGAGCAGCTCAGGAGCTGAGCCTGGGATCGAAGCCACTCGATAAATCCATTACCAACTGCAGCCCTGAGTGGCTCTGGTGAAGGGATCTGCTGTGAACTGCTCCGTGGAGCTGTTAATTCTTCAGAGCAGAGGCAATTACCTTCACTGCTCCTCAGCAGTTAGGAGCTGTAGTAGAGGCCTCAGCATTGCAGTGCCAGTCAGAGCACAGGCAGCAAACCCAGCGGCTGTGAAGGCAGGAGGCAGCCCTGAGACCCAGGGCAGTGCCCAGGACACTGCCACCCAGCAGCACTGCCTGGCAGGGACATGCAGCCTCTCTGCAGGGGTTTTGACCTGGAAGGGGGCTGCAGGAGAGCTGCTGAGGAATGCTTTAGGGTGCCAGGCAGGGACAGGACTGGGGGGAAGGGATCCAAGGTCGAGGAGGGCAGATTTAGATTGGATGTCAGGAAGAAGTTCTTCACTGTGAGGGTGGTGAGAGCCTGGCACAGGCTGCCCAGGGAAGTGGTGGAAGGCTCAGCCCTGGATGTTTTTATGGCCAGGTTGGAAGTGGCTCTGAGCAACCTGCTCTAGTGTGAGATGCTGGAACCAACATCTGATCGTGGTGCCCCTTCCCAAAGTGCTTGAGCCAACATCTGACCTCATCTTGGTGCTGCAGCTCTGGTGCAGGTCAGTGCTTGGGTTGCTGAGTCAGCCCAGCCAGGGGGCACCGAAGGCCTCTGCCCTGAGCCCAGTGCCCATGGCAGGGCTGGCAGTCAGCCTCAGGCCCCGAGGGCTGGCAGCAAATTCTCACCCAAGCCACCTTACCTGAAGGCACTGCTGGGGTCTGCTGCTGCTGCTGCAAGCAGCCCTGGGAGTCACATCCCATGCCGGGAGCCTGACCTCACCATCAGCTCGGCCTTGCCTCCAGCCAGCCTCCTTGGGTGGTGCCCCTGCTGCTGCTTGAGGCTGGCTGTGCCTGCAGGCCAGGCAAAGCAGCAGAGAGGCTGAGGGAGCTGGGGGTGTGCAACCTGCAGCAGAGGAGGCTCAGGGCAGAGCTCATTGCTGTCTGCAGCTGCCTGCAGGGAGGCTGTAGCCAGCTGGGGTTGGGCTCTGCTGCCAGGCCCCCAGGGACAGAAGAAGGGGACACAGCCTCAAGCTGTGCCAGGGCAGGTCTAGGCTGGATGTTAGGAGGAAGTTCCTGCCAGAGAGAGTGATTGGCATTGGAATGGGCTGCCCAGGCAGGTGGTGCAGTGCCCATCCCTGGAGGTGTTGAAGCCAAGGCTGGCTGGGGCACTTAGTGCCATGGTCTGGTTGGTTGGGCAGGGCTGGGTGCTAGGTTGGGCTGAGTGAGCTTGGAGCTCTCTGCCAACCTGCTTGATCCTGTGGTTCTGTGACTCTGTGACTCTGATTCTGTGGCTCTGGTTCTATGACTCTGTGACTCTCTGGCTCTGTGGCTCTGTGGCTCTGTGATTCTGTGATTCTATGTAAACCTCTCCTGACCAGCAGAGCCACCCAGGAGGGCTTTCAAACCAACCTCCTCCCTTCTTCCCACTGCCTCCCTTCTCCCCCTGAGGTGCAGGGCGAGCTGGGAAGGGCGGGCAGGAGGTGCCAGCAGCAGCATGATCATCTGGAGTCGCAGAGGTCCAGGCAGAGGAGTTGAGAGGGCAGCAGGCAGAGGCAGAGGTGCCTCTGTTGGTGCTGTTTTCCTGCCTCTCAGAGCCGTGGAAGTGGCTCTGAGCAACCATCAAAGGCAGAGGGCAGTGCAGACCCCATCAGCATTCTCTTCTCATGGCCCAAGAGCTAATTTCTCTCATCAGTACATTCCAATTAGCCTCAAACCAGCACCACTCCTGAGGGTTTCCTGCAGCAGGGCTCAGCTCTGGGTAGTCGAAGGTCTGCCAGGAAGCTGTTTGGAAGCAACCTGTGGCTTCCAGCTGTGTCCCCAGTGAAAAGCAGCCAGAGCTGGGCAGTGGCACCGCTTGGCCCAGCTGGCAGCTGTGGTGCCTGGTTAGTGATGGCTCTGTGGGCACCAGGGGGTTTAGTTGTGCTCCTCATGCCACCCCTCATGGCATTTGTGAGCTGATCTCCTGCTCTGCATTCCATGGCTGTTGGCACTTCCCATTGGTGTCCATTTATGATGCACACCAAACTGCACCAGCTGGCACCTGGCAGGGAGAAGGTGCTTGCAGGAGATGGACATTGGTTGCTTTGCCCATCCATACCCACTGCACTGCACAGGCTCCCAGGCACACAGCTTCACAGCTTCACAGATTGCATCAGGGTGGAAGGGGAGGCCACGAAGATGATCAGAGGGTGGAGAACCTCTGCTCTGGGGACAGGTTGAGAGAGTTGGGGCTGTGCAGCCTGGAGAAGAGAAGGCTGCAGGGAGACCTTGGAGCAGCCTTCCAGTAGCTGAAGGGGCTCCTGGAGATCTGGGAGGGACTTTTGGCAGGGGCTGGGAGTGCCAGGGTGAGGGACAAGGGATTGGAGCTGCAGGAAGAGGCTGCCACTGGCAGACATCAGCCTGTTTGTCTGCTCTGTGGATCAAACCAGTGTGAAGAGGCTTTCTTCTTAGGACAGGGCATGTCCTGCTTTGGAAAGCATCATCCAGGACCCTGACTCCCTAAACCAGAAATAACATCAGGCGAGTCTGGATTGGGCTTTGGAACTTACAGAGCTCTGAGATGAGGCTTTGGTACAAGCATTGGCATCTCTCCCTGCTGGGCCTTGCCTCTCCCCTGTCCTCTCTGCCTCTCACCCACACCTTCTGCACCACTACTGGCTTTTTGGGCAGATCTCCTGCAGCTCTGGATCTAGCCTGAGCTTCACAGAATCCCAGAACCCCAGCAGGGTGGGGCTGGAAGGGACCTCTGAGCTCAGCCAGCCCCCTGCTCCAGCAGGGCACCCACTGCAGCTTGCCGGGGTCGTGATGGCCAGAGGGGGAGGGAAGCTCTCCACAGAAGCTCTCCACAGCCTCTCTGGGCAGCCTGCTCAGGCCTCCAGCACCCTCACAACAAACAACTTTCTCCTCCTTTTCAGGTGGAAGCTGTCTATGGTTGCTCTCAGGTCTTGAGGATGACACCAAGCTGTGTGCTGCAGCTGACAGGCTGGAGGGAAGGGAGGGCAACCAGAGGGACCTGGACAGGCTGCAGAGCTGTGCCCAAGACATGCAGTCCAACCAGGCCAAGGGCAAGGTCCTGCAGCTGGAGCAGGGCAAGCCCAAGCACAGCTCCAGGCTGGGTGAGCAGTGGCTGAGAGCAGCCTGCAGGAGAAGGCTCTGGGGGTGTCAGTTGGTGCCAAAGTGCCCAGGGGCCAGCACTGGTGGCTGGCAGCCCAGAGCCAGCTGTGTGCTGGCTGCAGCCAGAGCAGGGAGAGCAGCAGCACAGGGAGGGGATTCTGCCCCTCTGCTCTGCTCTGCTCAGCCCTCACCTGCACCACTGCCTCCAGCTCTGGGCAACACAGCACAAGGACCTGGAGCTGCTGCAGAGGGGCCAGAGGAGGCCACAGAGATGCTCAGAGGCTGGAGAAGCTCTGCTGTGGGCACAGGCTGGCAGAGTTGGGGCTGCGCAGTCTGGAGAAGAGAAGGCTGCAGGCAGAGCTCAGAGCAGCTTTCCAGTGCCTGAAGGGGCTGCAGAAGACTTTGGACAAGGTCTGGGAGTGACAGGAGCAGAGGCAATGGATTGGAGCTTGAGGAGGGCAGACTGAGACTGGAGATGAGGAAGAGACTCTTTGTTAGCAGGGTTCTGAGACACTGGCACAGGTTTCCCAGGGAGGTGTTCAGGACCAGGCTGAGTGAGTCCTTGAGCAGCCTGTGCTGGTGGGAGATATCCCTGCCCATGGCAGGGGGTTGGCACTGGCTGAGCTTTAAGGTTCCTTCCAACCCATCCCATGAATCTGTGAATTCTCTGCTGGCAATGCCAGGTGCTGTGAGACCAAAGCAGGTGCCTGCTCCCCAGCCACAGCAGTGCCAGTGCCATATCCCCACTGGTGCACTGTGGAGTTCTCTGCAGTCATTCCGAGAGGTGGGAAATGATTCCTGGCAGCCACAGCATCCATCATGGAAGCCTCTCTGCTGCTGCTGCTGCTGCAGGGAGAGCCTGGATAAGGAGTGCAGACACAGTGCAGTGTCCCTGGTCCAGCTACCCCTGCCAGCAGCCTGGGCACACCTCCTGTGTGCTGCTGCTGGGCAGCCTTGACTGAGTCTGTGCCTTGGGGACATGGTCCTGAGCCCTGCCTGCTGCTGCCAGCCCTGCATGGCTCAGCCTCTAATTGCTCTGACCTTTGGGGCTGGAGCATGAACTGCACTGAAGCTCAGCTGTGAATCTGTGGCCTTGAGCTGTGCTGTGGCTGTGATTTGCCTGCCCTCAGACCTGCCCCTTCACCTGGACTTGGCCAGCAGGTTGCTCCTGGTGATCATCACTGTGCCTGCGGGGGCGGTGTGGCACTGCCCATTGTCACCCTGGGGCTTGGCTTGTCTGCCCCTGAAAGGAAGCCTCCATCAGCTACTCAGGATTCATGGGGCCCTGACGTGCGACCCCTGGAGACAGAGACCTCCTGCAGAGAGTCCAGCAGAGGCTGTGAGGATGATGAAGGGCCTGGAACAGCTCTGCTGTGAACCAAGGCTGAGAGCCCTGGGGCTGCTTAGCCTGCAGAGGAGAAGGCTGAGAGGGGACCTGAGCAATGTCTGTCACTAGCTGAGGGCTGGGGGCAGGATGAAGGTGCCAGGCTCTGCTTGGGGGTGCCCAAGAGGGCTAAGCTGGGAGCCAGGAAGTTGGAGCTGAGCCTGAGGAGAAAGTTGTTTGTTGTGAGGGTGCTGGAGGCTGGAGCAGGCTGCCCAGAGAGGCTGTGGAGCCTCCTGCTCTGGAGCCTTGCCAGGGACCCCTGGCTGTGTTGTGTGTGCCCTGCCCTGGCTGCCCTGCTCTGGCAGGGCTTGGGCTGGCTGCTCTCTGCAGCTCCCTCCCAAGGCTGACCTCCAAATGCTGCAGAACCTGTGGGCAGGGAACACCTCCTGTGCCAGTCCCTGCAACTACAGTCATAGAATCCTTGAATGGTTTGGGCTGGAAGGGACCCCCAGAGGCCGTCTAGTCCAGCCCTGCTGCAGGCAGGATCAAGATGCTTCCCTGGCTTGGGAAGGGCTCTGGGAGTTAGTCAGCTGTGGCTGAGCTTGGCTGCCTAGCTGGAAGGGCTAGCCCTCAAACGGGAGTGACTCAGTGCCAACAGGGGATGGATGCCCCAATCAGGCTGCTCAGGATGCTCCTGGAGTGCTTGGAGCCTGAGCAAGCTGCCTGCTGGAAGGGCTGGAGAGCACTCTGGAGAGCACTCTGGAGAGCACTCCCCCAGCCCTGACTCCTTGTTGCAGACAGCTCCTGGTGTTTGGCTCCCAGACCTTGCAGAGCTGCTGCTGTGAGCTTTGGTTGTGCCTGCTGTGAGCCACAGAACAGATCTGCTGGGCAGAGCCCTGCCAGCTCAGCCAGCCCAGCCCTGTCCCCAGCACTGCAGGGGCACCTCTGAACCCTGCCCCTCAGCACCAGCTCCACACAGCTGCTGCAAGCCCTCCAGGGATGGGCACTGCAGCACTGCCCTGGGCAGCCTGGGCCGAGCTCTGAGAACCCTTCTAGGCCACAAAGAGCTCCTGAGCTGCAGCCTGAGCCTGCCCTGGGCCACCTTGGACCCATTGCCTCTGCTGCTGTGCCTTGGCACCAAGGAGCAGAGGCTGTCCCCTGCTCACTGCCCCCTCCCTGCAGTCAGCTGCAGAGGGCAAGGAGCTCTGCCCTCAGCCTCCTCTGCTGCAGCCTGCACCCCCAGCTCCATCAGCCCCTCCTCACCTCCAGCTGCTGCAGGCCCTTCTCCAGCCTGGCTGCCCTGCTCTGGACAGGCTGCAGCCCCTCAGTGTCCTTCCTGCAGTCAGGGGCCCAGAGCTGAGCACAGCACTCGAGGGGTGGCCTCAGCAGTGCTGGGCACAGGGGGATGGGCACCTCCTGGCCCTGCTGCCCATGGTGCCCTGGTGGCACAAGCCATGGCTCACTCTGGCAGCTGTTGTCCTTGGGGCAGGGTGCAGGGTGGGGTTCCTGAGGCCCATGAGTGCTTGAGGCCAGGCCCTGGCAGGGTGGGAGGGGTTGGTGTGCAGGGGATGACGAATGCCTGCGCCGCAGCTCACGGAGGGGATGCATTATTGGGTTATAAATCAATTAAGTGGTGCTGAGGAAGCTGCAAGCCACAAGAAGGAACCACGAAGGCAGAGGACAACATCTGCTGGCTGGGGAAGAAGGGGAAGCCATCAGCTGCCATCAGCCATTGAGCTCTCCCCTGAGGGAGGCAGGGCCTGGCCCTGCTGTGACTGCCCCTGGACTGGCAGTAGTGCCCAGGGAGGACTCTGCTGTGCTCTGGGGTTCTCAGGGCTTACTGGCAGCAGAATGCTTCTTCCTGGAAAGAATTCCTGCCCTGCCTGGAACCTTAAAGTGCCAACGTGTCCTGCTCCTCCTCAGCTTGGCGCTGCTCAGCACAGGGATTGCTGCTCCGGGCACAGCTCTGCCAGATGTATACAGGGAGGGATGCAGCTGCCACAGGGCACGTTCCTGGCAGGGCAATGAACGTCTCTTGACTGCAGTGTCAGGGCTGGGCCTCTCTGGGGCACTGCCCTGCTTTGGAGAGCCTTGAAAGGCTGAGTGGGCATCCTGCAAGCCCTTCACACAGCAGTGTCCAGTGAGGGGTGCAGTGATGGAGCACTGCTGCAGCTCAGAGGGAGCAGTGATGGTGCAGTGGTGCCAGCTCAGAGGTGAAGTAACGGTGCGGTGGTGCCAGCTCAGAGGGAGCAGTGATGGTGCAGTGCTGCAGCTCAGAGGGAGCAGTGATGGTGCAGTGCTGCCAGCTTAGGGGGAGCAGTGATGGTGCAGTGCTGCAGCTCAGGGGGAGCAGTGATGGTGCAGTGCTGCAGCTCAGAGGGAGCAGTGATGGTGCAGTGCTGCCAGCTCAGAGGTACAGTAATGGTGCAGTGCTGCAGCTCAGAGGGAGCAGTGATGGTGCAGTGCTGCCAGCTCAGAGGTGCAGTGGTGGTGCAGTGCTCCACAAACTCCCTGGAGGTGTTCAGGATCAGGCTGGATGAGTCCTTGAGCAGCCTGTGCTGGTGTGAGGTGCCCCCGCCCATGGCAGGAGAGCTGGAGCTGGATGGTCTTTGAGGTCCCTTCCCACCCATCCCCTTCTGTGCCTCCATGAGGCTCCTGTTCCCTGTCAGCCTGGTGCCTGCCATGCTTCTCCCTGCCCTCTGCCTGCAGGTTGTGCTCTGTGTCAGCAGGAGCCCTCAGCTCAGCAGCAGTGCAGCATTTCCTCAGCCCTAACGAGCTGTGCCCTCTGCTCTCTAATGAGCTGTGGCTGACAGCACCGCAGCCTGCCTGTGCCTTCATCTCCTTAACTACAGCCTGCCCTCAGGGCAGCGCAGCTCAGAGGAGGAGTGGACTTGAGGCTGAAGAGATAGGCCAGGGAGTGAGGCTTGTCCCCTGCCACTGATGGTGTCTCTCTTGCAGGCCTGGCAGATGCCACCACAGCCTGAGCTCTGCTGCAGCAGCAGCCACTCTCAAGGCCCTGCTTGCTGCTCACAGAGACCTAGAGCAGAGCTTGGCTGCTCTTGAACAGTTCCACTTGGCTGCAAACAGAACATCTGCAGGGAACTGAGGTGTGCAGTGGTACACATCTGGATTGGAGGTACTCACAGCATCGCAGACTGGGCTGGGCTGGAAGGGACCCCCTAAGCTCACCCAGCCCGAGCCCTGCACTCACAGGGACATCTCCACCAGAGCAGGCTGCCCACAGTCCTGCCCAGCCTCACCTGCAACATCTCCAGGGCTGGGCCTCAACCACCTCCCTGGCAACCTGCTGCAGTGCTCCAGCAGCCTCCTGCTGCAAAACTTGGTCCTCACATCCAATCTCAATCTACTCTGCTCTCATTCCAAACCATTGCCCTCAGCCTGCCCTTGCAGCCCTTTGCAAGCTTGGAGCTGTCTCAGACCATTGCAGCCAAACATCTTAAACCCTCAGGCTCTTTGTCAGCCTGAAAGCTGCTCTTGGCTTCCCAGCCCAGGGCAGAGAGAGGAGAAGGCCTTCACAGGAGGACAAACATCTCTTTGACACAGGCAGGCAGCTCTCTGGCAAGATCCTACCATGGTAGGGACTTCTGTGCCTTGATTTGCACCTGAACAGCAGCTGGTGGTGGTTTCATTGTCTGAGGACCTCCTCTCACGCACAGCTCTAGGTGGAGTCTTGGTCTGCAAAGCCCAACATAGAGCTTTTGACTTCAGAGCAGCTGGAAAGCGAGACTGAGGCACCCTCAGCAAGTCTGCAGCTGACACCAAGCTGAGTGCTGTGGTTGGTAAGGCTGAAGGACAGGATGGAGCCATCCAGAGGGACCTGGGCAGGCTGCAGAGCTGGCTGAGGAGAACCTCTGGAGATTCAATAGGCCAGGACCAGAGTCCTGCACCCAGGTTGGTGCAACCCTCAGTATCAANGTTGGGGCTGTGCAGCCTGCAGAGGAGAAGGCTGCAGGCAGAGCTCAGAGCTGCACTTGAGGAGCTGCAGGGCAGCTGCAGGCAGGCTGGGGAGGGACTGCTCAGAAGGGGCTGTGGGGACAGGCCCAGGGCAATGGTTTGGCAGTGGAGCAGGGCAGAGGTAGGTTGGGCATCAGGAGGGAGCTGTGGCCAGGGAGGGTGTGGAGAGCCTGGCACAGGCTGCCCAGGGCTGTGCTTGAGGCCCCATCCCTGCAGCCATCCAAGCTCAGCCTTGCTGTGTCCCTCTGCAGCCTGCTCTGGCTGGAGCTGTCCCTGCTGCCTGCAGGGGGTTGGGCAGGATGCCCCTGGAGGGTCCCTTCCAGCCCAGTGCCAGCTGTGAAGCTGTGAGCCAAGTCTATGAAGGGCCTATTAGAGGCCATCAGGAGAGTGAGAATCTGCAGGGATTTTGTCTTGCTGGGTATTAGGTTATTATGGGATTGATATCTAATACACTGAGGCACTTAAGGAAGCCCCCAGGAGGGACAAGCTGCCCCTCTCCCTGCCAGTGTCTATCTGCTCCCTGAGCAGGAAGACATCTCCCTCACCAGGCCACCACTGGTTCAGGAGGCATCCCTCCGTGGGGCTGGATGAAAGGAGCTGCTGCTTTGGAGCACATTTGGGGAGGGAGGCCCAGAAGAAGCAGCTGCCAGCTGCAGAGTCCTGCAGGGCAGCCCTGAGGAGCTCCTGGTGCTCAGTATGCGGCTGGCAGCTGCCCGGCAGGGCGAGTGCCCAGGTGATAACTCTGCTTTTGATCTACTGCATTCTGCACTGACTTTGGTATGGTGATGAGGCTGCAACACCCCATAATAGATGGCTGCTTCCAGCAAGGGCTCTGCTGTAATTGTATTTATGATCAGAATACTTATAGAGGCCTTCAGGGAGCTTCAAGTGTGAGAAGCTGCCTGTAACACCCCACAGACAGCCAACAGCCAAGCAGTTCCTCTGGTGGCTACCAAAGTGTGGTGTTTGGGGCTCTCAGCTGGTGCCCAGCACCCAGCCACTGACACTGCAGCTGCTCAGCCTCCTCTGTGCTCTCTGTACCTCACTTGGTCTTTAAATACAGTTCACTGAAGCTAACTGGGGTCAGGTCTGGGCTCCTCACTCCAAGGAGGACACTGAGAGGATGAAGCAGCTCCAGAGAGGAGCAACCAAGCTGGGGAAGGGTCTGGAGAGCAGGGCTGGGGAGGGGCAGCTGAGGGAGCTGGGGGGGTGCAGGGCAGAGCTCATTGCTCTCTGCAGCTCCCTGAGAGGAGGCTGCAGCCAGCTGGGGTTGGGCTCTGCTCACAGGTGGTGTGTGCAGGGCAGAGCTGCCATAGCCAGGCTGGGTTGGTTCTGTGGCAAGGGGAAGCCAGGAAATGTGTCCGGGGATGGTAGCAGAGTTAGCAAAGCAAACCTGAAGAGAGAACAGGTCCTGCTGCTGCTTGTGCTGTGGGCTTCTGCCTCTTCTTTGGCAGGGAGTGATGAAACACAGAATCAGAGTGGTGGGGGCTGGAAGGGACTTCCAGAGAGCATTGAGCCAACCCCCCCTGCCAGAGCAGGGGCAGCCAGGGCAGGGCACACAGCAACACAGCCAGGGGGGCTTGGCAATGCTCCAGAGCAGGAGACTCCACAGCCTCTCTGGGCAGCCTGCTCCAGCCTCCAGCACCCTCACAACAAACAACTTTCTCCTGATATTTAGGTGGAACTTTCTGGGTTCCCATTTGTGCCACCTGTCTGTTGTCCTGCTGCTGGGCACCTCTGTAGAGAGCCCAGCCCCAGGATCTTGCCCCCCCAGCTCCTTTAGCTCATAGAATCATCACAGAATCAACCAAGTTGGAAGAGACCTCCAAGATCATCCAGTCCATTGCTCACTCTGCCCTGTGGCTGCTTTCCTGCAGGCTCTCAGCCCCAGGGCTCTCAGCCTTTGCTCCTCCCAGAGCTGCTCCAGGCCCCTCTGCAGCTCTGCAGCCTGCCCTGGGCTCTCTCCAGCAGCTCTCTGTCTCTCTTGAGCTGCAGAGCCATGCTGGTGGCACCAGGACTCCAGACCTGACCTCACAGGGGTACTAGAGAGGGAGGAGAAGCTTCTAGGGTCCTCGTTGGCAGGTGACATCCTACAGAGCCCTGGCTGCCACCTGTGTCCACAGAGCCCTGGCACCTGGGAGTGCTGCCTGAGCACACAGAGGTGCCACTAGCCACACCAGTGAGGGGGCAGCCATACTGGTGGCAGACATACTGGTGGCATCCATGCTGATGACAGACATACTGGTGACATCCATACTGGTGGCAGCCATGCTGGTGGCACCATTCTGGTGGTAACCTTGATGATGCTGGTGACAGCCATACTGGTGGCATCCATGCTGGTGGCAGCCTTGCTGGTGACACATATCCTGGTGACATCTATCCTGTTGACAGCTATTCTGGTGACAGCCATACTGGTGACATCTATCCTGGTGACAGCTATTCTGGTGGCAGCCATGCTGGTGGCAGCCATGCTGGTGACATCTATCTTGGTGACATCTATCCTGGTGACACCTATCCTGGTGGCAGCCACGCTTGCAGAAAGCCCAAAGGCAGAAGGTTGGGAGCTGCTGTGCCCAGGTGCCTGTGCCCTCCAACACAGCAGTCCATGCCCCCTGCCCAGGTGAGCAAAGGCAGTACACAAGGGGAGGGTGGCAGCTGGAGGGAGGAGGGGACCCTGCCCTACTGGGCGAGGATTTGTGCTGTTAGCAGATGGAGGAAAGAGGAAGCAGTGCCTGGGAGAGCCCAGTGGGCAGCCCTGAGGTGCCAGCAGGCCTCTGGCAAAGTCCTGAGCAGCCTGGTCTAAGGCAGCATCTGTCTGGGCTTGGGCTGGAGGGCTCCTGATGTCCCCTCCCTGCTGAGTCCCTGCGATGCAGCTCATGTGAAGGCCTCTACTAAGCACCCCAAAAGCGAGTCCTGATGTGGGGCTCCTCTGTGCCCCTCCTTCGAAGCAGCTGGCACTGGCCTGTCCCTGAGCTCTGCCTCTCCTCCCCACGCCGGGGGCTGAGGTGCTGCAAGGGGCTCAGGCTCTGGCTCGCTGCCGCTGCCGCACGCTGACAGAGCCGAGAGCAGTGCAGGCTGCGGTGTCCTGGGCTGCAGGGCCAGCTCCCTGCCCAGCAGAGCATTGCAGCCACCTTGGGACAGCTTTGCCTGCTTGTGGCCCCCTGAGAAGGCCTCTCGAAAAGGCTGCAGATGTCCTCCTTGTCCTTCTCTTCTCCTGGGTGCTGGCTCAGCAGCTGACTTGAAATATGACTTTGTCCGGAGGGAAGTGAACAGCACTGAGAGCTGAGGGCTCTGGCACTGCTCTGGCAGTGCTGCTGTGCCAGGCTCTCTGCAGATGCATTAAAATGCCCACACTCAGCTGGCTCACACAGAGCTTGGCTCAGGCTGGAGAAGACCTTTGAGATCTTCAGAGGAGATCAAACTACCCAACCTGTGTGTCCTGGAAGTCTCCAGAAGAGCCCAGCTGCTGTGAGCTGGCTACAGCAGAGGCTTTCCTTGGCATGCTGGTACCCGGGACCCTGGGCAGGCACTGCTTGACCAGATCAGTCCCACACCCCTGTATGCTTGCCAGCTGCCACCAAGACATGCTCCTATCCTGCCCTCAGTCCCCCAGCTGCTCCATGGGTGGGGTCACACCCTGAGTACCCCTGCACCTCTGCAGGAGGCTGCAGAGACTGGCACCACAGCAGAGCCCCTGCAGGAACTTCAGAAGGAACACATCCTGGAGAAGAGAAGGCTCCAGACAGAGCTCAGAGCAGCCTGCCAGGACCTGCAGGGGCTGCAAGCAGGCTGCAGAGGAACTGTGCCCAAGGGCTGCAGGGACAGGCTGAGGGCAATGTTTTTGGAATGGGAGCAGAGCAGATGGAGACTGGATATGAGGAACAACTTCTGCAGCAGGAGGCTGCTGGAGCACTGCAGCAGGTTGCCAGGGAGGTGGTTGAGGGCCAGCCTTGGAGATACTGCAGGTGAGGCTGGACAGGGCTGTGGGCAGCCTGCTCTGGTGGAGGATGCTGAGTGCAGGGATTGGGCTGGGTGAGCTCTGTAGGTCCCTTCCAGCCCAGCCCACTCTGTGATTCCATGACTCAGCTGCTGCCTGTTCCCTGGGAAGCTGTTGGGCAGGTGCAGAGCTGCCTGCCCCTGGAACCTGCCACTAATTGGACCTTATTAAACATTTACTTCTGCTTCACACTCGAACTGGAGCATTTATCTTCCCCCAGCACAGCCATTAATTACCTACACACAGGGGCCAGGCTGCCAGGAGAGCAGCAAAGCTCTGCCTGTCAATGGCCTGCCCTCACTGCAGCCCAGCCCCAAGCAGCAGCCTCCCAGGCAGCCCCCAGCAGCTCTACATGCAGGTGAGCAGCTCCTGCTGCTTGTCTCTCATGAGCTGTGAGCTCCACTGGTTCCTGTCTCTTCCAGCAAGGAGCTAGGATGCAAGGACACAGTCTGGAAAACGATCATAGCACCACAGAACCACAGACCCACGGAACCAGAGAGGCTGGAAAAGACCTTCCAGACCATGGGGTCCAACCCCAACCCAGCCACCACTGCCACTGAACCACCTCCTGCAGC
>WAAF01018539.1:609901-846200 GCA_013400475.1 Tricholaema leucomelas | reverse complement strand
GGGTGGGGGACACCCAAACCATCACAGATGCCATAATGGATACAATGAAAAGTGGAAAAAAATCCAGACATACAAATATAGCAGGATTCAGTAGGCTACAATAGCTGTTTTTTATGGTGCTTAAGCAAGCCCAAGAATTACACTGAAGGCATTAACATAAGATGATGCAACTCTTCCCACTCAGCAACCACAACTCCATGCTTCCCTTAAGGCCTTAGAATTAGTGGCACCACAGACTGCTGCTGTTGCAGATTTCAGATATTCTTCTGTTGTTCCTGGTGCCACACTGCTCTTCATGAGTTTGGAAAAAGCATCATATTCTCCAGATCTGAATTAATTTGGTTATTCAAAACCCTCCTGAAGAAGTTAACTTCCTGGAGTGTTTCTTCTTATTTTCCAGAGTGTTCTTGGCCAGAATTCCTTGGACAACTGAATGGTTTGAGCTTAAGGTGGTTTAAATAATGCCTGAATAAAAATACTTTGTATCAGGATTTTAAGAATTTCCCTGGAATAGAAAGAGTTCAGCAGAATATATGTGAGCCTGTAAGATTATTTTGGATTCTAGCATCAATAGTTGTATGGCATTCAGCAGAAAGACTTCTACCACCTTCATGTGAAAAGCAGCTAGAAAGACATCTCCACAAAAGAGACATCAAGCCTGGCTGCAAGTTCATTAGCTATCTGGGTCCCAGTGCAGCAAGGTCAGAGCTCTAATGATTCTTCAGTTTCTTGAAAACACAATATACATACTTTGAAGAGCCTTTTGCTTGGCCTCAGAGAAATAACTGCTATGAATTGCTAATG
This sequence comes from Tricholaema leucomelas, assembly GCA_013400475.1. Classification (NCBI taxonomy): domain Eukaryota; kingdom Metazoa; phylum Chordata; class Aves; order Piciformes; family Lybiidae; genus Tricholaema lacrymosa; species Tricholaema leucomelas. The sequence goes on along the minus strand of WAAF01018539.1, from coordinate 845,396 downwards.
ACACCACAGACATTTTCTTCAAGTTAACAATAATACAAAACTGTTGTACCAAGGATTCTTCCAACACAAGCATGCCTCATTCCTTCTGGGCAGAAGCTGACATTTCCAGTACCTGAATGTCACAAGGTCGAAATCTTGCCTCTTAAAGAATGTTTTATTTCTGAAGTCATTCACACAAAACAAGGTTTGAAGGGCTTGTCCTTTCATATCACCTTGCAAAGGAACACGGACTTCATCCTTAAATCATCTTGTGCCAGGTTTACTGTTATATGGCTAGCACTAATGGCTGGCACCTTTACTTTGTTGTTACTTCCCTGCCAGCATACAGCAGCCAATGTATAACTTGCACTGTGCATACAGTAATGGAGATTCTGAACAACTACAATGAGAATCCCAGGACAATCAATCAGTACAGTTCTCTTGGATGGACTGAAATCTGAGTCTTTCAAGGCTGGGCTTTAAAGCTGAAGAACTAATAGCAATTTGAGCATATGCTCTATACATTGGTTCATACAAGTCAGCAAAGGAAAATGTCTATTTGAAGACTGAAAACCTACAGGATGGAAGATTTCTATGACTCTATTTGCTAATCTACCATTGTGAATGCCTTGAAAAAGTGGACTTTTGAGGATAACTGTGATGACAGGCTGCAATTGAGATGGAAATTGCTGAGTCTGAAATGTCGACTTTAGAACACCAAAGGACACACTGAAGAATTTTAAGTACCAGACACTACTGATTATACCAACTAGAGTGCTGGACAGTCTATATATTTGCAACAAAAAAAAGGAAACAAAGGATCTGGGCCAACCATGTCTTCTCTTTTACAAAGCACAATGAAATGGCAGTCACATACCCACTGCAGGAAGAGGGCAAGCTCATTTTTAGGGCACAGAGCTCTTAAGATACCATATTCAACACAGGTGTCTCCATCCTTGATGAAATAACTCCCAAACAACCTGAATGTGTATGTGTGTATGTATGTGTGGCCACTTCAAACACAATTTTTTTCCTTTCAAGTCAACAGTCTGTTAGGGTTTTAACACTAGGCATCAGGTCCACTGTATTCCATTCAAACCTACACCACAATGCCTGACCTACACAAGAAAGGAATCCCAGTTATAAGCAGGCCTTCCTACCAGAAGTGTCACTGTGCAATTCCAATACTCTTAAATTATGCTTACCTCATACATCTAAAATAAGCCATCAAACCCTTAAGAGTAGACAGCAATTGAGTAATTCAAAATCAACAGCCCCAGACTGTTCTGAAGTAATCCTTCAGTGAGAGGTTGAGCCATCTCCTTGCAAAGCCAGCATCTTCAGATACAATTTATTTTCAGGCACACCTAAAGTTGTTTTCATCAGGTGCAGTACACAACAGATAGGCTCCAGCATTGGGAATACAAGCCCAAGGGAAGTCTCAAATGTATGACAGCCAGACAACTACTGGTATTCCTGGGTACAAATGGAGAGTAGCTGTTTCACTTTGTAAAGAGCTGGTAGTTACCTTGATGCCAGCACCTTCTATCAGCTGTCCAAAAGAGAAATAATACATAACCCTGCTAGTATGTCTACAAATATCTAAAGGGTGGCTGTCAGGAAGATGAAGCCAATCTCTTTTCAGTGATATGATGACAGGCAGTGGATATAAACTTAATGACAGGAAAATTCATCTCAACATGAGAAAAAAATTCTCTACTGTGAGGGTGATGGATCTCTGGAACAGTCTGCCCAGGGATGCTGCAGAGTCTCCTTCTCTAGAGATCTTCAAAACTCCCCTGGACACACTCCTTTGTGGCCTGGCCTAAGTGGTCCTGCTTTGCAGGAAGGTTGCATTTGGTGATCTCTGGATCATCAATCCCTAGTGTTCAACAATTGTATGATTTTTATTAAAAATAAAAAAGACCACTGTGATATATCAAATCGTCAACATGCTAAAGGTCTAAGTGTAACCCCAAATTACCAAGTGGCAAACAAACTTTAGTGTGAAAGTCTCATCACGCAGCTAGAAGAAGCCATTTCCTGGTAGGCCACTGCTTACCTCTTTTTGGAGCTGCGCTCTCGGCTTCTCTCCCTAGAACTGTGCCTGCTTCTATGGTGGCTGCGACTCCGGCTGCGGCTGGCCGAGCGAGACCTGTGACGGTGGCGCTTCTCACGCGACTTGGAGCGAGTCCTTCTCTTTCGTTCCCGGGAAGCCGAGCGAGACCGATGCCTGCGGCGGTCTCGGGACCTAGATCTAGGGACAGAAAGCCTTTTAAGCAGACACTGCCTTCACCTAGCTACTCCATCAGTGTAGTGCAAGTGTGGTGTGCTCCAGGCACGAGCAAATCTGTACAGAGAATGGTCTGCAGCACTCAGACAGAGAGGAAACCTACAAACTCCTCTGTGACTAATGCAGGCAATTTAAAGTTAATTCCTGACTGTATGTATGGTTACAGTAGAGCCAAATCAAGCTTCTGGAAAGAATTAAAAATATGAAAAAAACCACCAAAAAAATCTACTTGTAAGTTTTATCTTCATCAGACAAAGTCGCTGAACTTTGTGATGCAGTGATAGGAATCATCTGATGAGAGTTAACCTGGGGCTTAGAATTTCAAACCCATGGGTTTCACCAAAGGGTATTAACCAGTTAAAAAAACATGGGGTTTTCAAAAACATTATTAACCATAAGCTTGCTGAAGAATTCTCTGTGTTCCAAGTGCTGTCTGGGACAAAAAGGTGAACTGTAGTAGCCACAAAAATAGATGCACATGTGTAAACTCAGTAGGATAGTGACAAACTCTATAAACACACAGGGAGTGACCCTGTAAATACAAAGATGGACATCTTAAAACAACAGCGCCAGACAGTTTCAGCTTGTGAAAGGCTGCCTTCACTGTTGGCATTTCTTGCCTGCAGATTTACATACCTTTTGGCATGCTTGCTGTGGGATCTGGACCTAGAATCAGTGGAAAAGAGTAAATCAATTTTTCTTACACAATCTTATTATAAAAGCATAATTCAATAATAAACAAGACTAGTTGACTTGTTATTGCATTTCTCATTTTACCAACAATTACTTAAAGGTCTTTCATTTGATTTTAACCTCCTTGTAACACATGCAGCAGGAAATGCATCCCTTTAACAAATGGTCTGTGTTTGCTGGAGTTTTTTTGTCTGCTTTTGAGCTCACCATACCACAAACCCCACCTCCAAAAATCTAATCTTTTTTGTATTCCCAGCCCTCCCACAGAAAAAGCTTACAGCTTGAGTCAGTACATTCCTATTTCTTGTCAAGCATGTATTATTAGACTGCAACACACTATTAACCTCTGAAGCTAACAGTCAGGAGGACTGCAGTTCATAGTCTATTCCACTCTGACTCCAACTATTTCATATATGAAGAGAAAAATTATTTCCTGAGTCACAGATTTCACTACTTGAAATAAGGAAAACTTCTAATATCCCTAAAGAAGGTATCCAACAGAGGTTAAAAATTCACATGTGTGTAAGTCCAAATCTGTTAGGTCTCAAGACAAAGTATATGGTTGAAATTATCTCATTTGTTCAAATACGTGGAGACATTTCTATCTGTAGCTTTTGAAAAGGGTTTCTATGAAAACAATTCAGATTTTCAGAGTTCAACAGGAAATTCACTCTGGATCCTTGCACGTTCCCAAGGAATGCAGACTATTGATTCTGCAGGCTCAGAAACGTGTATCAACTACATCATAGTTTTGCCATTAAAATAGGTCACTCTGACAATTAAAATAGATCTCTACCTTCTTAGTTTCTCCCTTTCTTCTCTTTCTCTCTCCTCTCTACGTTTCAGTCGTTCCTGATTTCGTTTCTCCTGCTTATCAGCCACAATCCTCTAAAAGCAAAAGGAAAACATCTGTTACATTACATTCCACAGTTTCTCAGATTAAGCTGCTATAAAAATAATCTAGGCAGTTAATATTCACTCCTTCTCTATAGTCCCTCGTGCATATTATTCCCTCTCTCTTCCTCAGTATATAAAGTTCTTTTTCTCCAAGAAATAAGTGTTATTGCAGAACAGCTGCAGCAAATAGGTGTTACACGAAGACCTGAAATATGTAGAGTTATAGTAACATTTTCCACAAAGGGGAACTCAGAGCAGCAAGTCATGCCTTTATTGTGAGAGTTTCCATGCCAAGTCTCTAATATTTTGGCCACTGAGTAAAGGTATAAAGGAATGAGAACCGGGAGAGTCAATTGTTTCATTAAATCCTTCAGCCAGACTGTGACATAAAGAAATCCTTAAAGGACTTAGGCTGATAACCTAGTTTCCAGGCTACTTGTTTCTGTAATGTGAACATGAGACAGGTAATTAGAGATGATGCTTCAACTAACAGCCCCCAGGTTGAACTCACTACTACTGGGGACAAGGCACGCTCAGTAGAGGGCCCTCAGATGTGGAACTCACAACTGGAGATCTGGCCAAACTCAAGTCTCGCCACCTTCTGGACATGATGCAAGAAATTCAACTCTTTGTAAAGACCTTCTTCTGAGATGTGGAATTGCCCCAGCAGCATCTTGATTAGATCTCTGAGGAGAGTTCTGAGGAAGGAGGGGATAGTTATTGTTTTCCTTTTTTGTTAGCAAAGTACTTGAAAAGATTATCTTACTGATGTTCTGGGAATGTGAAATCATTATCCATGCACTTTCCCCCACCCAAAATGGTGTAAATAATCAGTTCTTTCAACCCTTTATGTCAGATGATATCTACACTTCCTTGTACACTATCAGTAATTTAACTAAAAGCAAAGTTTCTTGCTAAAGTGACTCACTGCATAATTTCATGGAGGGATGAAAGGAAGCACACAATTTATTCTAGGCATCTAAGGTTTAAGTTACAGCAGCTGTATTTAGGAGCTGAAGTTGTCAATGCAGTCAATGGAAGGTGTTGTGTTTTCCAAAGGGTAAGTCACAGTACCCATGCAAGACAGCTGGAATATTATGGAAGCAAATTTACTCAAACCCAGCAGCAATATAATTGTCTTCAGTGATTCCTACAGTTAAATGCTTAATTGAGCCTTGCACTCTGTAATTTGCATGTTAAGATCATAAACGCCACCAGTGTCCAAAGCCATCCTCTTGAATACTAAAAGTCTAAAATATACTTAAGTCTTTCTTCCAGTGCATGATTTCTGGTCATGACAGTGCTGTTTAGGATAATATTCCAACTGGATTTCCAATCTTCAAGCTACAGAGAGCATGCAACCGCCCTGCAATTATTATTGCAATAGCTACCTTGACTTCAAGATACAAATATTTCTGTGTTCTACTGCTTTAAGTTGTTAGAACTTATTTACTTCATCTACTGTCTGTTAAGCTTAAAAGCCTCCAAAGATTACTTTTTACAAAAAGAATCTTCTTTATCTGTTAGAATGAAAGTCACCTACTAATCTTTGTCTGGATGAAATTCACCAATTGAGTTTTAGTGTTTCAGCACACATCAGGCTGTTTGAGCTCCAAGAACTTCTGTAGGCCCTTTCTAAAAACTTTGCCACGTGTCATCATCCTCCATACACACTGGTTCCAAAAGCAAGCATTTCAACACCACATCTAGTCATATTTTATCCTAATTAAACAAAATATGACTCATTTAGGCCTGCTAAATGTTCCTGTATTTCCAAGGATCTCATTACTACTTTTAGCCAATCAACTGGCTAAAAGTAAAGCTCATTTGGCTATCTCTACATGTTTCAGCATCACTGTTGTTCAAAATACAGTCCTTCATTTTACAAGTAGAATCATGCTCTTCGTTCCCAAGATGCACTGTTCTGAATATGTTTTAACAGCTCTCAGTGCAAAAGAGGTCATATAACAAATTATCCAGACAACTGATACTAGAGCATCTAGTGTTCTGTAGACTAGCAATATCCCAAATTTTAAGTGATAGAACCCCATCCCTCAAAAAAAAATCCTCCAAACCCCCAAAATAACCAAAACCCACACGACTCAAAAAAAAAAAAAAAAATCATTAAGGTTGCCTGGCAAATAATCAGGCAGGACCACACACATGAAAATATGGCACAAAGCAAAGAGTGATTTACCCGGAGCTCCTCAAGCTTCTCTCTTATCTCAATAAATCCTAAGTGCAGTTTTCCTCCAAAGTGGTCAGCAAGTCGTCGGTCATTGTCATGAAGACCAAGATAAGCTGAGCAAACTTCACAAACTCGTAGCTTCTGCTGCTGAAAGCTGGAGGCAGGCATAGAATTCCTGTACACTTCCTAGAAGAATAAAACAAACAAACAAAAATCAAACGAATTTGCTGTTGCTTCTGAACACAGAGAAACAAAAATAACACTTTAGCAGAGATACACTACAAGTCGGTAACTGAATTCAGTGTCCACAAGCACACCTTTGAGTTAATTCACATCATTTGCCAATCAACTGTCTTACTAAAAATACAAAGTGTGTTCCTTGTTTTGCAGGCCAGACATATTTAAAAGCAGAACAGCAGCAACTGATTTTCCAAATTACATGAAGTGATTATTACCTTTACTTAAGACGAAAGTAATTAGAAAGACGAATCTTTTTTTTCATATGCAACAATGACTACACGTTAACACTACAATAACTCTGTTAACACATCATGAAAAAAAACCTACACCAGTTTTAATTCTAAGCCCCACTTAAAACCGTTGTATTTTCCTGAAAAAACAGTAGTGTCCTGCAGACAGACAACCAAAACTGCTGGCAAGTTCTCTGGCACCACTGCAACAACTGCAGATGTTTGTTTCTGTACATTTAATTATCTTGGTGAAATACAATATGGAAAAGCTCTTGGTGAGTTCTGCCATCTGATCATTACAACAAAGACCCCTTTTGGACTTGCCTGACACAAGCCACCGACTACCTTTCAGTGAAGGCAAGGGCTCGCTTCACTGAAGCTTTCCATTATGAGCCACATCAACACACCAGCAAGCAGAGATGCAACAACAGTAGCATCCACAAATACGTCTGGCCAATAAATGCACCATCCGTGGAAGCAAGTATAATTTTAGCAGTATAGAAGCGTACTCAAAAGGCAGAAACTTCAACTGTACAGGATGCCACAAAGCAAATTCTTCAGTTTTTTATGAAGTGACAGCAGATAAGACACCTTGCATCATACAGATGCCAACCAATTTAGCATTGGACTCTGTCCTCTTCACTCCACAAGCAACTTACTTCTGCTTCTCTCTTCTTTACCCGAGCCTTCTCCACTTCATCCATTACTTTTTGAGATTCTTCCACATTCCCATCAGCTCCAAGCTGTTCGACTTTGGCCAGTAGTTTCCCAATTTCTTCATTCAATTCATGAACTCTCTCAGCCTTGAGGGAGAAGGAAAGGTTTAAGGAAATGTTTTTAATGATGGATAACAATCTGAGCTACTACTGAGTCAGATGAAAAATCATGATGCAATGAATAGAAAGATGCAGAGAAAACTGCTCCAGGTAAAAGTGAAAACAGAATTTGCCTCACGCCAAAACACTGAGAAAGGATGAGTTATCAAGTCCTGTGTACTAACTCCAGAGCAGGATTTTGTTGAGAAACTTCCAAGTAATTCACTGTTGTTTGTCTCACACAGTCTTACAAAATGATTATTTGTCCAATCACTTCCCCCAGTATGTGCATATGTATTAAAAAATAAAGTTTTTTTCAATTACAAGGTCTAGAGAAAAGCCCATTAAATTTTGCTTACTTTTTGGATAAGATTACTAACATTTCTGTAGCACAGTATCACAGAAAGCCAAGCCCTAAAGTATTAGTGAGGTTTCTTCCCTATGTTCTGTCTGTGCTTTAAGGACAGTTTTTTGGGGGGGAGGAGGATAAAGGAAAATGTCTTGCTTTTTCCCTCCTCACTATGAACTCTTAAATTGGATAATTTACCAAACCCTTGACTCCTTAGAAAACTACACCTTCAAAGACACTTCAGTAAAAACTTTCATGTGCTTACTTTAGCTGCAACTTCAGCACTGATCTCTTCTTGGGTTTCTGCTAGTCTTTTCTTAGCCACTTCGGTTCTCCTGTCACAGTCCGCAATAAATGACTGCAGGTGGTCCATTGCCTAAAACATCAGTAAGAACACTGATTAAAGCAGTCAAGAACATGAGTATTTCATTAGCCTTAACACTGTCCAGGTTAAGACTTAACTTTTGTTTTTATTAGTGAAACTTCTGTAAAACACGACTCTAGCAATTTATGACCTGCACCTGGGTCGGCGCAATCCCAGGCACAGATACAGGCTGGGTGGCAAATGGCTGGAGAGCAGCCCTGAGGAAAAGGACCTGGGGGTCTGGGTTGATGAAAAGCTTAACATGAGGCTACGGTGTGCGCATGCAGCCCAGACAGCAACTGTGTACTGGGCTGCATCAAGAGAAGTGTGGCCAGCAGGGCAAGGGAGGTGATTCTCCCCCTTTACTCTGCTCTCGTCAGACCCCACCTGGAGTACTGTGTGCAGTTCTGGAGCCCCCAACACAAGAGGGACATGGAATTGTTGTAGCGAGCCCAGAGGAGGCCACNTCCCTGGAGGTGTTTAAGGCCAGGTTGGATGAGGCCTTGAGCAACCTGCTCTAGTGGGAGGTGTCCCTGCCTATGGCAGGGGCTTGGAGCTGGATGATCCTTGAGGATCCTTGCAACCTAGACCATTCTATTCTATTCTATGATGACTAATCACATATTAATATACATTTTAAAAGTCAGTCTACATGTTATCACAGTTACACCTATTTGCAGAAATTGGGGAGTGATTTATCTTAAGTCTTCCCTAAGAAGTAAACTTTTCCAACATGCATTAAAATTCTTCAAAGGGTATTCAGGTTCACCTCACCCAGCCAATACATTTGGTAGTGTAACTTTTTTTCACTAGTATTTTAATCTGTTAAGCCTATTAACATCATCCCTTCAAACAATAACAAAGAACAACCCCAAACTAATGTCCAAATGGGAATCAAAACTGTATTACTCAAACTATGGCAAACTGAGTAACACATAATTTGTTATCCCCAGTACAAAATTACTTTCTTCAATAAACATAATTTAAGACTCTCTTCAAAACAAGGACAGCCTTAACATTATCTTGCTGTTTGATAACACTAGGTTGTCACCTTGGTTTACGGTAATTTGTTCCGCAGAAAGCTGTTAAGCAGGTCTAGCTAGAGATGACCATTCAAATTAAACACTTGCCTATGTAACTGAGTCAAGAGTTTCTCTTTCCATAAAACCACTTTACCAAAACTTAACTTTTGTTGCTCAGTTTAGTCACCTAGGTATGCAAATTATGCTTTCTCTCTGCCATTAAGACAAAATACATACATCAAGTTCAAAGAAGAAATCTTGATCTTTGGATGCTATCTCATAGTCTGCCCTTAATGCCAAGTCATGCACCTTCAGACATTCTCCAAGGTCCATTCTCTGAAAAAGACACAAAGTGAAGGTGGTATAATTTTCAGAAGTGACACAAGGGATGAAGTTAGCATGATTTTCTTTAACAGTCAAATATTCTGAAGCAAATCACTCTCTCTGTGGGAATGAAAGGACAGTTTTAAAAAGCTGTAAAACCATACCAGATCTTCAATAAACATTCATGAATCAAGAAATAATAAAAGCAGACAAAATAAAACAGCTTATCACAATGGCTGCGTACATTGTTTGCTTTACAAAATACTCATGTCCTGCAAAAACTGTTTTACTTAAAGTTCAAAAAAGTGCCTGAAGTGGAACATCCTATACTGAATTAGAACATCTTAGAAGAATCAAGTTCCTTGCAAATAAAGAGCAATTAAATGATCAAATCCTTGACTTACTCTGTTCAAATGTGTTCCAGTTATATGCATCACCTGAAATAGCTACAACCACAGAACCATTCTAAGTGCTGCTTAAAAACTTTTCTTGAAGCCTTTCAAGTAAGATAGCCAAAAATCAAATTGCAGCAAAAGATTCTGCAGATGAGTGAAGATGAGCTGAGTGTTGGACTACATTCAAGAACTACAAAAGTATAGATATTCTCCTTGTAATTTGAAGCTGTTCTGGAAAGAGCAGGAAGGAAGCATTAACTCAAAAATGTTGGCTGGCTGCAATACTAGTCTTGTATACAGCACCCCTGAGAAGAGTGCCCAGAAGTAGGTAACAAATACTGGTTTAAGATATAAATTTGCATAGCACACAGCATAAGGAATTCCAATTCAATCTGTTCCCTGAAAGTTTGGTGATTAGACAATGTGCACATGGCAAAAACCAAATCAAAGTTGCAAAAATAGTAACAAAAAATGACACAAGCAAAACTCCCAAAACACCCCAACAGCAACAACAACAAAAAAATCAACAGATTTGTAATGGAAACAAACTGGAACAACACCAAGGCATCATCTCAGCAGAAGCACAGGCTGATCTGTAATTGGTAATTCTTATTTGCCACTTAAAACTAGTTCAGCTTCAGTTAAGTCTTCTCTTGGCACTATTCACTTAATATTCAGAAAACCTAATCCTTTCTTAACTTGGAAAGCACATAATGAAAGTTGAATGCTGAGGGAGGAAGTTGTTACTGTTGCAGTTTAACAATTTTAGAACCAAACCTGAAATGATTAATAACTTGTGTTCTGAGTTTTATAAATGAGTATTAACAAATAAACTGCTGCAGGGCTTCTGGACCTGAGCCACAGCTCAAAAAAACAAACGAACCCAAACAACAACAAAACCCCAAAATACTTGCATGTAAGTAGCAGGCAGTTCAAGTCTCACAAGTACAGCAAAAAGCCAAAAAATCTGTTGCTTTCAACTTCCCAAATTATCAGCTAGACGTCTCAAGAAATCCACTGAGGTATTTTTTTAATGGAAGTTGTTGCTTTATTTCAAATGTCAGAGACAGAAAAAGACATTGTTTAAATACAACACTTTTAACTTCAGAGTTTTTAAAAATATTCAGCCACCATAACCTGTCTTCTGTAAAACACCTGATTGAAATAGAGAACATATGTCTGCAGTGGTAAAGGAAAGCATTAGCTTTTCCTTTTGCAACTACACAGGACCTCAGCAGTTTTGTTAACGGATGAAAATTGCAAGATTCAAGGCCAATCCTATTTTAAGTGAAGCACTCCAGCTTTAAGTGCATACATAAGGCTGGTGACACACTTTAGTAGATCTGAATACAATGACAAGCAGTCTAAAAATGGTCACCAGTGGATTAAAAAAGTCAGACAAACACTACTTTAATATGCAAATCTACATACACTCTGAACAAATGCATGAAATAAACTTTCATCCCACTCTAAAATGAGAATTGACACAGAACTATCATGACACTGTTCACTTTACATGTGTTCTACACTTCTCTTTGGGATGGACTTGCCCTCGTGACAGCTCATTTTCCTATTTCTTCTTACTTCTTTGGAAGTTTTTTCTTCTTAGGATTGTAAACCCATAGCCTGAAAGGATGCTAACTACTCTGAGCTGTGCTGAGCTACCCCACGCCCAGAAAACACTGTCTCTGCAGTTGAATACAACATAGGCACTAAGTAACAAACCAAAAATAGAAGCAATTTTTCAGCAGTGTACCACTGCCCAAGTTATCAGGCAATCACAAAATCCGATGTGATGACAATATGTAGGGGGCAATGTAACAGTGGATTTCAGTAGCTATGATTTCTTACAGTAAGCTACTTCAGAAACACCTGAATGACTCTGGTAATATTAGTGGCAATTTTGGTGGATGAGGAGAGCCTTACAGAGGATGTCCTTTTGTTAGATGCCTCCATCAAAGCATGGGATTTTGCCTTCCCCTCTTTGATCCAACAGAGTGCAGCTTTATAAATATGTGGCACAACAGATGGGGAGCAAGAAAAGATTCCTTTTCTCTTGTGCCCGCTCGTTTCACTTGCTTTGGTGTTAAAGAGGTTACACCAATGTTGAAGTCCTCCTTAACACAGCCTGTACTAGTTTGGGCTAATCCTTTCAAAGTACCTTCACAGAAATATTATTACTACTACATGTCTTTCTTAGAAGTTGTTAGCAAACCCTAATGGAGAGAGACATTTAAAAAAAATATTTGAAACCCTTAAACCACTTTGCTTATTATATACAAAATCTGGCTGAAAGAATTTCTGCTGGCATAAATTAAGCAACATCAGGCAAAGAAAATTAATCTTGGGGATGATCCATTAGTGTCAGAAGTCAATGCTGAATCAACTTGTCATACAATTTGGCTCATGTGGCCAGATGCAAAGTAGACGGGCAGCAGAAGAAAATGGGCAGCAGAAGAAAATGGGCAGCAGAAGAAAATGGGCAGCAGAAGAAAATGGGCAGCAGAAGAAAATGGGCAGCAGAAGAAAATGGGCAGCAGAAGAAAATGGGCAGCAGAAGAAAATGGGCAGCAGAAGAAAATGGGCAGCAGAAGAAAATGGGCAGCAGAAGAAAATGGGCAGCAGAAGAAAATGGGCAGCAGAAGAAAATGGGCAGCAGAAGAAACAGTAAGAGATTATTTTAATTTCCCACTCATCCACTTATTATGTAGTGCCAAGACATGCCTTCCCCTACAGGCAATGAACATGCACTGGTTGTCATTTAAAGACTGATCCCACATGAAACAGAAGATGGTTTTGAGGCAGACTAATATTCAGACATGGAGCCAACAATGAAGGCTTAAAAAGAATGCACAAACTTTTTTTTTTTCCATTGTCAATTACACTGATTTTTAGTCAGGCTTATGCTACTTGAAGTGATTTACAGAGGAGTCCCGGTAAATAAAGTAAATAAAGAAAGTCCAGAACATCCAAGTCCCTGGGCTAGATGTAACTAAAGCTTATTAGATATGCGAAGCCATGCTTTGGTGCTTTTTGCAATTACTGCACTTTTACTGAAGACTAAAACCAGAAAAAAAAAATCTATACATTTAGAGAATCTTTCTTGTGAGTGAAAGTGACTGAAGATTAGTCCAGCAAATAGTCTGTCACTAATATGCAAAGCAGGGTATCAGGACTCCTTCAGCTACTGCTGAGCTCCGCTTAAGAAACTGGAGCCTTCTACTGACAAGCTGATGAAAATTTTCTGCAATGTTGTTTTTTTTTCCAATTTGTCTGTGCTAGATGGGCAACTAAAGCTACTCAACTTCCCAGAGCTAAGGTTTAGCCAACCAGTTTTTCACCCCAAATTATCTCACATTGTTTAATTGTTTTTGTCATCTCAGCTATAAAAAGGATAGAATGCCAGAAATACACATTACATACATTTGGGTTAACCACAACACACAGCCCTGCTTCAATCAAATCACAAATCAAAAATAAAAAGAGAATCACATGAGTTAAGTATGAATAGGCAAGAGCTGGTCAGGGACACTCGGGCAATAGAGAATCTGAAGAGCTAACCTGCAAAGGGTACATTCAGCATATAACTAAACTGCATATAACTAAATTCTGATGTGATGCTCTTTCTGGAGCAGTTTTCAGATCCTGAGCTACCTAACAGCAAAACTGCTTTTTTAGCACTCTTACAACTACTACACATTCATTTGACATCCAAAATTAGGTTAGTGAATTTCTCTGTATGGAGTACAAAAAGCACAGAAAAGCCAAAGCTACCTAGCACAGAGGGCTGATGCTGAGCCAAGTGTGACACAGTAACAAGCACTATACACTTCTAAATACAGCATACACCTTAGAAAGGTTTCAGAAGAAGATACTCTGGGTGGTGTTTATGCAGAGAATTCTTTCTAGCTATGAAAATACTCATACCAAAGCAGTTCACATGGAGCAGAAGGATTTGGTTTGCTTAGGAAGGTCTGTCATTACGGAAAAAAATATACTGGAAGGACCACATCTCTCCCTTTATCAAATTGTCAGGGCAACTCCTGGAGTCTGTAAGAGAACATCCTTGCCACTGATTCCTCTCTTTATTTTTCTTTACTCTTTTCTGAGTATTTCGTTGTTTCTGACCAATTTCAAGACTTGTGATAAAGCCTGTCCTTTCTTGTAGGAAATGCATGTTCAGAAGGGGAGACTTAATGACAAGTAGGTGCTTGTAGCCAGAAGGCTGTGTCCTAGGCTGCATCAAAAGAAATGTGAATACTAGGTCAAGGAAAGGGATTCTACCACTCTGCTCTCATGACACACCACCCAGAGTAGTGCGTCCAGGTCTGGGACCTCCAGTGTAAGAAGGATATGGACCTTGTTGGAGCAAGTCCACAGAAGAGCCATGAAGATGATCAAAGGGCTGGAACACCTCTCCTTTGAAGACAGACAGAGTGAGTTTGGGTTTTTCAGTTTGGAAAAGACTCCAGGAAAACCTTATAGCAGCCTTCCAGTACATAAAGAAGGCACTTACAGGCAAGCTGGAGAGGGCTTTTTACAAGGGCATGTAGTGATAGGAGAAGACATAATGGTTTTAAATTAAAAGAAGGTAGGTTTAGATTAGATATAAGGAAGAAATTCTTCGCTGTGATGGTGGTGAAGCACTGGAACAAGTTGCCAAAAGAAGATACGCTCCATCTCTGGAATTGTTTAAGGAAAGACTGGATGGGGCTCTGAGCAACTGGGTCTAGCAGAAGGTGCCCCTGCCCATGGCAGAGAGGTTGAAACTATATGATCTTTATGGTCCTTTCCAATCCAAATCATTCTATGATATAATAGTGATTTATGTCCTCTAACTCTGCTAATGGTACTAACTCTTGTGGGACTTCACAACAAACGCTGAGCTAAAGTGGCAGAAATTTCTGAGTTAAAGTTGATGACAACCATTGTAAAGCTCAGGTATCTTCAGAAAAGGAATAGAGGTGTTTCTCCTATTAACCACATTCTTGCTTTCTGAAGACTTCAAGCCCTTACAACAGATCTTCACTGAAAAACAAAGCTAGCTTTGGTCTTTCTTACGTTTAAATGAGGTATTTAATTGTTTACATGACTGTATATTCAAAGACCAAATATTAACACTGAAATTAGATAATCATACAGGTTGTAACTAAGAACCCCTAAATACAGATTAAACACATTTAAATGGAATATGGTATCATCAGTTCGCTTCCCTGGCACCAGTCCAAAGAAATAAATAATGTTTCAAGCCACTGACATGACCACTTGCTGGTACAGCACAGCACTTCACAACTTACCACTGGGCTGAAGGCTATGAGTTGAGGTAGCTTATGCAAGCCTGATCTAATTTGATTTGCAAATTTGAAGCAGTTTACATGATCAAATCAGTCCTGAACTGAAGAGCTGATACCCTTCCAGCAGAATACCCTCTTTTTGTAACCCTATAGCACCTGACTTTTAAGCATGACAATAGTTCTACTGAGCCAATGGGACTACTGGCAAATAAACTCTGGATTCAAACACCTTACTACCATCTATCTGCAGATGTGTGAACTCTCTAAACTTCTATTCCACAGTCAAAACAGATCTAAGCAGTACAGTCAGTGAATCTAAACGGATTCAGCCCACTCCACTGGCAGGTGAATCAAATCTTTCTCTAGGTTCCACTGCCTGGATTTCTTCTGACTTCAGCACAAGCTTTGACACCTAGCTCCAACAAAACCTAAATTTAGATGTCTTAATCTGGATCTGAATTCCATCCCTAATAAGCTTAAAGTTCACTATGTATTAAAGCAAATTACTAAACCAAAATCTCAGACAACATGGTTTTAGTCAGCCAGAGTCCTGAAGAGCTCAGTGCAACAAATTCATGAGCTCCCTAAAGATATACCTAACTGCAGGACTGAGCTGATACAGTATGCTTTTGAGTTCTATATAAATAAAACGCAAACAACAACATTCCTCCACAAATATACACAAAGAGAAATCCAAGCTGATCCACTGAGCAGAAAGGAGTTTCTCATCAATGGCTTGCAAGACCATCTCGTCAGACCCCACCTGGAGTACTGTGTGCAGTTCTGGAGCCCCCAATACAAGAAGGACATGGAACTGCTGGAGCGGGTCCAAAGGAGAGCCACGAAGATGATCAGAGGGCTGGAGCACCTCTGCTATGAGGACAGGCTGAGAGAGTTGGGGCTCTTCAGCCTGGAGAGGAGAAGGCTTCAAGAAGTCCTTATAGTGGCTTTCCAGTATTTGAAGGGAGCCTACAGGAAAGCTGGGGAGGGACTATTTACACGGTCTAGTAATGTTAGGACGAGGGGGAATGGGTCTAAGCTGGAAGAGGGGAGATTTAGACTGGATGTTAGGAGGAAGTTCTTTACAGTGAGGGTGGTAAGGCACTGGAACGGGTTGCCCAGGGAGGTTGTGGATGCTTCCTCCCTGGAGGTGTTTAAGGCCAGGCTGGATGAGGCCTTGACCAACCTGCTCTAGTGGGAGGTGTCCCTGCCTATGGCAGGGGGTTGGAGCTGGATGATCCTTGAGGTCCCTTCCAACCTAAACCATTCTATGATTCTATGATATGCTGTATTTTTGAGTTTTTCAGAGAAGCACAACCAAGCTAGTAAGAAAGCCAAAGTGCTGCAAAAGTGCTGAACTGCTTTGGCTCTTCCAAAATAGCTAGTGGGTTACCATAAATATTCACAACATTATTACTTTTAACTCTATTATTAAATTTTATTTTCTTTAAGTCTTCCCACTTTGTCATTTTCATTAGTGCTCAGCCATTCATTTAGAAATACAAAGACAGAAAAAACATTTATACATCTTGTGAAACGTGCCAAAGACAGCACAGATCTCAGATTCAGAGAATGTTGCTTAATAGGTTTGTACCATTACAGCGGAGTCACCCAACTCCTACATATGTAGCTTCATAATCTCATAATATAGATAAGCATAAGCAAACACTCACTTATGTTGGTGAAACAGAACTAAAAAAACATGACTTGGAAAAAAACCACAAGCTTATTCCTCCTCATCTACTAATGATTTTTTTTCTTAACTAAAGAGTGTTAATCCTTTAGGACAAAAAAAAATTGCTAATATTAAGTATTAAATTACTCAAGTCTTACTAGCTAGAGTTTACAAAGCCTTACTAATCTCTCATAAAATTTTCAACTTGAAATGAATAAACTCTTATTTAATCACTGACTTATGCTTGTGAACCACTGCCAAGTGATCACTATGAAAACACGGAGCTCAAAACCACGAAAGAATACCATTGAAAAGAACTTTTGTGAGAGGTACTGTCAAAAGCAGGTTCTGAACAGCCACTCTTATACGTCACTTCTGTGATCTTACCAATTAGTTTACTATGTGACTCCCTCAAACTTCAAAACAGATTTCAAATAAAAAGATAATCACAGAGCACAACAGACTTGGAATTAAAATTTAGTAAACTGAAAGAGTATGCTATGATTTTATCTTTGTTTACATTTTTGCTGTTGGGACTCACTATTCTACCCATATCTTCTATGTTGCCCATTATTCTCACTGCCTTTAGAAATAGGCTACAAAGAAATCTAAACCCACACTTTCCCTGTCTCTCCCTGAAAACTGACATAAAATCATCTGCAGGCACTGAGACGCCTCTAATGGCTTGACTTAGAATTTTCAAGTCTTCAAGACAAGAAACTAAACAAAAACATGTCCCTAAATAAAACTAAACAAAATGGGAATGG
Organism: Tricholaema leucomelas; assembly: GCA_013400475.1. NCBI lineage: Eukaryota > Metazoa > Chordata > Aves > Piciformes > Lybiidae > Tricholaema lacrymosa > Tricholaema leucomelas. The sequence goes on along the minus strand of WAAF01018539.1, from coordinate 827,871 downwards.
AACTGACATCTTCTGATGTACGTAGGTAACAACTGAAGCTCACTGGAGACAAGTAGACAAGTCTATTCAGAACAGTGGGAGAAGAGGGTTGCTGATACAGAATGAACTGCTCTGCTAGCAACAGCAGGCAGAAGGAAATACTAATTTTCAAAATACAGATAATTCTTATGACTTTACACTCCTAAGTAAAATACTTAGTTCCTTTAAAGACCATTTATTTTTCCTTTAAATACAAACTACTCTGAGGAAGCAAGACACAGAAAACTGCAAAAGAAATCTTAAAGCATAGCTTTGTGGCCAATCTAGACCATGGTAATCCATACAAACTAGTAAAGGTTGGAGTGTGCCTTTTCCCCCCACCCCAAGGTATTTGTAACGTTCACCAAAAGATAAGGGTGATAAAGAAAGTTGACAAAAACACCTACTGCAAGTGTTCTGGTGAAGTCTGGATGTATCAAAGACTTCATAAGGTATTCTTAGAAATAAGCACAAACTGAATCTGACACAAGAAGAGGTAAGAAAAATCTAGACAACAAAATCTCCAGTCTTCTAGAAAAAGAATACACTGCTTTCATCAATACGTACTGTAGCCTGAGGAACATGATTTCATTGTCAAGGGAAACCAATTCCTCAGAGTTCTGGGTATGTGCTCATTAAGGAAAAAACCCACACTAAATTAGCAGTGTCTACAGATAATAAGTCATTTAGTTTTGTCTTGCATTATCTGTGAATGTCCTCCTTGGAGTGCTTTTGAAAGACTGGGTAGACCGGAATAGCACAGAAGTCTGCATCATCTTACGCATGGGAACATTAACAGGCAGTTCATAAGCACTGCACAGATTACCTTAGGACAAAAACAAAAAAGGGAATTTATGTCCAGTGTTTTATTGATAATGTGGTCAATGGAGAAATTTAACCTCATAAAATATTTCATAGAATTCATTCTTTCAGAAATGCAAGATTCTGGGATTCCATTAAAAAAAAAAAGGTGACTCAATCTTTGTTACCTACAGATACTAAACACAACGATGCAACAATTTTTTCCTATCAACATTCTGGAAAAAATTCTACCATGATTTTTCAAATCAAAAATGAAACTGGTTAGTTACACTACAGGCTTCTTTCACTTTTTAAAACTGCCATAAAAAGAGAAGGTCTTTTTCTTGAGACCCAAGTCTAGGTAAACAGCAGGATATTACATGGGTCAGAAAATTAATAATGCTTCAAATAATTTTTAGGACGGGTTTTCCAGCACTTGATTTCCTCTCTGCCACATTAGCAAGATGATGTGCCAACAAGGTATTCAAGCACAGCATTAACAGTGGTAGGCACACAAGACAGTGTATCATCATATTGCATCTCTCTGCTGTTATTATTCTATCACCACAGAACATGAGGTAAAACCATCAATGCAACCTAACTCACTTAAAGAATCATCTACTTTAATTAGCACCACATGGTAAAGCATGGGCACACTGACAGAACTACTGGCTTGTGTTTAAGCCTCTTGTTTGCTACACTCAGAGAAGCCTCTAAGAGAGACAACAGAAAGTCCAAGTTAAACAAGCTTCTAATATGGCACAAATGGAGATTTTCAAATTGCCTTAGAATTTGTGAAAATGGCATGGTAATTGGATATTGGACAGTAAGTGTCACTATCATGTTATAGCTCAGCTTGTAGAAGTGTTATTCTTTGAACTTTTAATTGTTTTCATTTGAAGTATTTCTGAAGAAAAGTCACCTCTCTTCACTTAGCTATAGCACAATTCACATAGGTGATTTTATGCTGAATTTGTAAATGTTTATAGAGGTTCCTCTAAACTATCAGTGAGCACTAGACAGATACTTGCTGAAAATGGTGCAATTAAAACAGATACAATCAAGAAATAGAATTTTTACATTCCTATCTAAACGAAATATAAGATATGGCAACATACAGTTCCAGAGAGCACGTCATGAGGACAGCAGTTGAGAAGGTGGCTCTTGCACACTCTGTCATCACTGAATTTGATTCGCTGACGGGTTGTGTCACCTGCAATATAGAAATAAGCACATTCCAGGTTAGAAATCTGGGGAAGCCAGATATGTTCTGCAGGTTACATGCAAAGCATTAATACTGCCCTGCCATACAGTGAAGGTCTATACAAACTAGAACTTAAAACATTGTATACTTCTTTGACAGTTAACACCAAAACCACAAATATATGTTTTAATGTTCTATAATGCTATTTAAAAAATCCCTCACGCTTCCCTTTCAAAAATGCAGTGAAAAGTGCTTGAAACCAGGAAGGCAGTACTAGCTTAAAAACACTTGCTATGACAGCGTTTGTTAAATGAGCTATGTAACATTCTACTCAGATCTTGCATGAAAGAGTGATGTATTTGTATGCAATAATTAGCATATAAAAGTAACCCCACATACACAAAATTATACACATTGAGTCCTTTACTTAATCCCACCTGATAGTTTATGATTTTGCGTCTGGATGCAGTGCACCCTCTTACTTCTGATGGGAGTAGCATAAAGAGTTGGCAGAAGAATGACTTTAAATGTTTACAAACCTGAAAAAAGTCAGTCGAAATATGGACATAACCTATATGCAAAATAATTTTACAGATGTTTGCATATCTCCATATCATAACCCGTTTTTATTCTTTTCTACATGCTGTTTGTTGGGCTGGGAACATCTTAATTATATCTTCATCACGGCAGACTGTAATTCTTGCATCAGCAGAAGCATCAACTTGCCCACACGCTGAGGTCCAATTTTAAGTTAAGGCAACCCCATATGGAGCAAGACCTAAAGTCTTCAGTACAAAGTAATCAGCTGGTATTTTGGGGATAAGGATGGGGGAGGTGTTTTCCTTTGAGTAATAGCACAATTGTCACTATTTGAGATTCAGAAGAGAGATCACTACTATGACTCTCTCATTAAGACACAGGCATGATAAACCACCTTCATCTCTCTCAGGATGTATCTTTTTTTTTTTCTCTTTTTAAACATAACTTCAGAGCTCTACTCATTGAAAACCTACTGGTGAATTACTGAAGCACAGAGGGCTGCTGGGATTAAAAAAGGATATACAAGGTTAGGCAGCAGCCTCTTCCATTTAATCAAATATTAAGCTTGTAGGCAGTATTTCACAGTTACCAAAAGATTTTTTATGGCTTCAAGATCTGAAACACAGAAATTTTGGAATCTACTAAACAAGTCAAGAAGCCAAACTCATTACTGATGTAACTAGAAGAGTGGAATAAAAACACTTTTATTAGTCAAACTTTTCTTACTATCACATAATCATACTTTAAAACATCAGTACTATGTATAGGATGCTAATATATAACATTTTCAGATGGACCAAGTTTCAGATTATTAAGCAAACAAAAGTTTCCAAAACCACCATACGCTTAATTTGAGTAAAAGATACAACAGTTTAAACCTGCAATTCACAGGCTAAAGGCAGCTTCAAAAGCAGTTCAACAATAGGTTTTCTAGAGGATGACCTTACTACTTAATTATACTTACACTAGTAAAAATTTAGAGCAATCCCTTAATAATCATGCCTGCTACTGCAGCAAAGAGCTTTTCTTTGCCTTTTTGTTTTTCTTTTTTTTTTTCTTTCTAGGTGGATCCATATTTTTTTAAACACATAACTGCGTTTGTTCCACATTCATTAACACATCTGAAAAGTTATTGATAACTCACGGCTCGGCGAATGCGGGGCCTTTCTGACACTCCCTTGCAGATTGATGTAGGCAGGCAAAGATACATTGAACCTTTATAAATAAAACAAGGGGCCAGATTGTTCAGTTTGTATAGAATAATAGACTCTGCCAGCAATTTTAACACAGCATCTAGAAATACACGTTGACTGTAAAGACCCTTCTATACAAAGACATAAGAACAAAATGAAGAAAGTACTTTAAAAAACACTAACAGCCTAATAGCACTAACCTAGGAGTCAAGGAGTTACCAAGACCAGAAAATTACTGAAAGCCTCATGGTTCCCTAAGTTGGCAAGCACTATTTTCCTAGACATTACTTCAACATCTAGAAGTAGTTTTTTCAGACGTCTAGCACAACTAGTAACTGATGCTACAACTGTTTTTTTATTCTAAGTCACTAGCATGATAACCAAACTGAGATAAGACGATATATGAGGAACACAAAAAAAAAAACCCGTAGCAGAAACTGATTACTGACAGCCTCAAGAACACATTCCATATTTACATTTGAAATGTTTATTCTTTCTGCACTGTACCTTTGGTCTAGTATTTAAGAGACTTTGAGAAATGTTCCAGTACACAGAACATTCAATATTGACCTTTTCCTTCCTATGAAAAGCAGTTTCATACATTTGTACTTTTTAATCTTTGCTGTTTCAGAAGGCAAAGTTTATTAAAAAAAAAAAGTGTCACCTACTATGTCTTAACAATGACTGAATGTTGCATCCCTCTAGCAGTCTGACAGCCTCAGAAGAGAACGCTTACATTTTTGTGAGCTCAAATAGCCCTTAATAGTTCAGACTGCTTGGCTGATGCTGACCTATAGAAGAACTGCCTTGTGTAGATGAAGGCTGTGGGTCTACACAGGTTGCTGGGAGAAGCGGAAAGGGAGGCAGAATAAAATCTACAGATCCACTACACATCTTTTGCAAGTGCTAAGAATTCAAACAATTTGAGGAGATGGACTCTTAAGCCAAGGGCTTTAACAGTGTGTAGATTAACCAGGATGCTATTTCTCTTGGTTGAACTAAACATAAGATGATACTATTTGTGCAGTCAAAGAATCGAGTGAACACCAAATGTTTGTGAACATTGAAAAAAGGCTTTATATTTTCTGAACATGAAAATGATACACAAACATCACAAAGCTGCAGCCATCTGAATTTCAGAAGTATCCTTTAACGGTTATAAAGGTGACACAATCACTGATATTTCATACCTTATTTCAAGTTTTTTTAATAGGCAAATAATTAAATTAGCTCAGAATAGCAACATATTTAACTCTGCCTCTGAAGAACAGACTATTCAACTATTAGATCTTTAGGAGTCATGCTCATTTAAGAAATCAAAGTAAGTTACCAAGGCATGAGAGGAGTCAACATCTATTATCATAAGCCACTCTTGTGTTTAAAATATTTTTTTCCCATTAAAATATATTTTTTTAATTGATAGAATTTATATGGAGATATAAGAAAAAAAAATCCTCAAGAGGTAGCACCTTCAGATTTACTTGAAGTACCTGTCCCAAACCACATTTCTGCAAGAGATCACTTCCCAGATGAACTCTGAAACCTAACTGAAACTATTCAAGTAAAAGCCAAACATGAAGGGAATTTCTACGCTTGCACATCTCTTATCCTTTATAAGCATAAGGACACTGCACACTAGAAAAGACAGCAGTAATGTAAGCTTTCTAAACGAGTTTTTCTAGCTTGAATTAAACAAGCTGACTACAAAAGTAACATCAATATTCAAGAGCAATGCATACTGATGATTAAGGAACATCTATAAGTAAAGACTGCAATGTGCACTGTACAATTAATTTTGATCTCCCAAGTCTAACTTATTAACAAGCCCCCACAATGTAATTCCTGGTTAGTATAATCACAAACCAGCAGAATGAATACTTCTGTACTAACAATACTTAGCATTATAATATGCGTATTACAATGACCTATTTGATCCAGCGTCTCTTACTAGTCTGACGTATCCTAATACACTAACAACAACTCCAGAGTATTGTTGAGGATTACCCTTTATAATCCAGCTGTAACCTCTAACTGCAAACTAGTGGTGCAATCCATGCAAAGACAAAAACATGCGTTTTCATTCCAGTACCGTTGCCTCCCTGTATTAAGCTACACCAACCAAAATCAGTTAACTTTCCACTCACATTTTGAAGCATGAGTCCTCAGCATGTTGGCAAGAGTCTGAGAGCTTTACTCACAAACAGGTACCGAGACTGGATGCAATATCAGGTTAAAGACTGCATATCAAATTCCATCAGCAGAGCAAGCTCTGTTCAACTACTATTCAACATCATTATTTGAGGCTTATGCAGCCACAGAAGGTCCTGTTCCTGCTACATACTGAACAGGCAGCTAATTCTGATGTTCTTGTCACGAATGCTGGATGTGCCTTTACAGCAATACATTTCTAAGCAAGACTGCTTTTGGTTTACTGTATAACTGAATCAATACTTGTGAATGAAGAGTGTAAGAATTTAACAAAGCCAGCAAATATACACAATTCCATCAACCTAATAATCACTCTTAAAGACTTCTGATCACTACTGATATAAATAAAGAATCTTTTAATGAAACTTTTTGTGTTGCTACTACTATCAGACGTTTGAACTGTTACCAGTTCAGTATTTTTGGCAGTCTTTGCAGGTATTTATGTATACAATATACTTTTTTCCTGCCTTTACTTTGTAGTTGTATTTGAAAGAAGAGCTCTCAGAAGAGGCTCTTGGCCCTCTAACCTGACTCTTGGGCTGAAGCTACTCCAATGGCTAGCAGTCCTCCAGTAATGGACAACATATCAGAAAGTCAAAAGCACATACTAACTTTCACCTCCAAAGTGGGGAACAAAATCTACTCGCCCTGAAAACACCAACATCAACACACCATCTACCCTTAAGTACACAGACGACTCTTTCATAATCCCATATGGAAATAATGAAAAAATGCATTCTAAGTTCTAGGTTGCACCTCTGTTACCATATAAGGGAAGTCACCAAACACAGGAGGCCAAGATAAGCATAGGGGTGTCATTTCAACTCCTCCCAAACAAGGAGGGGAGAAAAGTCACACGTTAATCGCTACTAACGATAACTGAAGCAGTTAGTGTAAAACAGAAAAACTAAGACATTTATAGATGCAAAAAGCATTTTAAGCTTCAATGTGAGACAACTATCTAGAACAAGAAACATGCTTTGACAGCAACAGTTAAAGAACCAAGTTAAAGACTCCAAACAACAATTCAGCTTGAGAAGCCAGCAGGTGAAGCAAAACAGGTGATAACTGGCACTTCATACATACTGGTTCTGTACATCTAAAGGATCCAAAGATTTCTCTTTTAGTCACATAGCAGAGTATTTGTTAGGATGCTTGGGAGAACCTTTTCATGATCACAGGTTAAGTCTCAGAAGCACACACAGATTTATCTATTGCTTTAAAATGAAACTAATCAACTTTGCTAGTTTTTCATACTTCTAGATGATAATTTTTATATATATATAAAATTGCCAGCACATCAAAAAGTATTTAGAACACCAACACAAACCTACCACATTTCTTTGCAATAATCAATTCCTAATAGTGTCAAGATGATGCATTGTTCCAGGACCATTCAGACCTACTCAGTGTCTGTACCACTGTCAGAATCCTGCTCCACCCTCTGCATCTAACCGATTCCCCACAACGACTCCAGCCCTCACCCAGCAAGGCAGAGCAGGTAACTGACCCGGCAGAAAATGAATCAGTTGAGCATGATAAACTGACTTAAGACAGAACAAGATCTTTACAATCAGGTCTTTTAAAGAAAACTTTGCAGTCTCTGCTGATTTTATCTACATTCTGAGTAAAACCCCCAATATCAATTTTTAATATTTCACTCACTCTGTAAATTACTTGATTTAAAACAGCTACGATCCTATTTGTAAGACATGGTCCATATTCAATCATGTTTTCCATTTCTTGCCAGAGAAGCATGCAGGACAAGATGAAGTCATGCATACTCCAGGTAAAAAAAACCCAAACCACTTGGTTTTAAATAATGTTCTTTTCCAAGTGCATAACAGAATCGTATCTACAGAACGTTCTCATTGTACAGACATTAATGATACAACTTTAGACAGCCCTCATGAATTCTAGAAACTGCGACTCACTAGAAACTCATGAAGTGCACCTGCCCAGTCCCTACTGCCTCATTTCTGGCAGGTGTCTGTTACATGAGCAAAGGCAAGCAAGGATCAGCAGGGTGCTGGGCCAGGCAGCTGGCAATGGGTTACCTGAATCTTACACCCTGGCAGGGACTGTACAGCAGTTTATCGCACACTGCACGATGCCATGTGACTACAAGTGCAGCTATTCCACTGCCAAAATTCAGACAAGGGAGGAAACAGGTTGCCAGAGCAAGTCATAAAGCTCTCAACTCTCCCTGTCTGAAAACATAGGATCCTCTGGGAAGGCATACAGCGAGCAGGCCCAAGCCACATACCTAGTTTTAAGACAGTCATACATTGGGCTGAAATAGGCAGCTTCTTTACTAATAGTTTATTTTTCATAAATATTCTTGCAACTCAGTTTTCTGAATCATTCTGATCAATATAGAACTGTACTTTCTAGGTGTTCTCTGAGCTTAACAGCAAATCCATAAAACATTTAATAACTAGGTCCTCTGAGCTCCATTCTGCCCCCAGGGATAGCAGTTATAATGAATATGCACAAACTTCCACAAATTACAGCCTACAGCTCATGTCCTAAAACCCATGTCTGAGTTTCTCAATATTGCATTTTCAAAACCATTTTCAGATTACATTCATGTTCTCTACAAATGATGCTGTAAGGTCCAAAACAGTAACCCAGGCTACATATTAAGGCACCACCACTAGCTCTGAATTTACATCCAAGTTTGTTTTATTACCACTGAAGAAATGGAATGTTTGATTTACCTTTTCATAGGTAATTTTAAAGTCGCAAATTCTAGGCTCCTTAGAAAAAGCAAGACAAGCCAAAATACAAACCCTCAAACCTCTAAATTGTGTAAAGTAAAAATGCTGTTCATCAGAAAGCACTTTAGTCGATTCTGAACAATGTAAAACACAAGCATCACCCAAGAGAGATTATTTTTTAGAAACACTTTAAACTCTCTTGTGTTGCCAGGCAGAGAAAAATCAAAGGCATTGAGGACAAGCGTTGAAATGAGAGATATGTTCTACCATATTTAAAAATTGCTGCATTCCAATAAAAAGCTGCATTTTCATATTACCAGAAATAGCATATTTGTCAAAGGTGATGGGAACATGAAAAGTCAACAACCTCAAAACCTACTACTCACAAGGTTAGTGATATTTCAATGACCTTGAGGCTGGCCTTGAGTTTAGTAAAGTACCAGCTCTGCAGAAAAGGATGACTTTCAATCCCAGTGCATGCTTCTGTTTAAATAATGCTTCACTGGATTTACATTTTTTTAGAGAAATAGTGTTATACACAGATCCTCAATTCCTCACTTAATCCTAGAATGCAAGTCGGCTTCACAGTCCTTTCTCCTGACCCTTTCCCACCCTGTCAATGTCGTTTAAATGCTTCCTCCCTAGACAGTTTTTAAACAGTTCAGCATATGTAGTTTGGGAATTACAGGGCAGATGAAAGCAGGTAATACAGTATCAATAAAGTAACTGCATTCTCACAAAATTAATCTAGTCTGAAAATGCTTTTCCTGGTTTAGATCTTAAGTCACTTAGCTTTTTTAAGCAGCTGTCACAAGTTAATCACACTCCTCTCCCACCACCCAACTGAAAATGCATTCATAAATTGAATTAGCTCTTCCCCACCCCCACCTTCTGTGTAGTCTTAGGTAACTCTGAGACAGCGACCCAGGTGCCAACACTGGGAAAACTTGAGTTTCATAAGCACAATGTTTTATTTTGCCAAGCACTTGCAACACGTGCAAACGCAACAGGAAGCACTCAAAATCTTCGAGACTAAGAAAACCACCCTAAACAGAGATCCTGCATGATGACTACTCACTGCCTTGCTCTGCAGAACAGTACTTTTCCACTACGAGTACCATGCCCCTATTTAAAACAACTATAAGCACTTAGCAGAAAACATTCTTAACTCGCTGAGTATGTAGGAATTACTGACACTGACTTAAAATCTCAGGTTATGCTAAAACCCCTGCCACATCGCGTCACCCCAGAACCGACAGAAAACTGACGCGTGCCAGTTCAGACATCCTACTCGGCGCATGGGAAAACAAAGCTTCAAACAGCACATCTGCAAGAGTGTGTACAAGACACAGAACATTTACATCATCTCTAATTGCTATCTGCCCTCGGGTGCTGTAATCTCTTGTTTATAAATAAAATACCATGCAGCGTAACACAGGCTGCTCTTTTCTAGCAGCTCCTTAACTATCCAGATTTATGGGTGACTGCCAGTTCAAACTTTCATGTTGATAGCCATGCATTCTGACAAAAATTCTGAGCAGCTTTACACAGTGCCGATCGTCAGTTCAATACGTGACCGCAGAGTGATCTGAGACCTGCCAGTACATCTAGTATCTCTCTCTCGGGATTACTGCCTCTAGACGTTAAACTTTTAGTCATGTTTGGGGTCTGTTTGTTTTTAAGAGCTCATCCACTTGAGTAAACTACACTCTTTCTTCCAGAAAGCAACAGCCGTACCCACCTGCTAACTGAAGTAATGGCCTGGGTCATAGTTTAGACAAAGCTGTAGTAATGCGAACATACACATAAATCAAAACCTCTCTGCTCTGAAGCGTCTGTTGGTTTGCGGGATTTTTTTCCTTTTGTTCCCCCCTCCCCGATGTGAATCTATCAAACTGCCATCTCCCTCAGACGTGAGCCGCACGGAAAGGCATCGCGGGCGCGCCTTTAGCGACGCAGTTCCGCTGTGAGCCCTGGGCATCGCGGCGAGAGGACCTTAAATAGCTGAACCGGCAGCACGGCCTCTGCCCGGTCAACAGCCAGTGCCGGCAGCTCCGCCGGGTGAGGCGACGCCCGGCTCGCCCGAGCCCCAGGGACCGTGGTGCCGAAAGCCCCCGCCCTGACGCTGACCTACGGCCTCGGCAGGCCCAGACCCACGGTGGAGTGGGCGGGCAGAGAGCGGGCCCCAGGCCTACCAGTCACGTCGAACGCTGACCGCTCGGTACCACCGTGACCTCGGGGGCTTCGGCGGCTCCGCCCCCTCCTCCCCTCCCCCACCCCGGCCGGGGGACACTTACCGTCCCGGGACGTGCCCATAAGCTGGTCCAGCATGGCGCGCATCTGAGCCTGCGCCGACATCTTGAGCGCGCGGGGTGCCGGCCCGGCCGGGCCGAGTCACGCCGATAGCGGCCTACAGGGCCTGAGGCCCGGCGCGGCGCTCAACCCTCCCCCTCGCGTCACTGGCGGGCCCCGGGCGGAGCCGCTCCCCCGACGCCGCGGGGGAGGGAGAAGAAGCGGGCGCTGCCTGTCTCGCGCTCCCGGTGGAAGGCGGAGCGGGAAACCTGCCTCGCGCCTGCCCTGGTGTCGCCGTCGCTGCCACTCCGCTTCCCCTCCCCCCTCCGCTCCTCTCGCTTCCTCTCACGCCTGCCACGCGCGCGCGCGCCAGCGGTAACGGAAACCCGCACGCACGCGCACTGAGCCCCTCGCCCGCTCCGCGACGTCAGCGCGGGCAGGCCTTGGCGCCCGCTGATTGGGCACGGCGCGCGGCGTTCGGCCTGTGACGCACCCCGCGGTGAGGCTCTCGATTGGGCCGCCGAGCCGTTCGCCAGGCTGAGCCCGTGGGGTGCGCCGATTGGCTGCGCTGTCCCGCGTAGCCGCTGTGACGGTTTGGGCTGCAGCGAGTCTGCCCGTCGGGAGCGGCACACGGGCGCCGCAAATGTGGTCCAGGAGCGGACTGAGAGGGCTTCGGACCCGCGAACAGAAGTTAAGCATTGCCCGGGCTAGTGCGTTTGTCTGCGTTCGTGTCTCTGCGAGGGGAAACCCAAACAGAACTGTTTCACGAGAGTTGATTTTAACGACTCACAGTACGTGGCTGAGCTGAAATTAATGCAGAGCAGAAGGTAAAGCTAGGCGAGTCCCTCCGAGCCCAGCAGCCCGGCCCTACTTAGCTCCCGAAGAGGTGCGTCTCTTCACTGGGGCGCTCGGTGAGTGACAGGAGCCATTATTAAACGCCTGATGGGCGCACGCATCTGGGCCAGACGGCAGCAGGGGTGAATGGGTCCGTGCACCTGAGCTAATGCCGATAGAATGTGCTTCCTAAAGACAATTCTCTAACTCGCTGTCATTCAGAACCATTTTAATGGCTCCATTCTTTCAAGCTGTCCAAGCGCAATTACGGTTGCACCAGCAACAACACACCTGCTATTTAGAGAACCTCCCTTAAAACCGAAGTCAGTGATGTGCTACTGATAGTTCAACTTGCAGAGTGCCAAAATGCGGTCTCGAGTATTTTCGATCTGTGAATAATGCCTACGTTTTGTGAATATCCTTAACCATCGCGTTGCCATCTAGTGCCCAAAGGCCGTCAGTGACACAAAAATCGATTCTAAGTGTCCACAACCAGGACGTAGTAGTGCTCGACCTTTAAGGTTAGCTTAACATGCAAGAGAGCATCTATTTGTGGCCAAAATTCAAGCGTGCGTTTGTTTGTTTCCCAGAACTGGTTTCCGTGAGCTACTGTTCTTCTGGAGCAATACGCTACAGACTTGATGGAGCAACCTTTAGTCCATCTGGAAAGCAGACTGCAGAATGTAATAGCTGCATTAAATAACTCGGAACAAGACACATGCCAGCTATTCTCAGGGTACAGCGACTTCCTCTAACTTCCACCTGCTGAGCTGCGGTTAGTATTTTCCCACCTGTGATAGCAATAATTTTCCAAAAGGGCACCACTGTTTAACAAGTGAGACGCTGCAAGAGTTGCAAACCAGTTTTTGGCCTATAGAACCTTAAAAGATGTCGTTCACATCTCCTCATCATACCTAAGTATTCAAAATCTCTTCAGTTTTAAAAATCTATTGTCCCCATTCATTGTACTTTGAGAATTCAAATATCAAGTTTTAAATGCAGGGGAAAGGATATGCATAGATTTAGATTAAATAATTGTCTTTGCAATGCTTTGTCAGAACACTTTGTTTTCCCTGGTACGAAAAAAAAACCCAAGTGAAACTCACAGCTCCTCCCCCGTGTAAACAAGCCACACGTTTTTAGCTACTAAAAGTAATCCTTATTATAGATTTCTTACGTATCTTGCATAAAATTCAATCCTTTGCTGAAAGCAGCAACAATTCAAGGCAGTATTTCTTTCCTTATAAAAAGAAACCTGCTGTTACGGGTTGCAACACAAGCCAGAAAATGCCAGCCCCATTTGTGTATCTAGTGCAACTGGCAGTAATCAATTACTTCACTGCTTAACAAAGGTTTTTTTTCTGAGATTGGCAGTGTGCAAGAACAGCACAGGAAGCCTAGAGCCATGGAGTCAGCTGCTCAAGAGACACCAAGAAATGTGTAATTCATTCAGTAGTATGTCTCAGAATAGTTACCGCTAGCTCACTGCTATGGGAAAAAAATTACACGCGGGATGCAGCTGGAAAATCTTGCAGCAAACAAGGTTCTCCTACCTACAGATTTTGAGCAGGGAACCCACAACCTTGCAGCTCCTTAAGGCTGTTTAGCACTGAACATGTCAAGGTTTTGCACTACAAACAGCCTTTCTCTCATTCCATGAAGGCCACCTGTCATACCACACGTTTGGATCAGAGGAGTGGATCTGCTATGCTTAACAAACTGAGAAATGACTTCCCAGTTACGGCGCTTTCACATGATATTGGCAACTTAAAATTGACAGAAAACACTAGCTAGAAAAATCCATCCCGTTTCGATAATTCTAGATTATTTATTCAGGGCTAAATAGGTATCACAACAGAATCATCTTCATCCTTTCCCTCCCGGCTGCTGAGGCAATCTGAAGCCCACCAGGCCAGCGACCTCCTCAGGGGAGCGCTCCCCCTTGCCGTGGTACTCCTGGTGCAGGGCCGCGTGTTCTCGGACGCTGCGGAGCAGGCAAAGGTAGGTGGCAGCCTGGAAGTGCAGCTCCTGCTGGGCCCGGCACAGCTTCTCGCTGGTGACCTGCCAAGAGGAGGGAACAAGCCCCGAGACTTCACCTCCCTGCCAAGGCCACGGCCCCCCTGCGCTGAGGGTCGCCGCTGCCTCAGCTCCTCAGAAGAGAGGCAGGAGGAAAGGAAAGGGGTTGTGGTGGTGGTGGTGAGCCGGCCCACACATACCCGGTGGGCGCGGAAGGCCGCAACGATGTGCCGGTAGGCAGGGGTGTCGCGGTAAGGGCGACCGGCCCCGCCGCTGGCTTGGCGAAGCTCGCGCAGGAGCGCACGCAAGGTCCGCAGCGGAGAGCCCAGCACCGCCATCTTCCACGCCGCCCCGCCCCAGCGGCCAATAAGAAAGCGGCTAGGGCGCTGGCGGGCTTCGCCCTTGTACCCTTCACAGGGGCAGGCGGGCTATGGAGGGCCGAGTCCAACGATCACCTGCTCCTTACACCCAAAAACTGGAGGTCGAGTGCCGAAGGTCGAGCGTAGAGTCGCGTCCGTGACAAAGGCAGTGCGCGCCTCCCCTTGCCCGCTCGCGGGGCGGAGCTACCCGCTGGCGGTGTGTTTAGCGTGCGTGTTCGCGCTGGCCGAGGGTAGCGGAGCCGCGGTCACCGAGGAGCACTCGAGGCGTCCATCTCGCTGCGAGAAGCCGGTTTGGGCTGGAACTCGTTCCCCTCCCTCAGCAGCCCAAGCGGATTGTAGAGGCTTGTTAGAACCGACTGGGGACTGTCAAAACCGCAGGAGATGCAACCCCGCAGCAGGCAGAAGGTTGGCGTTCAGGAAAGATAGGGAGCTCTGCGTCGCGGAGACTTAACAGCTTGCAACTATCCCGCCTCAGCCAGCCAGGATGGAAAAAAAATAGTGCCCACCCCAGATGGGACTCGAACCCACAATCCCTGGCTTAGGAGGCCAATGCCTTATCCATTAGGCCACTGGGGCTGCCGCGGGAGGGATATCTTTATGCAGATATTTCTGTCTTATACCCGCCCCTCTCCCTTTTACGACACGCACGAAGGTCGCTGACTGAGCCGCGCCTCCTCGCCAGACGGAAGCGGTATGGCGCATAGTCCCCTGGGAGCGCCCGGCCAAGCCGGTGCTCGGCTGGACAGAGCGAGACCTGGTAGGGGACCGCTTTTAGCTCATATCGCAATACACCGCGCAAGGTTTCCTCATGTACTAATGCTCTAACACTTTCAAAATGTTGTTCCTCGCTAACAGTATTTCCCTCGCCTTCGTGGTTGCTGTCCAAAAAAATGCAGCACACGCTCCCCCGACCCCCAAACGACAATGAAGAGCCCAGCAGAAAGCCCCAAGTGACATCCTCATAAATAAAATCATCTTTACATTTGATTTTTTTGTTAGAAATCACAGAGACGGGGCCAATATGTACATTCTTCTTTATTTAATACAGCACAGACACATGACACATAAAAAAAAGGTACACTCATGAAAACCTGTCACGGGGAGAGACAGGGAATAGCTATGCCAGATTGAGTAAGGCTCCTACTGCAGAACAGGGGTCTGCTGGCAAGGTTGGATCCCAGAGCAGTCTGCCGCCAAAAAAAACAAACCAACAAAACAAAACCCCAAAACCAAAACCCTGCCTTCCTGCCAGGAAAGCAGAAAAGGGCCAGTCCCTCTCTGAACAGGTGGAGGCAGCAGGAGCAGAAATGTTCGCTGGAAACAAACCTGCTTACGATGCTTGGACCAAAGCACTGATAGAATGAGAAACGCTCTCCAGCTGTTCTTGCAGAGGGCCAATAGTCCTGACCTCTGAAAGCATCAGACTTCTCAGGGATAGCAAACCTGAGTCTCTGGAAGAAGTGAAAACATCAAGTAGTCACACAGAAGAGTTTTAAAATTAGTCTCCCTGACTGGGCTCTGCTAGCCACGACTGGGAACGTGCAGAGGAACAAACCAGCTTCTCAACTAACAAAAGACTAACAGCCATTAAACTGACCAGAACAATATACACATTTGGAACCGATGCGGGCTTTTGTGGCAGCAGCTTCTTCCTTTTCCTGCTTCAGTTCAGGATGGAAATTAAGCAGGCACCAGTTCCTCTGGCAAAGAGCCTTACACACTTTTTAAAAATTAAAATACAAAACAGGGAGACAGGTGTATGTACAAAATCCATGGCTGGTACAGTACATCATTTTTAAGACACACTAAATGCTACAATCTTTCAGGTCCTGAGATTATTACAAAAAACCCCCAACAACTCAAAACTTGCGTTCAGGTCCAGTTTTATAAAGGAGAGAGGAAAGAAATCACACATTTAAAACACAGTATCCCTTGAAGTTACTGGAACACCTCCCTAAAAACCCAAATGAATGCGGTGCTAACCACCCAATGTAGCTGCATTTGGTTGTTCAGGCCTATTGTTACAAGAGGGGAGCGTTTAACAGCAGAGTTGATCTGGAGACCTCATCAGGTAAGCACACAACTTTTAGGATCCTCTCTCTATCACTAAGCCCTATGATATGACACAGGTGAATATTAACAGGAAGGTGACTTGTATTAATTCATGCTGTACTGAATAAAGCATCACCAGAATCACCCTCTCAGACAGGATTGCCACCTCATAGCCACTGTGCACTCCTTTACTTGAAGCCAAGGAATGCAAAGAATTCTAGCTGTGATTTAACAAGTTTAATAACAACCTTTGGCCAGCTGTTTGTTCTGAGCTACCTAGTGAAAAGCAGGGAAACACTTTGTCTATCTGTTTCTTGGTACTTCATAGTCTTGGGGATGACAGCAAGTCAGGTAGAGTTAAGCCAGCTATATCCAAGCTTGCTAAAATACATATATATATACTAACAGTGATACCAAACAAAGGATGCTGAGGCCAAGCGTCTGTTGAAGGAATAATCCCCACTATCGTTACCTGTGCTGACAATATCTGCTTGCATTGTTCTTGACTAAGCCTCTACCAGGCAGAACTAAAGCAACATGCACCCACTTTTGTTTGGGTTTCTCCCCCCCTCCAATGACATACTCTGAACACACTGCTTTTGTATAATCAGAAGTAATTGTCACAGATGTCTTTTTACAAGCACCTGATTTTAAGATGGGGAATGCCAACACTGTAAGCATTACTCATGAAATGCTTCTAACCCTCAGTGAAAGAACACTACAAGAGACAAATCACATAACAAGGGTACTAGCTTGACTGCTAAAATAGAACGCTGCTCAGTAGACTTTTCAAGATAAATAGCAGTAGTTCATTTTGTACTTTTAAACAGTAGTCCAAAAATAAAATTTCTCCATCTATTTCCAGTATGGATCTTCAGAACTATGACAGAACATGGTACTAATTGCTACATGATGGAATGAAGCACTGGCAATAAAACACGCTACAGTTCTCACCTCTGACCTAAACTGTTATTTGTAGTTACATACAAGACTGAAAGATCAGTGAGAAATACAAAGATCTAGCTACTGTGTAGCTAACAACTCCCCTTGTTTAGAAGCAACTTCATTTAAGTGAGAAATTGATTTAATTCCCTTCTGATACTGGAAGAAAAGCTACGGTGTCTCATTAGTTTCTGAACATTAAAACAAAACAAACATTGCTGCAGCTCCTTAAACCAATTTTGAGAGCTGAATAGTCTAAAAAACCTCTTAGACCAAAGCTTGTCACAAGAGGTGGTTTTAGCTTCCCTCTTGAAGCAACCTCATGACGCTTGACACTATATGTTGTACCAGTGAAAGGGTTTCTTCTCTTAAAATACAAATTTCTTCATATTAGCAAAAAAGACTTCTGCAGTACAGACATTCAAAAAATAGTGAGTTTTCTTTGGGTAAAACTTCAACATGTGTTAAGAGGGGCTGGGGGCAGGAATGTATGTAACACTGAAACACATAAATCATTATCTGCATAGTTGATATTAGTGACTACTAATCAAACTAAGGCCTTATCTGGGAAAAGCTGAGAACACAAGAGTTTCTTCCCTCACTCCTCTGGTGAAACCTGGCAAGTCTCAAAGAAGCTCTGGCTGCCTCAGCAGCTACTTGCTTTTGGCCTGTGGTGGTGGTGTCTCCTGACTGGTTTTGGTTGATTCTCTCCCTCACTTTTTCTCTCAATACTAGATAGTAATAAACATAACTATCTCTTGATAAAATACATCTGCACACACTGCTGGACAAAGAGAAAAAAAAAATGGAACAGAACAAAGCCAAACCCTTTAGTACTCCACATAAGAATCGAAACAGCTTTGGACTTCTTCACCATAAAGAAAAACCTACTAGTTAATGGTTATTATTTAAGCAGAAGAGGAAGGCAAGACTGAAATTCACTTCTAGATAAAAACATTTTTTTCCTAGAGTTGCACTGTAGAATTATATCTGTCAAAAATGACTACAAAATACAGACCTATATCCTTGACCACTGGCAAGATTAGCACAGTTTTATTTACGAGTGTGCAAAACCAGCTGTGAGGAATCTTTGTATTTCCCCAGTTATGGGCCAGTTCCAGGCCATGCTGATCTCTCAGCATAACTCATAGCAGCAGCAGCAGGGCTTTCTATGGCCCCAAAAGGCTATTACAGCAGCAAGGGATCACTGGGTCACAGAAAAAAGGATGATGAAGCCCCACCAGAAGTTTCCACAAACAAAGCATTTCCCTTACAAAACCTATCTTTCCAGTGGCCCGGTAAGCATACTTCTGGCTGCTTATTTTGGCAGTGATTTCTTAAACAGTAGACAGACACAGATTTTAAACAAATGCAGCTGTTGTGAAGACTGCAACAGTCAACCGTCACCAGCTGTAAATGCCTCATAGAATCATCTCACAGATTAGCCTAGGATGAAGCACTTATGTGCCCAACATAAATTGAACAGCAACAAAAGAGCCAGGGTAACTTAGCTTACTGTCACAGGTGAACATGACAAACCACTGAAGTTACTTCACTGATGCACCTAAGGCAGATTAAGAAGCACCTTCACTATTACTCCTCTGACTGGCTGAGCTACCAGCAATAGTCCTCTCTTTGACTAGTAGAAGCAATCTGCCTGTGGTCTAGTTTACATAAAGAGGTTCACTCAAACATGTGCCGACAAGCAATTAGGCTGTTCTCTGCCACAGGAATATGTCTCTGATAGCTTATTTTCTGCTCTCCAGATGGGTTTTCCATCTAGGAAATACTCCTAAATCCATTCCCATTCTGGAAAGTAAACACTTCCGTTTCATATTGTAGCTCATGGCTTGGAAGCACATCACAGAGCTGGCACGATCTCGTGATGCATGTGTACGTCACCTTGAGTTTAGTACTTGGTCAACTAGTAAATTGCTACCTTTAGGTATGCATGTTTATAACAATCCTAAGTTAGATCCTTGGCACAGACTTGAAATCACTACCGAAGACTGCTAATTGTCAGAGAACAAGGACACAAGCACAGATGCTATTACAATGGTTCACTTACAACTAGCAACACGTGAACTTCTGGTTTGTTATATTAAGAGAACAAACCATTAATGAAATCTCAGCAAATCGAGTGAAATCTCAACCAAGTTCCTCTGGAAAAGTACTTCATGGTAAGCGACCCAGGCAGCATGTGAAGCATTGCCAGGCTTAACTTCAGTTAGCAGCTGCACTCTTGCAGATCTGACCAAATTCCTTCTTATGTAACACATGGTGAAAAAGGGACAACTTTGGTAAACACAAGAATCCTTGCAATAACTGGTGTCAGGCAGATGTGAGCAGCCATAAAGAAGATTTCTTGCAATTCATCTCAACTCAAACTTGTTGCAAGGTTTGCTATTTTTACCTTCTTTTAACCCTCCTAGGGGTTGTCTACCACACATCTGCTTCAAGATTCAGGAACTGTGTGAAGTGACTCAGTATGTAATGAAGTTGTCAGATAGGGCCTGTGTTTTACTCATGACCTAATTGAGATCCAAATTTAAATCCTCCAGAGAAAACAACCCAAAAAGTTCCCTTCCCACTAGCAACTTCCTTTCTCTCATGCACATTTACACAGACACACACATTTTTATTGTACTGCCATCTTGGCAAAGACGTTCACCTTTAAGTCAAGTGTATAAGAGAGCCAGCAGAATGTAGAAGGATGAACAGGTTTCACAGGGGTATTGCTGTATGTGTGTGCAAGAGAGAAAGAATGCACAAGCACACAGAACCAACACCATGGTACAGCAGCTATGAAGTTACACACATTACACAATTTTTTTTTTCCCTTTAGAAAAGGAGGGGGAGGAAGAATTTAACAGCATAAAGCCATCTTGGCAAGCTTAAGATTTTCCTCCAAAATGCTTTCCAGCACTTCAGGATCTCTGAGAGCAGTTTAAAGAGGGTAAGGAAATAAAATAAAGAAAAAAAAAAGGCACTTAAACAAAGGACAAAGGCCTGAATCAAGTCAGTCATGGAGGGTAACAATCATTTCACCAGAGCTAGGACCAATCAAAACCTACCAACCTTTTCATTCCTATAAAATTAAAATTGCATAAAGTGTTAATTAATCAGTCATTTACCTACTGCTTTCACCTTCTGGTTCATTTAATGGGAAAACAAACAAACCAACCAACCCAAACAAAAAAAGCAAGCGTCCCTCTAATGATTTCCTCCCTCCAAGCCAGCAAAAGTAGTTATTTGTGGGAGGAAGCTTTCCACATCTTGTTTTAAGTGCAGGTTTTCCCTGCAATGCCATTTAAAAGAATCCCAATCCAAAGCAGAAGAGGGACCACTGTGCCTTCACCGAGTCACTCAGAAAACCCCCTCCAAACCAACCACACAACCCAAACACCCCAACACTTCTAATCCAGCTGTGGGCAAAAACTACTCAAAAGAAAAACCAAAACCTGTAAACTAGATCAAGAATTGCTAATAAATACAGCCAAAAGTTCATTTTATGTATGTAGCAGCAAATGTGACAAAGTTAGTTGGAGCCAGAGATGACTCCCAGAGGGTTAATAGTTCACACAACTGATGGCAGCTTGGGAGAGTTGCAGGATTTGTTTTCATGTCCTCAAGGGTCTTGCACCAAGTGGAGAAGGAGTGTGGAGGAAGGGTCAGGTGATGGGACTGTGGCAGGGAAACAGGCTCTTGGCACCTGTCCCCCTCCTTAAATCTGTGCATCAGACAACTTTGATTGGATTCAAACAAGAAGCAGAACCCAGATAATTAAAAGTTACTTCTGATTAGCAGAAAACAGATGTGAAACCCACAGCATCCACACTTGTGACCTAGTTGGTTGGTATTAGTCATGTACCTCAAATCTGCAGAGAAGCCTGGACAAAGTGATTTAGGCCATTTGCATATCAGAGCAGGAGAAGACTGCAGTTATAGTCCAAGGTATCAAGAAACTCTGCAGCCTGTTTTCCATCTAGCCTGCTTTCTTTGCAAGTGTCTCAAAAGGACTTAAGATAGCTACCACAACTTTTCAGACTTTGGATCATGTAGCAGAAAATATTTCCAGATGGTTTTAACATCTAAAACCTGTGTTTGAACATATTGCTTGCATTTGTTTAGGGCTTTCAGTGAGCTGGACATGTTAGCTCATATACAGTCCCCAAACTAAGGTCAGCCCTGCTGCCTAGAAAAGGCAGCTCTACTTGGCTTTCTTATTGCTTGAGAATACTGAGGGTTATTTAGTATGTACAACACTACAGTTTATTAACAAAGGCCCTTAAAAAGTAGTAAAAAATTGGGGGGAAATGTCTTTAGAAGAGCTCCTGTGCAGAAAATAGTAAAATATTAACCTAAATTTTGCATTTGGATGTTGTGGAAAACTATCACTTCCCTATCCTGTTTATGCTACCTGCAAAAGTTTGTTATTTCCTTTGATTTGGCCTTGCTAGGCTTGACCAGGGAGAATAGAAAACAGGGAATGTAAACCTTTCCACCACTGTTGCTGATTCCTAAGCTCAGGAGCATGACAACTGAAAACAGTTACCTTGTGGAAGCTGTCTGAACTGGCTTCATGAATAACACATGATCATCTTTATTTTTGTCACCCTACTACCTGTTTCCACAACAAGTATTACTTTGTTTCTCAAGACTGAGAAGCTTAAAAGGCCACAGACAGGACTACTCTTACCCTCCTTAAAATTTAGAGAGGATACTCCTCAACTGCAGATGAGGTATACTTACAGGAGGTGAGGAATGTTGAAAGGAAATTTGTGCTGTAGCTCTAAAGGGCTCCAAGTCTCTCCCAGTCTAAAATTTCATTAAGTGTGAAGACAAAAGATGACAACTTGAATGAGATGTCTTGATGAGAAAAGCATAGAAGAGGTAGAACTCTCTTAGGACAGGGTCTTTTGAATATATTGCTGCCTGATATCTCACTGCTGCAACTCCCTTAACTATTTGCATTGCTAAAAAGTATCAGGTTTGGCAGTTCGAAGAATTAGCATCCTGCCAGAACTGATAAGCCTCAAAAGCCAACAGATGCCTTTCTTCAGCCCTTCCTGGAGAAAGAGAGGGAAAGAAAAAAATGCAGATGAAGCTTGCATTTTAGGTATTTAGATAGAATCTGCACAGTATTAAGAATTATTAAGAATGCCAGAGTTTATGTAGCTGTATGCTTCAACTCTAACTCTGATGGAGATGCAAGCTTATCCAATCAACACATCACATACAAAACATTAGGACTCACTGAGAAAGCATTTAATTGACAGATGCTGTGGAGTGAAAAATTAATGAACTAATGCATCTTATTTTCATTCAATTTGACTTCCACAGAAGTGTTGTGCAAAGACATTTATTGCTGAGCTCAACCCAACATTTTTATACTAAATACACAATATATATTAAATTCACATATATATTTATATAAAATTAAAGTGAGCTCTAAATAGAAAAGAAATTGTTGTCTGATCTAAGAAAAATAAATCACATGTAAAAGAAGCCGGAAAGCTGTAAGTTAATCTAGTAAAAACCACTGAAGATTCGTTATCGATGGGTCAAAGTCTCTCTAGAAGGTGTGAGATAACCAATAGTCACTGGTTTGATCTCAATTCAAACTGCTGGTAAGCCTAGCTCCCAGGAATTTCAGCATCTCCAATTAGAGGAATGTTTTGGGGTAGAAAAGCATACTCTTATCTGCCTCTTTCCTCTGTGACTTCTTTCAGTTTCTGCTGTTCTCACAAGGGACACAAGGGACTCAAGAGCAAAGTTCTGTTCTAGTGTCAAAGTGCAATGTGTGCTGGGTGCTTCCTAAACTTACAAATGAGCCAGTTAATGTATTGCTACCCAAAAACAAAACAAAAAAGAAAAAAGCCAGCTTTACAGTCTTGTGCTACCACATAAGAGTTCAGGTCAGGAACTCCTCAGGCCAGCAGGGGCTGGAAATGCTGGAGACAACCCATTCAGCCCCCAGAAGAGAAGGCACCTCTGGTCGCTTATGAACGACTCCTCTTTGGCTAATGCCTGAAGCAGTATTAACCTGGCTCTTCAACAGGTCCTGATGAGCTTGAAATAGCAAATAAGTATAATGCATGGCTTCTGGGAGAAGTCTGGGAGATGAGGATGAGGAGTTGGGCTTTTGAGAAGATGAGGAAGATCTAGAATGAGTAAAGAACTGGCTGTGTTTTAAAAGAGATATGAACAGAACATCACTTAATTTCAGTAGCAGATAAGCACAAGGCAAAGGAAAAGAAAGTTCAACAAATGGAAGGACTGAAAAAAAAAAGATCACTGTGCCTTTAAAAATACAGTGGGAAAGAAATGCTAGTCTGACCAATATGAGTTTCCTTTTCATGTAAATGCAAAATATTCCACCTTCTTCCTTCCCTAAAATATTTATTTTAGAAAACAAACAAAACTGAACAAGGAGCAAGGGATTTCCCAGTAGTCTGTGTCTCACATCTCAGTGTACCAGATAGAAGGTTCTGAAGACAACTCTAATGAGACTGCATACATCTGTAGGGCTCCCTGAAGCCAAACAGCCTTGTAAAGTTGGAAAAGTGTCCATACTAGAAACTGCATTTGTATAAGGGTTTAACTACAATGCAAAGCATCCCAGCATCACCTTTACGTAACCTTTGGTCCACACCCATGTAGTACACTCAGGACCTACACAATCTTACACTGGGCACTTTGGGCACTAATGAAATAGATGATTCCACCTTACACAATGGATAGAGAAACCTACTCTAGCTCATCTCACACTTTCAACTCTTCATTGGACATCACCTAGAAAAAAAAGTTTGTGCTGCTGTGGGTTTGACGATCAATTTCTTTTAAAAGCCAATCAGAGCAGGTAAAAAAAAGCTTGTTTCTTTAGGCAAGATCAAACTATGACCAGTCTGCATGACCAAGGAGGACCAGTCCTCCTTTTCCTTCTCTCTTTGATCAAGTATTGTTTTATTTTTCTTCTTCCTCTCACCACAGTGCTTGGGATCAGAATATGTAAACATTGACAGAAACAGCAGCCCTGTGACAATAAGCACTTTCCCAACTGGGCAGATTCTGTCAGCCAACCAGAACTGCTTCAGCTCCCTTGCTTGTCCAGAAGTCACTGGTTTTTCCGCTGTAACTTAGTGTCCCCTTTACTTTGGCCTCCATCTGCAGTTTAGAGACAGGAAAAGAAAGGGAAGAGTAAGAACATGAGTGAACTTCTCTTTTCACAGCTTACAGCAGAAGTGGAATTTCACATGTTCAGCTTTAGCATCACCAAAAACCACACTGTCTTTCCAGGGTGGAAGACTCTGCATTTTCTCTGAGCTTCATTTACAATAAATGTCACTGTTGAAACCTGAGATAGCAGGCTTCCTACCAGAAGATACTATCTTTCTAAAGATTAAGTTGCAGCTTCAGATACTGGAAAAAAAAAATTCAAACCCAAGCCTTTCTTTAGAAGATTTCCCATGTTAATGACGTTATTTGACCATTCAATCCATTGCACTCACTGTGACAAAACAATTAACTTGTACCCAATATAGCTAATTGATGTTTTAAACAGCCTCCCACAGCACCACTGCCCAGTTTTTGGTGCTGAGGACTCCAAGAACAGGATAAAGAACCCTCACTGAGCTACTGCCTGTTCCTTCTCCTGTTAAGAAACCAACCCTACAAGTAGCAAAGAATGTATTATTGAACTTTCACAATTTTTGTTCCTGACATTGAAGATGAGTAGGATAAAACCGTTCAGGTTCCAAAAATACTGCTATGATAGAAGGTGTACTGCTATCAAACCTTCTTCCTGCATTCTGTCTTCCATAAACCAGTTTTGGTTCTGTTATACATTTGGTTTCAGTCCAGGACAGGAATCTGACTTTAAAAGTAAGTAGTAAAAAAATGTCTTTACCTGTGTAAGCTTGCTGCAAGTGAGCAGGCAGAGGTGAGTGAGACAGCGTTGCTGCGTGCTGAGCACCTGGCTGTAAACCCTTCAGTAAGTCTGGAGAAAAAAGGGAGAGCAATAAAGAGGAAAAATAAATCCTGAGGACACAGGAGGCCTCTGTGAAATAGGAAGCTTTCAATTTTTTAGGATGCAGCTATAGTAGTATACTCATTTTAACAGATTACTGTAGATGTATCTCAACAACAAAAACTAAATTCCTGATAGCATTCCGATGGCTGGAGTAAGCAGCAAGAGATCTATTCAGATACAGTTACTCAAGTCAGAGCAAGGACCATACCTCACTACTGGGATGCAATTCTTTGTATCATCTTCTTAATCAGAAAGACCAAAAATTTAGAGGTCAAAACCAAACTATTTCTTTAAGTAACCAGAAAAATATCTAAATGCCATCTCACTTGATGCTTCCTCATAAGAAGTGTCTGATATCAGAGATCACGGAGCTAAAGCTAATTTTAGAATCACCATAGTAAGTCTTTGTTGTGTTGTGACATTTGGAGACTTTTAAGCTATATTCCTTTCTAAAGGAAAGGGATTAAGTTGACCCAAATAAAAAACATGCTCAAAAATAATGGTACATAACAACTAAGTTACACTTACCAAAACTGATTCATAACATTTGGATCATTACACAAAATTCTACCACTGAAGAAATCACATTTAGTCTCCTGTAGAGACTGTCAAGTACCACATTTGAGTCTCTCAGAACTTTATTGCTTCCCATCTTCAGGATGCATCTTTCCTTATAGCACTGTGTGACAACTAAGACTACTCACTCTGAGTTAGGCTGTGGTGGAAAGCCGCTGAGGTAGATCCCGAGGTGGTTGTCACTCCAGCTGTGTCTGTCCCGAAGCCAAGCAGCTCCAAGGGAAACTGGAAGGGCACGGTCACAGGAACAAGGCCACCCAGCATCCCAAAAGGAGTTAATGGTGCAGATGTCACATTCTGACTGGTTACAGATAGGGGTGATGCCATGAGAGTCAGAGGTGAGGCATTAGCCAGTAAGGATGCTCCTGCTGTCGACTGCACAAAGAAAAGGAGTACTTCAAGATTTTAAATCTCTGAGTTGTGTTCAAGGAGATAAGAATTAACTGTACTTTGAGTGTGGCCCTATTAAGAACTGTATTAAACTATTAATAAATATTCACTTACCCATTGAGGATTCATCTGCTATGTACATTGTACAGCTTGGATTCAGACAACAGTAGTTCATCTCGTTTTTCTCATCAACCTTGCAGGTAAATTTCCTGTCTCCCTTCTAATGATTCACTGGCTCTACAGTTAGAATCTAATGCAACATCTTCTATTACACTAACAATACAAAATTACCAGATGTAGGTCAGAAGCTCTTTAGAAGCACAATGTTGCTCTGCCCTCTCCAAATCTGGGTCTTAACAGAACATGGGCTTTCTTTCTAAAGAGGTTGTTTAGAATCAATCATTTTTTAAAATTCAAGTTTATGCATAAGAACCTCCACACTTCCAGGAGTCAGGTTATGAGATGCAGACATACATATGCATGCAGAGTTGTTTGCACCTATCAAAAGAAAAAATATCTGTTCTACATGTCACAATGAAGTTAAAGTCACTGAAAAAAAACCAATAAAATTAGCCAGAACATTAGCTAAACCAGCTCCTAAACTGCATTAATTCCTCTCACTTTAAGAAAGATGTTGAGCTGTCCACAGAAGGGCACCGAGGCTTGCGAGGGGTTGGAGCACAGCCCTACAAGGAACAGCTGAGGGAACTGGGCTTGTTCAGCCTGGAGAAGAGGAGGCTCAGGGGAGACCTCTTTGCCATCTACAACTACCTGAAGGGAGGTTGTAGCCAGGTGCAGTTGGTCTCTTCTCCCAGGCACCCAATGACAGAACAAGAGGACACAGCCTCAAGCTGCAGCAGGGCAGATTTAGGCTGGACATTAGGAAGAAATTCCTCAGGAAAGAGTGATTGGCATTGCAATGGGCTGCCTCAGGAGGTGGTGGAGTCACCATCCCTGGAGGTGTTTAAAAGGAGAATGGATGAGGCACTTAGTGCCATGGTTTAGTTAATTAGAAGGGTTAGGTGATGTTAATTCTCTAATGCTCTACATAACAGCTAGTAATTATTTTGAATCACACACTCATCTGTTATTTGACTTAGAAAGACCTCAGACTGAAGGTGACTTCAAGCCTATGCATCTATACAAGAAAACCTTAACCCCAAACATAGAATTGTTTTAACGAATATAAACTGAAAATTAAGTTTCCTTGAGTTCTGTACTATCAACTTATAGAAACAGCAAAATTTCTACAGGTGTTCACAGATTAAAGCAGTTAAAGGCTGGTTACTGCTTACAAAGAAACAGAGATTTTTGAAACAGTAACCCTGTAAGTGCAAACAATCAAAGCTATGATGTTACTAGCAAATGTTGTAGTGGTCATCTTATGAGTAATAGCTTCCAAGATGTACTCCATTCCACAAGTAGAAAAACACTAAATAGATGAAAAACTGCAACATAGATTCTTCTTCCCTCTTGCCTTGACAAGACCTGATTCTGCAATAAATCTGTGCACAAAATTGAGAACTGTTCACTATATAATCTTTTCTGTGCAATAAAACAGAAGCCATATAGTAACTTCTCAGGTGCGGCTTTGTAAAACACCTGAACACAGAGAGCAGCTTTGTAGTGTGCTCTTCCAAGACCTTACTCACTCTCTAAAAGGACAAAGATGTTCAGTGGTGGGAAGAGCTACAGAGAATGCCCTAAAAGAGTGGCAGTTCAGATGTTTATCTCATCTGTGACAGCACTTCATAGAAGTGTTCATCCTGCTCATGTAAATGTGTGTCACTACAACCCTTAGAAGTCTCAGATTAAGAACACTAATGGTAGGTAGAGTTTAAGGAAAACACATGGAGTAACTGCTGGATTCTAGATTAATTTGGCTTTGTATTCTTAGGAAATAACTTAGAGTACTCCAGAGTAAAACTTCTGTGGAGCTACAGCAGGCAGCTTATATTCTGGTAAATAACTGTGTCAGCCACAAGAAAGAGAAACTTTTGGAAAGTCTTCCTATTTGGGAATGTCTTCATTATCACATGAAATCTTCTAGTTCAGTGTAAGCAGACCAGGACATACTAATGAGCAACTCAGATACCATCATCTTCTAATTAATAGCATCTTAGGAATTAAACCCATAAAACTTCACTGAAATGGCTTCACTGGCAGTCTCATGTAAAGTTTTAAGAGGGGTAACTAACACCTTAGTACACATTGCACCTAACAACTAGCTTGGAATTAGGTTCAGCAGTCAGCAATAAGATGTTTAAAGCTAAATAAAAGCCCTCCTATCACAAATTTCTTTCCCTTCAGTGTACTTGGAGGAAACTTGATTCTAATCTCGTGAACATACTCACTGACTAAGCCTCAGTTTGCAGACTAGCAACAGGCTTACTCTACAGTTGATCTTCCTTGCACCATTCATCTCAACCATTTCTTTGATAACACAGTAACTTCTGAAACGTCAAAACCTCCACCTGTACACTCAAGGTAATTAGTTTTGTGATATTATATACTGCTCAGTACCTCTAGCTAACTTAACCCCCCTTTCACACCATCACAACTTATTTTGATGCATTTCAGTGTTATTTGATTATCTACCACATCTCCTCTAAGCCTCTTCATTACCACTGTCTGCCACAATACATTTTGTTCCTCAGGTGATCAGTATCTCTAAAATATATATATTTACTTGCTTTTGTGTACAGGAAAGTTTGTCAGAATGAGTCTCATCATCCAGCAGAACACTCCTTACTTCCCTTGCTAGTCATCCTTAAGCACTACCACATCCATTTTGCATTTTCTTCTACATCACAGCAATTGTATCCAGTGGATTCTGTTGATTGCACCAGAAAAGATCAACTCTGTTCCCACTTCATTCCCTGTAGCCTTTTTTGTCTCTTCCAGGTACCCAAGTACTCACACTGCTCAGTTCTTTAGACCCTATGTGGTACCTTCCCAGCCCTTACACAGCAGATGGGTTGGGGTTTTGTCATCCAAAACTGCCCATAACAATAAGAAGGCTGTGTTAGAGTCTGCCAGACATTTCTTAATTACTCTGAGACACTTAAGGTACCATAGGATCAAAGACCTTAGAAATACCTTGTAAAAATCATTTTCTTCCTGTTACTCAGCTGCATTGAGAAGGACTGGATAGTAAACTAAATATTATACACTGTTGCTACAAGCTGAGTATAGATCACTACATGCAATAGCTATGGACATTGTTCAAAAAAAGAACCGAAGATCTTCCTCTTGCTGTACACCAAGTCTCTGATGCACAGCAGTATTGCTTTTCTCAATTAGTGAAGACTTCAGGACAGAAAAAGCAGTAAGAGTGGGAAAGCTCAAACCAGATTCATAGAACTGTTTGGGTTAGAAAGGACCTTAAAGATTATCTAATTCCAACCTCCTCATCATGGGCAGGGAAAACTTCCACTAGACTCAGGTTGCTCAAAGCATCATACAACCCAGCCTTGAACACTTCTCAGGAAGGGGCCATCCATGACCTCCCTGGGCAACCTGTTCCAGCTTCTCACCACTTCAGTTCCCAGTAAGAATGCATGACTTGGGACAGCAGGTTGCTCTCTGAGTGTATATACGTGGTTTGCCTGAGTTTTAGAACAGTACCTCCAAAATATTTGGTTTGCATGACTTATTTTATCTTCAGTGAGAGTCCTGTATAAGTGCTCTCAATTTCTAGAACATTTACATATTGGTGAGGTGTCTCATTCAGTTTGACTGTACCCTACAAAGTCAAGGCTATTCCATCACAAATACTGAAGAAAAGATTAATTTTTAAATACAAGTCTTAAATAATACTCAAATCATAAGCAACTGAACTCCAGTTTTGCAAGTTCACGGTGAAGTTTGGCAACAAATGTACCAAGACACCTTTTCACATGACCAGCAGAATTACAAACATACACAGAATCAAACAACACAAGAAAATACATTCCCTGTGAAAATAAGGCCACATAAAGCTTACCTCTCCTAGTGCTATAACAAACCACTAACCAAACAAAAAAACCCAACCCCCTGAAACCCAACACAAAAATCTGTTCCACAGCATGGACCAACCAACATATCAGTGAGGATTTGCTCCACACTGAGTGTTGCATTTCACATTGGCTGCAAATACTTATTTACTAGTGCAAAATACTTTCATCAGGATTCACATTCATGCTCAGGAAAGTAGAAACATGAAATTTATGACACATTTTCAAAATCAGAGCACTGCAATTACAAAGTGTGATCAAGATTAATCTAAGTTTTAGATGTAAACTCATTAGATGCATACCTGTACACTGGCTGCTACAACTGAAGACCCTGAGGCAGAAGATGGTCTGTGTGGAGTTGACAACTGTTTAGTAGCACCCTGTGTTCCACTTCCTGCTCCCCCAGACAGACTAGTCCTACTAGCTCCACTTGAGTTAAGGTTACTGCCTCTGCTGGCAGGTACATTCATTCCAACTCCACCCAAATTATTTTTACCAACAGTTCCAGAGGGAGAAGAGTTGGGTAATTTTGAAGCCTGAGGGTTCTTTGCAGGCTGAAGGCCTGAGGTGCGGTTAGAGGGCAGTAAATTCACTGCGGGAGACTGCCTGCTGATATTTACACCACTGGTCTGTTTATGGAGGGGGTTGTTGCTGGAGTGACTACTCTGGGAAACTAGTGCACTTGAACTGGAAGAACTGGGTGTTGTTGCAGGCCTGGGGGATGAGGTGGACTTGGATGAAAATTTAGGTGATGCATTGGGCTTAGGTGTCACAGAGGGTTTAGATGCAGTGGGCTTGGGAGAGGCAGCAGGTTTGGGAGAGGGAGCCATCGAGAAGGGAGGCTTGAAACCCTGGGATGAAACTTGTGACACCATAGCCTTGGCTAAATAGTTACTAGAGGTAGAGGTGCTGGATGTTGACCGAGAAACCAGTGGGTGAGACACTTGAGAGCCACTTCCAGATGAGGGATTCGACAAAGGCAGGCGATACACAACAGACTTATCTTGAGCCTTGATGACTGGTGATGAGCAAGACAGTTTGGGGTTACTACTCAATTTCACCACTGGATTGGTCTGTGATTTACTAATAGTCGCTTGTAAAGGAGATACATATTTCTGCTGTACAGCTGAATGCTGGTGCACCTTTGTCACTTGTGATGTTGAGGAAGAACTACCTTGAGCCTCAGAAGATGATACCAAGATATTAGCATCCTTGGTTCTTTGAGAGGAGGTGGAAATAGCTGCTTGAGTCTTAGAGGAAGAAACATGAGTCTGCGAAGAGGAGGAAGCAGCTTGGATCTGGCTTGACCTCTGTAGTCCTTGCTGAAGTAGTTTGGCTGGCAAAGGCTCTAAGGAAACCTTAGGATTTTGAATTGAAGATCCAGCAATAAGGCCTGAAGAGATACCAGTGTGAACTAGGTCCTGGGGTTTCTTTGGTACTGGCCCTGTGTGACCAGCAATAAGACTTGATGAATGGGGTGTCTGAGTGGGCTCTACTTTCTTTGAAGTTGCCAGGGGCAGCTTACTCATAATGCTTGCTAGTTTCTCCTCCCTCAGGCCAGGGCGAGGTCTGGATGTTGGTGTGTCTATAGTGGATCCAAGAGGTGATCCCTTGGCACCATTATTGATAACTGCCAGAGCATCAGAAATAGAGTCCAGTGATGGTGGGTGGAAAGAGAGGTCTTCATCCAGTGAGTCGTCCAAGCAGATCGTCTCTGGAGCTGGCGTGCAGCTAGAGCTGGCTGGGGTGCAGACAGGTGTGCTGGAACTCAGTACAGCAGCACAACTCGAATTGACTGAAGACATACATGTTTTCTGTTCTTTCTTTGGACTGGAGTCCTGAGAATGAAGAGAGGGAAAAAAACATGTTTAAGAACCTTCCTGAAATCAATCTAAAGTCATCTTCAGTGTAACGCTGTTACCCTGTAAATAGAGATGAGCCCGAGGACCTGCTATTGAAATTCTCATATGAAGGTATCTATAGGATCACAGTGTTTGGGCTGCTGTGTGCCAATTCAAATTTCTGCCCTGCAAGAGTGGTCAGGGATTGCAACAGGCTGCCCAGAGAGGTGGAGGAGTCACCATCCTTGGAAATGTTCAAGAAGTGTGTGGACATGGCACTTGGGAACATGGTTTAATGGCCATGGTGGTGTTGGGTTGATAGTTGGACTCGATTATCTTTGAGATCTTTTGCAACCCAAACAATTTGTGGTTCTAGCTCATATTTGTATTTAAAAATTATTTGTTCTAGCTCATATTTGTATTTAAAAATTATTTGTATTTAAAACATTATTTGTATTTAAAAATTATTTGTTCTAGCTCATATTTATATTTAAAAATTATTTCTATTTAAAAACATGATTTGTATTTAAAAACCTAGAGCTGTTGCTCCACAACTGCAAATGTCCCACACAGTTAAAAATGATCAGTGCTGTGAGGAACAGGATAGCTAATCTGATCACTAGGCAGAACTGCTATTGAAGACACTTGGTCATGTCTGATAGGAACCTCTATGACCTTACTATGTTCCTCCCAACTACACATTTTTCCAGTGTCACCAAATTAACACAAGTAATTTTCAAAAGAAATACAGCTTAAAGTTATACAGAAGCCTCCTGTAAAAACTTCCTCTAAAGAACACATCGAGTCAGTAAGTCCTTATAGCACTTCCTGATGGAACTCTACTGCCAGACTTGTTCTGGATCAGAAACGGCAAACAAGCTGTATCAAGCACTTACAAAATTCAGGTATCTATATGGTATTTACCTTCACTTTGGGTTTAGGAGCCAAAATCACCTTCTTCTTTGCCCTAAAATNTATTTGTATTTAAAAACATTATTTGTTCTAGCTCATATTTGTATTTAAAAATTATTTGTTTTTTAAACATTATTTGTATTTAAAAATTATTTGTTCTAGCTCATATTTATATTTAAAAATTATTTCTATTTAAAAACATGATTTGTATTTAAAAACCTAGAGCTGTTGCTCCACAACTGCTAATGTCCCACACAGTTAAAAATGATCAGTGCTGTGAGGAACAGGATAGCTAATCTGATCACTAGGCAGAACTGCTATTGAAGACACTTGGTCATGTCTGATAGGAACCTCTATGACCTTACTATGTTCCTCCCAACTACACATTTTTCCAGTGTCACCAATTTAACACAAGTAATTTTCAAAAGAAATACAGCTTAAAGTTATACAGAAGCCTCCTGTAAAAACTTCCTCTAAAGAACACATCGAGTCAGTAAGTCCTTATAGCACTTCCTGATGGAACTCTACTGCCAGACTTGTTCTGGATCAGAAACGGCAAACAAGCTGTATCAAGCACTTACAAAATTCAGGTATCTATATGGTATTTACCTTCACTTTGGGTTTAGGAGCCAAAATCACCTTCTTCTTTGCCCTAAAATAGAGGAGATACAAGCACATCAGAAGATAAAGTGAAAAGCAAGATGCTTTAACTGTTACCTTAATTATATCCCAATAAACTAGAATAACAACTACTAGAGTCCAGCTTCAATAATAGAACATCCTTGAAATAGAGAATGGGTTAAAATGCAGGGGAAAGAAAAGAAGCACACTTCTAATCCATTTTTTGTTGTGTATCTCTAAGTGAATTAGATGCAGAATTCACTGAACTGCTGATACAATTCGATATATGTCAGGAGAGCTACTTTTTACTTTTCAGATTTAGAGAAACTTCAAAGCATTAAGCCACCTCAGCTTCTTACAATCTTAAGAGTTTGACTGCTTAGCAGAGTTTTGTCTAAACTGAAGTCACTTACAGTGATGCAAATTTGCTTTATGTTGATGTTTGTCAGTGAGGAACATACTTCATATTCTCATTTATATTTCAAATTACATTAAAACAGCTGCTTTTGCCTTCCCACCACAAAAAAAGTGTTTTATTGCTTATCAACTGTGAAACAGTTGTCTCTAACTTCTGTTTGTTGCAAGAAACTATCTAACAATTGCAAAAGAACCTGTAAGTTTAAGTGAACACCACAGCATCAACTGCACTTATGTGAGCAAGAACAGCATTAAGGATTATTAGTCAGTTACAGCTTAGAAATTAAACATCTCACATCATGCTTTCTCATTGTTATTTCCTCATGAGGATCAGCACATTTACATCAGATAGGTCATTTATTCTCCTTTCCTAGGCAGCTAGGAATCCACCTTCTAAAAACAGGTCAAACTGTAAATGAATTATGACTCAGTTTTGCTATTACGTGAAAAAATATCCCATGTAATTCTATTTATGGTAAATGCTGTGATTTGGGTGTCAAAGTTGTCGTTGTTTATTTGACTTCTGGCTGAATGCAGGCAGCTCCTAAGAGAGACAAGGCATTGCCTGAAAAATCAAGAAGGTAAAATTACACTAAGATACACAACCTTCTGTGCTGGAGCATGTCCAATGAAGTGCCATAAGGATGATCAGAGGGCTGAAGCACCTCTCTATGAAGACAGACTGAGAAAGTTGGGGTTATTCAGTCTGGAGAGGAGAAGGCTCCAAGGAGACCTTATTGTGGCCTTCCAGTATCTTAAGGGGGGGTCCTACAAGAAAGCTGGTGAAGGACTTTTTAGGATGTTGTGTAGTGATAGGACTAAGAAGAACAGTGAAAACTAGAAGTGGGTAGATTCAGATTGTTCCTCAGAAAGTTCTTAACCACGAGAGTGGTTAGACACTGCAACAGACCGCCCAGGGAGGTGGTAGAAGCCCAATCCCTGAAAGTTTAAGAGTAGGCTGGATGTGGCTCTGAGCAACCCGATGTAGTGTGAGGTATCCTTGCCCATGGCAAAGGGGTTGGATGACTCTTGAGGTTCCTTCCAACCCTGACAACACTATGATATAGAGATATTTGAGGAAGAGAAAAGAGCAGGCAGCACTGCAGCCTGAGTTCCATTTAGTATGTTGCACAACAAAATCAAGGTAGAGTGCTTTGAAATGCTTTGAGTAAAAGGTGTTAATCCAAGACTGACCATCCCCTTGAGTTACCTAGCCACTTCGCAACAGAGTTAAAACAGAATTGTCACAACATCACAACTATATGCTTCAAGTATTAAAAAACCCAACAACATTATGAATCTCTGCAAAGAAATCCCCAAAACACCTCCTTTTCCTCCCCTGTCCAAGAAAGGTAGCATGAAAATGGAAAGGACACTCTGAACCTAAAGATACTACTAAGTTGATGATATTGTACTCACGGTGCAGAAGTGAGGTGATTGTGAACGCTTCGGCTTTCTTTAAATAGCATCCTAAAAGTGTTGAGAGAAGAAAGGTGAGGTGATTGCACAGGACCATCTGCAAATGGCCACTACATACTCAAACTATGCTTAATTGTTCAGAAGAACCCTTTCATTAGCTGTTCCCAAAGCAGCTAGCAACGAGTTTGTACTGTTACTGTGATCTACTCCCAGGCATCCATAAGAAGCAGCATGCTAAAAACAAAAAAGGTAATCTCTTAAGTTTACATTCAAAATACCTCATGAAATGCCCAAGTCAACATAATGAAGAACTGCTTCCTTCAGCTGGACAGAAGAAAAACGTTTTGAATTCTCTGCCTTCAAAGGCTAATGAAATATTTGAAATGCCAAAAGGAGGATTACTGTGAACTCTTCATGCAATGATCACAGGTTTGGGGTTAGTCTGCTCTGGCGTTATTTGCAAAGCACAGACTACAGTAGCTGACCTTGTTTCTAATTTTCTTCCTTATTTTGTACAGGCTCTTGTGTACCATTTCTGTGACTTCAATGACACTGACTTACCTATTTTACTGCAGAGCAGGAATGGCAAGAGTTGATACAACAAATCTCAACACTTCACATGCTTTATTTCCCCCCCATCAACAAGTGAGAAAGAAAAACAATTCCTGACCTGTACCTGCCCTACAGTTTGCTACCACAACACAGCTATGAATAGACAATTTAAGAAAACCTGGTCCCCCTCCCTGATTCCAACTGGGCAAAGCTGGAACAGACACCGTTTTCCTGCACCACTGCCATGACCTAATACTGACCATATGATGAACAGCTGTCTAAACATGAGCTTTCCACTACTGATAACACATCCTGTAGAGCTGCAATATGAAAACCCCAACTATCCACAAATCTCATGTCATCTGGAAAGGAAATGTTGACATCCTCTCGCGACAGTTCCAATGTCTTACTTTTCAGAACCATCCTCATGTTTTCTTCACCATGCTAATCTCCAAACCTGTATTACATTGCTTCCCACTAGAGACTACTGAATGCTTAAGAACATCATTGAGCAAAAGAACATGCCTCATTACAAGTTCCTTGTCCCCTGTCATTTTTACCTTGTACTTTGTCTATTCCTTAATATTTTTTCACTTTGGAATTAAATTCAAAATGAATCCCAGGCCTGAGTAATTTGTAGTATTGTCCTTAAAGGTTCAAAACAGAAGTGTAGCTACTATAAAACAGAAGTCAAAGCTATGGTACAGAGAAATGACAGTGCAGTGTATGTTTCAAAGCAAGACCATGTCTGGAAATCAATCCCTCTACTTCATACATATATTTTCACATGTAGAAGCTGATGAGATTGGTAGGAAACTGTTCCTCTCTGATCATGACTTCAAATGTGCTGTTTGACCTGCACAAAACAAGTGTGCTAGAAACCTACTTGCATGGCCAGCTTCAAAGATGAGGCAGCTCTTGGAATTAAAGCAAACAGACTTCCTGTTCCTTACATTTCTTTTTTGAACACAGGCACACACACCACACATCTTTGACTGCAGGCTGTTTTCAGACACACGTGGAATTAATATGCAACCCAGTCACAACAGAAGCATCTTAATGTTATTTGAAAAGGCTTTGAGACAAAAGTGCTTCTTTAGGGCAAAAGATATTTCTTCAAATCCACTAATAAAACAATCTCCTGGGGCACAGTATGGAACTTACACAGAAAATTCATGTGACAAAGGCATCTGTGATACACATGGAGAAATGAAGGGGATGGGCAGCAGTTTAGAGTTACGGTAAGATTACCTCATGCTTCCATACTAAGCTATGAAGAACATCAGATAGCTAACTTGGAAACAGCAAGACATTGCTCCCCTGAGCTGAACCCACAACGTTCTGGTACCTTACACTTTGATTAGTAAGAATTCCTCAGAATCTAGTCAGTAGGCCATCTTTAATGTCTAACTTTCCAGTTCACATAGCTCCTCACTTGAGGCTACATATAAAGCTAAAAAATAAACCTCCAAATACATTGCTTCCTAAGCAGAAACATAATGAAACATCTTCCTGTAAAAACAGGACAAGTTATAAAATCATCTTACAATGATACAAATTTTGGTAGAAAAATTGCCCCATTCCCATTGATAATTGAAGCTTTCCTGTTCAACAGAAAGTTAGGATCAGGCAGCTATTTGAGTTTGTTTCATTTGTTCTTGCTTTTCATTTGGTTGGGATTTTGGGGGGAATGGATCATTTGTTTTTTCTTTGCTGTTAATTTGTGTGTGTGTGGTTTTGTTTGCTGGAGAGAGTTGATGTTTGTTTGGTTCAGTTTGGGTTTTTTTGTGGTTGAAACCACTTTTTAAAAAGCTGATGGAATTTTATAGGACACTTACTGTAGAGGAAGGAGAAAACCATGTATATTATATGGCTTTCAAATACAAAAGTTTTAACATGTTTCAATTCTGTGTACCCTTAGTTGATGTCATAGTACCGTTTATTTCACCACTAGAAGTGATCCCTGTATCTGTTCTTAAAATTAACTGGGATCACTTGCCTCACCTACTTGAATAAAAGCCCCCACAAGAGAGAACATCTCATTCATGAGCATACTTACTACACAACACTAGATCCTTGAAGGGAAGTCAGCTGTATACCAAAACATGTAAAACCTTTGTTCCTTTTCATTACTATTTAACGAGCACCTTATCCTCATTTTCTGCACTGACTGTTCTATGAAATCTCAGTACAGTTATTTTCATAGATTTCACTAATCCAAAATCAAGGCATTCTTGAGCTGATTGGTTAGTGTTGTTGTATCATTTGGTTTGTACAGTTTGGACAATATTTGATGAGAAATTGTCTTTTGCAACAGGTGCTACAGGTGCCCAGCATCTCTACTTGCTCCTTCTCCAATTTAAAGTGCTTGAAGACTTTGTTCAATTTATATATAGCACAATTACCACTGTTGCTATCAATCTCCCACCACCTTTGTTTGCCTGATTCTTTCATCTTTCTTCAGTAAGAAGCAAGTTCAAGTTTTCATTACAAAACCGGTATGTTTTACTGTTCCATTCTGAACTGCAACACTACAAAGCATCCCAACTGCAGCCAAGAAATAAAAACGCACAGACCTCAGTTTGAACTCTGGTGTTGAAATTCAGCTTATAAAGTTTATGTCACAGTGTATTTATCAGACTGCTTATAAAGACATAGGCAAAACTGCTTTCTGTATCACTAGCATTTTCTATATCACAGAAAGAACTTCCAGTCTCATACTTGCCCCTCAAATGAAGCACCATGCACTATTACAAACATCAGTATATACAGTCTGCAGCAGATAACACCAAACACTTCTCCAAAGGAAAGAGCAGTTTTTTAGTTCACAAGCATGCAAACAAGATAGAATTAACTTCTGAAAAACATCTATTCTTCTAAAATATTCCAGTTCCACCGACATGTTTTGAAGCTTAAAACAGTACATAGTTGACTCAGATGTGTGACAGTAAGAAAGATCCAAGAAAAAGTCATCATCAAAATAAATAGATAAAGCAAGTATCTTACCTTGCCTGCATCCAGCCTTTAGGCCAAAGTGGTTTCACTTCTGTTTCCATAAATGTTTTGAGGTAATCTTCAGCAGACTGACTTCTATTTGGCTCTAGCTCATAGCATCCCAGCTTGATTTTGACAAGATTACACAACAGAGACCTGCAGGAAGAAACACAATAAAATAACCCTTTCAAAAGCTCAGCAGAAAAAGGCTGCTATATGCTATATAGTTCCTGGTCCTTGCCAGCTGCAGGAAGAGCTCAGCAACACGTTCCAATTTCTGGTTTTTTGGAAGTTTACCACTGAGCAAGTTTGCTCCTACCACTGGTGCAATCTGCTACCCTCACTTCTACTCTATTTCCAACAGACCATGTAGGTAATTTCTCTTTCCTTCTTAATATCATTTTGGAATTCGTTTTACATTTTCTTTGTAGTTTATTCATAGCTCCAACATCTCAATAAAAGGTTCTGACAGGGATGCTGCCTTTTACTGTCCTTAAAAATACAGAAGTACACATAGTTAACATTGTTTTTTTCAGAGCCTCTTGAATGAAAACTACAACAGATTTAAATCTCCTGTTTAAGTATAGCTCTCTCCAGGACAGCCCAAGCTATACTGGTTGTTTATAATCCATGAAGTTTGCTTCCCCATTGTCTTAACATACAAAGACAACTAACTCCACCAGCCTTTTTTAATAGTATCTATACCTCTACTGA
Organism: Tricholaema leucomelas; assembly: GCA_013400475.1. NCBI lineage: Eukaryota > Metazoa > Chordata > Aves > Piciformes > Lybiidae > Tricholaema lacrymosa > Tricholaema leucomelas. The sequence goes on along the minus strand of WAAF01018539.1, from coordinate 788,208 downwards.
ATCAGTTTAGGTCTTGCACAGGAAATGACTAATTTTCAAGGATCTAGTTGCTTTTAAGTCTGAAAAGAAAAAAAAAAGCCTGTCTAGATCACTTCAGTAACAGTAATCTCAGTTTTCAGTAAAATCTAGTTTTAGGAACAGAACAGTGAGAAATCATTTCAGACAAGAATCTGTACTGCCCCTTTGAGAACACATACTGTGAGAGAGAACGTGTGTGCTCAGAGGAGACGGGAGGGGATAAGATTCATGCATTCTGGATGCTGGCTTACCCAAGGATTAGGAGGCTTGCCAGTTTTTGTTGTTTGCCCTATTTTGTCAGAAACATTCACAAAACACTGCCACACAATGAGCAAGTAATCTGCTCCTAGAATGATGGGAAGCACACGTAACTCTGCTTACACCTGCTCTTAAAGGAACTCAAGGACCAGGAAAATTCTCATGTGTTTAGACAAAGCAGATAAAGAAGCAGTGAAAGGATTGCCTTGCAAGCTAAAGGAAAGAATCTTTTATCATTGCAGCATTCTAGCTTGGCTATTCAGCCAACACTCTCCAAAACTTCTGAGGTGTATTTATGAGAACAACAATTTATTAAACAGTAGCACATAACAGCCTTTGGAGATCCCTTTATGAAGTCAGTGCAAACTATTAGTGCAAAAGGTAGCTTGTCTCACCTCACTGTGTCATCCCAATGAAACTTCTTTCTAGGTCCCACAACCCTTTTTCCAGGTTTATCATCATCATCTTCCTCTGATCCATTTTTCTCTCGTTCATCTTCCGCTTGTGACCTACAGTCAGAACAACTAGAGTTCTTTAGGGGTACACAACACAGAATGTTTCCTGGAACAGGGGTAGTGTTTCAGGTGTTAGGAAAAAAAATACAACAGATGGGCCTGTCTTCAGATGGCTATGGCCTTCCTGAAAGAGTAAATGGTTCATCTTCCTCTCCTCATCGCTTTATGGTCCTTAGAAACAAATGAATGGACACAGTGTGTGGTTGTTATCAAGAATGCTGGCTACAAGCCTCATGTAGTGCCTCTACCTGGAAATAGGAGGATGCTTATGAATCTATTAATGTCTCTCCAAGTCTAAAGATCAGTTAACTATGAGGAGAAACCATCAAAATGAACAAGGACAAAAATGTATCACAGAATCATAGAATCAACCAGGTTGGAAGAGATCCCCAGAATCATCCAGTCCAACCTATCACCCAACCCTGTCCAAAAAACTAGACCACGGCACTAAGTGCCTCATCCAGTCTTTTCTTGAACACCTCCAGGGACAGCAACTCCACCACCTCCCTGGGCAGCCCATTCCAATGCCAATCACTCTCTCTCTGAAGAACTTCCTCCTAACATCCAGCCTATACTTCCCCCAGCACAGCTTGAGACTGTGCCCCCTTGTTCTCTTATTGGTTGCCTGGGAGAAGAGACCAACCCTCACCTGGCTACAGCCTCCCTTCAGGTAGTTGTAGACAACAACACCCCTGAGCCTCCTCTTCTCCAGGCTAAACAAACCCAGTTCCGTCAGCCTCTCTTCACAGGGCTGTGCTCCAGGCTCCTCACCAGCTTTGTCACCCTTCTCTGGACACATTACAGTATCTCAACATCTTTCTTGAAGTGAGGGGCCCAGAACTGGACACAGCACTCAAGATGTGGCCTGACCAGTGCTGAGTACAGGGGAAGAATAATCTCCCTTATCCTACTGGCCACACTGTTCCTGATACAGGTCAGGATGCCTGCTGGCTCATATCAAATCAAGAACCTGATCACATCATCCTCCTCCATTAATCCAGCATTTTGAGAATCTCCAGTATCCTTCTCAGTTCATAACTGATCCAAAGATCTATGTAATTCACTCTAAGAATTTATTTCTAGAGTCAGGTGATAACATCAGGAAAAACTACGTAGTCTGTACAACTGAAAGCTTACAGACACCTGCAAACTGGAGCCAAGTACTCTGAACTCAAGGAATGAAAGACATGGAGACAGACTCCCAGCTGGACTCTGGAACAGGCATGCAGAGACTCCAGAAATACCTACTTGGCATTCTTGGCTTGACTGCGGGCCTGACAGTCCTCTTGATACTTGCATAACTGCTCGGGCATGACATTACTGACAGCCAGTTTCAGCTTCTGCAGTGGTTCTCTCAAGCGGTCATCCTGTGAGAAGAGAAACATCAAAGCAGTCCTATAAGATGCATTGTGGAGTGTATTTCAGATGGTTTCACCAAAATTATTGCCTCAGGAATCAGCAAGAAATATTCCCAGCGCTAACTACTGACTCTAGCAACCACTTCCTACATGGCACTTCAGTTCTGTTAAGTGCAACAGCATTACAGAAATGCTCAGCCTTGACATTTCTCACACAACACATGGAAGTCTTCAGACCAGAAACAATGAGGACAACCACAAGGAAACATACCATGAGTATTCCAAAACATTATGGCATGATCTCATTAAATGATGCTTTTAAATCCAAAGTAGGAAGAAAGTCTGACCTGGCTAATGAGTATCTCAACACTTGCAAATTAAGTATCTAATTAATCAAGTCTCCAAAAACTATGGTATAAAAACATTGCAGGTGGTGAGCAAAATAGATACATTAGATTCTTGTTATTATATGTGATTTATGTACCTTAAAAAGATAAGGTCAGTGTATTTAGAAGGGTCTCCAAATTTTGAGTTCTTCAAACATCAAAGTAATATACCATATACTTTCCTACATGTTTTAAATTCTCTTCCTTCATCTTCTGACTTCAAATTTGAATCATAACTGCTTCTTGAAAAGAACTCAAAATATTAAGGGCTATGCTACCTAGTGGCTTAGAAACAGTGTACTAATCCATTTGCCTTCTTAAAAGGTTCCAAGATCTCTGCATTCATGATCTTCTGAGAAATTTATTTCTGGATTTAATCTAAAAAAACAGGTCAGGATACTTCAGATCACAGATAAACTTCATTCAATAGGGAAACACATGAAGAGAAATGCAACTGCAAATTACATAAACTGTTTATAAGACCTAGCCACAGCAGCAAAATTGCACAAACAGCACAGCCTGAGTCATCTATTATCCATCTAACCTTCTTTTTTAATTGATACAAAGGTGAATGCAATAGTGTTGGGTTTTTTTTAAGCTTGTCATAACCATGATTGTCTTTCTAGTTTTGCTGCCTCGATATGTGCCTTCTACCCAGCTTTCAACTGAAAGCACTTCACTCTCAAGGAATATGAAGTACTTAAAATATTTGTTTCTAAAGTAGTGACAACAGCAGGTACACACAGAAGAGAAAGCTTCTGAGCTCATCTAACAACTGATCCAAAACCTTTTGCTTTGTTGGAGACTGTGTGACTGCTGCTCTGCTTTCTGTCCTTACCTGTGTTACGTAACTGGCTCATGTTGGAGCTAATCTCCCCACCATTACCTGGACATTGAGGTGTAACTTCTTCAGACGTTTTATCAGTGTGTCCTTATTGCATGGCACAAAAGCCTCAAGGTGAGAGTACACTCCATTGCGGAGGGCAGGATTTATCTCCTGTAACTGCAGCTCAATGCTGACAAATAAACAAGAAATAGTCAATCAGTGAGGCACTCTGTGATGAAGATGACAACTGAATGAAAACCTAAGGAAGCTTTATATGTGTAACATTTTAGCTATGCATTATCTTAGTAAAAAATAGCAGCTTGGGACATTTTTTGTAAGAAAGGGAGGCAGGCTTAATCACTAGCGAGAAACAATTCCTATACACATACTTCACCAGTGTAGAACAGTCACTCAAGTTTTGGTTACACCCACCACTGCCCATCAAGCTTGATACAATTTTGACTGCAGTCTCCTAGAGATTGCTAGTTGTTTTAGAACAGAAAACAGAACCTTCTAGAAGAAAGGCTTAGTTGACAGGTTACAGAGTAGAAAGAGCTAGCACTTCATGAAAGCTGAAGGTGTTCTGAGAGATGAAAGTGGGGGACAAAGAAATAATGGCAGTTTTTGCTGAATTTTACACATGAAGTCAAGGACACAGAGCAGTACAAAACACTTTACACTGGATAGACAGACAGATAGTCATGACAGCTATTGTGTCTTATATATAATCTCTTTAGCTAGTAACTAGCTTAAACTGATCTACCTTCATTGACTTTAAAGGGCTTTGTTGGAACAACCTCAATAATATTTCCTCTTCTGTACTTTTCCTTTCACCCCCTTTCAAAAAAGGGAAGGTTGTACAGATAAGCACTTACTCCAGCAGAATATTATTCATGTCTTGCGTGAAAAACTTCTTCCTGCCTTCTTCATCAAACATCTTGGCAGCCTGAAAATATAGCAATAAAGAGTATCCAAAAGTTCATAGAGCATCTTTACTTTTACAGCTGTATTACATTTCTATTTTGCAGAAAGCAGCATTACTTGGAAAAAAATAAAAACCAAACTGTACTCAGCTGTTTAGAGAAAAGTGATGACTAATTACAGTCAAGCAAAAATTTCTTGCTCTAGGGCATGATGACTCTGCCCAACGTTAATTCATCTTCTCTATAATCAGGAAGAAGGAAAATGGAAGATTTTTTATTATCTCCCCACCAGCAACATTCTGCTCTTCAAAGAGTATTGCTTGACAAATCAAGCAGGCAACACATTTCTACTCTTAATCTTTTCTACCTGTTACATGTCTCTCCAGTTACCTTCCCAGCCTTCTTACATCCATATCAATCCTGCACTGCAAGAGGGTTAATTCATTCCTCTTTTCTGGTGCTGTAAGGCCAGGCTGGATGAGGCCTTGAGCAACCTGTTCTAGTGGGAGGTGTCCCTGCCTATGGCAGGGGGTTGGAGCTGGATGATCCTTGAGGTCCCTTCCAACCTAAACCATTCTATGATTCTAGCCTATTTAAACTATCTCTTTTAAATAACTTTGGTCTTTTCCTGAGTTTGTCTAGGGTCAGAACAGAAGAAAAATGACAGCCTTACTCCTATGCATGCTTCCTCCTATTAGAATTGTTTCCACTGGTCTAACAGGAATGCCCATGCAGAATCCCATTATTTTTGTTCTTATCACCTAGATTCTTGTTTTCAAGCAGTGAGCTTGTAGGAGAAAGCCCACAAGCTCTGCATCATCAGTAAGATGCAAGAATCTGTAAGATCTTTTCTCTAGTGTTCACCTACTTTGCAGATTTATAGAAGAGAAAACTCACAAATCACTTTTAGAGGCTTACTCTTGTCTTATATTCTGACACTGGGGTAAGTCAGCAAACAGCTAAAGAAGCTAGAAAGATATGCATGCAGAAAAGCAGGCATATGTGATATCACTCTTATGACTGACATGTATTAGAAAGTCAACATGCTACAAGGTTGAATTGTCAAATAATTAGAGATCTAATTCTGCCTTTACAAAAAAGCAGCAGTGGCTTGTGACAAAGTAGCCAAGAACTACAAATAAATGCCACATCTTAACTTGATAAAATCATTTTATTACTATGAAGTACTTACTGTTCTTCCTCTTCATAACTGACTCATCTAAGTTTCAAAGAAAACTCTACACTGCACAGAAGAACAGGAGCCTGATATTCTGTCAGAAACCACAAAGCAGCCCATTGAGTGCTTTACTGCTTCAGTCCTGAACATCCACACCAGAGCTTAAGTTCCTGTATTCTGCTGATGACTTTCTAGTGCTGAGGGGATGATACTATATGTGTAAGAATACTGAGGCATTTGTCCTGCTGAAAAAAAAAAACACAACCTGGAAAGATTATAGATGTTTATAGTGGTAGGATACCAAAGAGACAGGTTGGAGGGTCTTAAATCGTATCTTTAAGCACTATTAACACAAGGATTGACACAGTCTTCTGGTTTACATAAGTGGAAGGAAATATATGCCTTGACGTTGGTAGTTCCAGGTAGCCCTTAAAAGGTTGTTTCAGCATTACACTGTCATGTTGGACAGGGTTCCTGGCTTTTGAAGGCACCAACTCTGTGAGATTGTAGAAGTGCACTGCTATTGAGTGAACTGTGTCTGCTTTGGTGGAGGTGAGTGTGCATGTGGTTGTGTTTTGTTTTTTTCCTTCTCCTCCTTTGGTTTGTTTGGTTTTCCCCCCTTACAGATGGATCATCTTGACAGTTACCTTCACAATAAGAAACAAAAGCTATGCTATTACTTCCCTGCTTGTGTACAATATTGCTTCCTGTCAGGGTAGTTCAAAATTGCCCAACTAGGGAACTACACCACATTGATCTACAAAAAGAAGTCAGGATTTTTTTTACTGCATTTGGTCAGTAGCTTTTCTGATTTTTATTATGCTTATAATCTAGGTATGTCATACTGCATTCATGGAACACAGGCTTTTTCCTACAGCTTTATGAACTTCTGATTTTTTTTTTTTGCATTAAAGGTAAAGGTGTGAGGCTGCTAAGTATTTGACAAGGCTCATTCCTTTTTTTTTTGTGCTTTTTTAGAAGACGCTCCCCTTCACTGACAATGTATCAGTTGACTGCAACTTGGAAAAGGTAAGGAAGCTGCAGTCTGTAAATCAATACAATCTATTTTTCTTACATGTATGGGTGGATTTTCTCTGCTCAGCCAGCACCAAACTTCCACAAGACATTATGAAAAGCAGAAGATAGAAGAGTTAGGCTTTCCAGGAACCACTGAATTAAAGCTCTCTTCCAACTGGAAGGAGCTTGTTACACAGTAAAGCTGCAGGAATTTGTGGCAAGCCACTAACTTCCTGATTTTTGGCCTAATCCATTTGTTCTACAGTTTTGGTAAAAGCTTAATCTTGCTATGAATCAACAATAAACTGAATATTCAAAGGCAGACAAAATTCTTTCTCTCACTTTGGTAATATTAACTCTTTGGTTGTATTTCGCTTGGTACATTCAAAAATAACTAACAACACTAAGACATTTCCATAAGGTAAGACAACCATTACATTTTACCATTACTCTAACAAGCAGTAAAAAGCAACCTGTTACTGTCTAAACTCTTGTTTCCAAAAAGGTAGTAACTTGAACTGCTTTCACCAAACTTACTCTGAGTAAGGAAAAGCTGCACTTTACTTCAAATAAGAAAAAAAATGTTTTCATGTAAGCATTTGGGCAATCTAACAAGAAGCACATCATCTTCCTAGCTCAGATCCCTTTCAGCAAGCTATTGGGATGTTTGTAACCTGAGGATTTAGTATTTGTCACTGATATATTTGACAAGTTTGGACTCCATTCTAACTTTTCAAATGAAAATATTCAACTTTGATTTTTGTTTTCTCTTTTTGTTGCTGGTTTGGTGGTTGGTTGTGGTTTTGGACTTTATAAAACCAAAAATTCAGGACACTGATTTGTAAGGTGCAGCCATATTCCAGGTTTCCTGCTTCAAAGTAAGGAAACATTCAATTCACCAGCTAATAGTTCAAGTCAAAGTAACACTGACATTTCCATTATGGAAAAAACCCAAACAAACATTACAAGTTAATGTACACAGAAGACTCAGAAAACCTTGTCTACCTTGTGAAACAAACACTGCTTTAACAACTGACCTGCATCACCTCTGTGCTCACCTCAGTATAAATACAGCATTAAGATAAACACTATGATCAGTTCTGCAGTGATCTAACATTAACTAACACTATGATCAGTTAGTTTCTGCCAGCAATGATGACAATCCAGGCTCTACTTAATTCTTCCTCGTTCTCTCAGATTCTTGAACGCAATCTCTTGACACCGAATGCATACTTACTGTGCGAAGGTCCCCAATGCGCTTTTCAAGTAGCACAGGTAGACCTTCTGGGAGGGCAGGCACCTGCTTGGGTGTCATGACCTGAGAGGTGTAGGTTGCCTGAGTGACATTTCCATTTTCTCCTGACAGCTCAGACACCGGGCTGCCATCAGAAGTGCCATCAAGCAACTTGTCAAAGTCAATGTCTCCCAGCATCTCCAGGGCACTTTCAGCTTCTTGCATGAGCTCAGGTTCATTTGTGCTACCAAAAATGGAGAGGACAGGATCACTGCTCCTAAGATTCAAGTCAGAGATATCATTTCCTGCACTGAGAGAGGAGGAAGGAATTTTACTAGGGGTAGAGGTTGCAACAGCCACTGGAGGTTTTGGACTTGATTCCTTCTTCCTCATGGCTTCCTTCTCCTTTTGAAATTTACGGATCATGGCAGCCAGAGATAGAGAGTCTTTATATAGTTTCTTTTTCTTCTTTTCAGACTTGTGTGAGTTTAAGGCCATTACTCTGTAAGGGAAAGAAATGTTATTAGAATGCATGTGATGCAAGGCCTTGACAGCATTTAAACAAAAACTCATTTAGTACAATCAAAAACATTCCCATGGAGAAGCAGCAAGTACTTCACGCTTCCATCTTCAGATTGTTCTATTAATTACCATAAACCTTTGCTGGTCATGTCATGTGCTCCACCTGATTTTGTTTTGCTATGTTTTGGACACATTAAAGCAAGGTTGTTCTGTTTTGACCTCTCTAATCGTGGAGAAGCTGGCACAGTTGTTAAACTCATGGTGGATCTATGTTAACAAAATACCTAAACCTGCCCCTCAGACTCCTGAATGGTGGCAAGTTGCTTTAAGCTCAGGCACACCATGTAGGTACAAGAAATTCTCTTAATTGTTAGGGATTTTCACATGCAGGCTCAACATTTATATGCTACTTAAGATAAACATTTCCCACCATGTTCATCATGCTGATGAAAAATACTGTTGGATATACTTAAATATTCAGAGTATGACAACTTCCACTCAATAGGTTTTCTAGAAGCCAATTAAATGCCCCACCACCTTGATCTTCCCACTCTAGTCTTCAGAACTCATGAAAGCAGGCATAAAAATTAGAAAGAAACATATAAAATAATGAAGCTATGTTTATAGCTTTCCAGATTAGAAATCAAGGGATAAAGGCAAAATTCTTTTTCATTAGAAGATGTAATTCCTAGTGCTATGTAAGGCTTTGAGTAGAACAGTGATGGATAATGTTATTCATAGACAAAGTTTCTGCAATTTGTCTTTTTTTTTTTAATTATTCCTTGCTCAAGATTTTGGAGGACAAATAATTAACTTGTAGGATTTAATAAAACCCCAATTCCAACCCCAAACCTCTTAACTATTGATTACTGTATTTTAAAACTGTGTTCTAAACAGTTGTGATGATCTTGCTATGGCAATCTCAAAACCAGACCTCACATAAGTCAAGTTTCAAGAAAGAAACCTACCCCAACTGCTTAGGAACTTTCATCTTCCGAGGTTTCTTCTCCTTTTCTGTTCCTTCATCTTTCCGTTTGCGCTTCTTCATTCCACGATCTTCACTCTCTTTCAGCTTTGCTATCTAGAAAAGAGATTGAAGAGAGGACAATGATTCTTCCACCCTAAATTACAAAAAGAAACATTTCATTTTCGTTACATTTTTCAGGAAAAATACTTCAGTGGCCATAAAGGCAAACAGTACCACTGGATTCCTGTCAGCAACTGCAGTTGCTCACAAGTCTCAATCATTAATTATTCTTGAACAGTTACTGAATTCAGTAAGAAAAAAATCCCAGGCAAACACAGACTTATGTCCTGTTAGTATGACCAACATCCACCTCAGAAGAGTGAATCCCCTTTGCCACCTTCTGTTACCACACATTCACTGCTGCATATTAAGTTATATAGTTTGAAATATCTGTTTGGATGACTCAGATTGGCTGTCTTCTCTGCCCAGTTAACTGAACCCCAGCTTCCTTGCTGGTCCGTGCAGCACAGGAAAAAAGAAAGCCTCCACACGGCAAACATTATTCAGCAACAGACAAAACTTCAGGCTGTTACCAATACTGTATCAGTCACAAATGCAAGCCAGAGCACTAAAAGGGCTGTTCTGAAGAAAGTTAACCTCAACTCAGTTACAATCAATATTCCCTACTGTCCACCTAGCTATAAGCTCTGTATGAAAAGCATAATTAAGATCACTTACTTTAGGTGGCCTATGCTTTTTGTCTTCTGCAATGTCTTCATCCTCTGAGTCGGATGCCTGGCGGAACTGCAGTGTGCCAGTGTTGATATAAAACCCTCCATATTTGGTAGTTAGGGATGCAGGAACCAATTCATCATACTGGAGGAGAGAATTTATCAGCATTTCTTAAGAAAATTAGTGTGTATTGCATTTACCAGTCCCTATATATGAAGAACTATATACAAGTACACAACACAGTTTGCTAGAATAGAAACAGGATAGGAACACTATTGGATACTTACTGGTCAAAGCATAAAACATTAATATCACAGAATAGCCTTTTTACTTTCAAAACAATACCATATCTATATAGGAGAAGAGGATTACAGCAGTAAAAGTCCTGCTTTCTGAAGGAAATTAGGATGAGCACCCAGGTACTCCCCCTCCTGATCTAAGCTGTGGACAAAACCCAGCCTTTACGTTTTTCCCCCCACAATCCTGTCCGTGCGAGTATGCTACATTCTGGTAGCCATTAATCTCAACATATAAACCATGATTACACCATCTGCCTAGCAGCAACTTCACTTGATTGTTCGTCGGTTGTTTTTACCCAGGAAGCATGCTGACATGTGGGGAATGATTTGTTTTTGTGGACAACAGCCTTACAGGCAAAGCAGCAACATCAACAGTTAAAACCAAGTTTTGTGCAAAAGCTGCCTTCATCAATTCCTCCATTGACTACCCTCCCATGAGACATTGTGCAGTTCAAATTACCTCTGCTAGCAATACACTTTTAAACATAGAACCTTTGTGTTATCTGTGATAGATACATTTACTGGAGAACCTCTTTCTTCCTTATTTTGAAAAAAAAAAAAGGTGACAGTCTGATCACTCACTGCTGTACTAGAGGAAGTTGGATTGGTGTTAGAATTTTACAGAACTGGATGTTACACTAAGGAAAAAAAGACTGAAGACAGTAGAGACAGAATAGAATCAACCAGGTTGGAAGAGACCTCCAAGATCATCCAGTCCAGCCTATCACCCAGCCCTATCCAGTCAACTAGATCATAGCACTAAGTGCCTCATCCAGTCTTTTCTTGAACGCCTCCAAGGACGGCGACTCCACCACCTCCCTGGGCAGCCCATTCCAATGCCAATCACTCTCTCTGTCAAGAACTTCCTCTTAACATCCAGCCTATACTTCCCCCAGCACAACTTGAGACTGTGACCCTTTGTGCTGTTGCTGGTTGTCTGGGAGATGATGTTTTTGTAAATTAAACCAAACCTTCGCAGATTATCTGTTGTGTTTTAAGAAGACAGCGTTCATTAATAGCAAGACCTGCAGTGCACTTGACACGTTCAGATGTTCCAACACACATGCTATACTTAGTACCATCTCTAACCAGAGTGCTGCTCAAAAAAATCTAACTTCTCTTCAGAAGATTTCAGACCATTTCATTTGTTAAAAAGGCTATACCAGGCATGACAACTTAACCACAGAATCTCTTATCTTATTTCCAATTCTAGGTGTTGACATTGTCTTATTCACAATTTTAAGTATCTTATTACAAATACTGTAGTACCAGGACTTGTTCCATGGAAAGTCAGACACATTCTCACTTTGCAGTTTTAGAACTCCAAAAGAGGCTTCAAACTCTTATATACATTGCAAAAGGCACTCAGTATTTATGAAGGAATTTCCAAGATGGAATTACAAAGCTCAAAAATACTGAAACCCAGAGACACTAGAGAAAGGGTCAGTAGAGCAGAGTGGAAGGCAGTAGTAATTATTTCCCACCCAGCAGCTTTCTCAGAATATCATTTCCTCCAAGTATTAGCAGAAAACTGTTACATCTCTAGGAAATATTTCATCAATAGCAAACTTGAAAAAAGCTGGGAGGATGTAAGAGTTTCCCATGAAATTCTTAGGAAAAGTCTGGCTGGTCATCACTTGGGTGAGCATACACTCTGCTGGATAAAACACTGACTAAATGGCCAGGCCCAAAGAGTAGTGGTCAACAGAGCTCAATACAGCTGGTGGTCAGTTACAAGTGGTCTTCCTCAGGGCTCAGTACTAGGACCACTTCTGTTTAATACCTTTGTCAATGACATTGATGAGGAGTTAGACTGCACTGTTAGTAAATGTGCAGAAGACACCAACTTATGTGGGTGGGTTGATGTGCTTGAAGGTAGAAAGGCTCTAAAGAGACTTAGATTCCCACCTGGAGTACTGTGTGCAGTTCTGGAGCCCCCAACACAAGAAGGACATGGAACTGCTGGAGCGGGTCCAGAGGAGAGCCACGAAGATGATCAGAGGGCTGGAGCACCTCTGCTATGAGGACAGGCTGAGAGAGTTGGGGCTCTTCAGCCTGGAGAAGAGAAGGCTTCGAGGAGACCTTATAGTGGCTTTCCAGTATTTGAAGGGAGCCTACAGGAAAGCTGGGGAGGGACTCTTTACACGGTCTAGTAATGTTCGGATGAGGGGGAATGGGTTTAAGCTGGAGGAGGGGAGATTTAGACTGGATGTTAGGAGGAAGTTCTTTACAGTGAGGGTGGTAAGGCACTGGAACGGGTTGCCCAGGGAGGTTGTGGATGCTTCCTCCCTGTAGGTGTTTAAGGCCAGGCTGGATGAGGCCTTGAGCAGCCTGCTCTAGTGGGAGGTGTCCCTGCCTATGGCAGGGGCTTGGAGCTGGATGATCCTTGAGGTCCCTTCCAACCTAAACCATTCTATGATTCTATGATTGGATCAATGGGTCAAGGGTACGGGCTTCAACAAGGTCAACTGCTGGGTCCTGCACTTGGGCCACAACCATCCCATGCAACACTATAGGCTTGGGGTGCTGTAGCTGGGAAGTTGTCCACAGAAAGAGACTGTGGGATTCTAATTAGCAAGCAACTGAGTATGAGCCAGCAGTGTGCCCAGGTAGCAAAGAAAGTCAATGGCACTCTGGCTCGTATCACAAACGGTGAGCCCAGCAGAGCAGGATGCAGCAATGCATCCTATAAAGAGTGACTGAGGGAACTGTTTGAGGGAAAGGCAGCTGAAAGAAAAACCTACCACCCCCTATGGCTACCTCAAAGGACAATATAGAGAGGTAGGTGGTGGTCTCTTCTCACAGGTGATTAGTGATAGAACAAGAGGGAATGGCCTCAAGCTGCATCATGGCAGGTTTAGGTTAGACACTAAGAAAAGAATTTCCACTAAAAGTAGTCAAGCATTGGTACAGGCTGCCCAAGGAGGTGGTTGAGTCACCACCCCTGGCTGTGTTTAAAGGCCATTTAGATGCAGTGCTTAGCAATATGGTTTACTGGAGAACTTGTCTGAGTAGGGTTAACAGCTGGACCTGATGATCTCAAGGGTCTTTTCCAGCCTGAATGATTCTGTGAACATATTCACTCTAGCTCTACATGTAATAATCAAAAGCCACTGAAGTGTTTCCAAGAGAGCTGAGGGAGGGTTGCCTTGACAATGCTGTTATCACTACCAAAGGACAAGGTTGCCCCACACTACTTTAGGTAAGAATTACCAGTCTTTGTTTTCAAATGCTGAAAACTGTGTGATGATGCACTTAAGTGACAAATACAGTTCTGAGAGCTAGAGTTTGTCTCAAAGAATAAAAACAGAACATAGGAGACATATCTGCTGACAAAGGTATGGAGGAAGCACTTACAGGACTTCGGAAGTGTTAGAACAGCACCAGAAAGATATAATAGCAATGCAATGACTAAGAATTGGTTTCTGTCCTTTTCCTGAAAGAAAGGCTAGGATTATGACACATCTCACAGGTATTCAGCCTGGTAAAGCAAAAAGTAGATTTTGAGTTCCAGGCACACGAAACTAATGTTTGGTAGCAGAGCCAAATGATTAAGATACTTGAGAAGAAAACAATACATTTGTTACATTGAAGTTTGAATCAGCAGGCATTCCACTGCATGTCTGTTAAGACAGAATTCAATGGACTGAATAAATTAGTAGACAGTTTTAACTGCCACAACATTAACTAAGGACTTGAGAACACCTACACACTCACCTACCAGCATATTTTAATCACTTTCCTCTGCACACCAGGCAAGATATACTGAAGATGAAATGGTTTAAGAACAAAAAGGTCTGGGCTACCAAAAGCATTAAGACAGGAAAAAGAGTTATTCAGAAGAGAGAAACAGTGAATGTGTCCTTCAACAAGGAGGCAGCTGATGAGAGCCTGAACTGCAGATCTATGTGGATTTGACCTGAATAAGTAGTTTGAAATTTCCATGACTCATTATGTTTTATCTTCCTGCAATGGAAGGCTTAACAAGTAGTACAGAAAGGGAAAGGAAGAATGGTTGACAGGATCCATGAAATGCCCTAAGATCATATGAAAGACCAGCACAAAATATCAAGAATCCATTAACCGGACAAAAAGAAACCAAAGTGGCTTAGTTGTGGTCTTGTCACTCATCTTAAGAGACCAGGATGGTCATGCAATGTAGGAGGTGCAAAGTAAACTTGAAAGCAGAGGCTGTGTTAAGAGCTTCAGAGAAATCTGATGTTTTTATGCAGCTTTCAGAAGCAGCTTCATTACGTACAAGACGATGAAAGAAGAAAATACATTACCCACAGTGCTTAAGAGACAGAGCAGACATTTCCTTTTTGAGCTGGCAGGGTATGAACTGAATTGGTGAGGCTGGGGCAGTACAGGACCAAAAGAGAAGAATGTAGTAGTTGCCAAGTTTGAAGGACAACGCACACAGTTAAAGCTGGGACCATTATCATAATAAGTGAAGGACAAGTAACATGAAACACAGTAAAGACGTAGCTGTGGAGTAGTAAAGGAATCCCTGAAGAACATACAAGAAAAAGTAAGGATTAAAGATGGTCCACAAGTGAGGAAGCTGTGAACCACAGAAGACATTTAAAAACAACCATCACAGCAACAGATTCACAGGAACAAGGTGACCAGAATGGCAGGATTCATGGAATATACAGATGAACAAATTATCCCATCACAGTCTGCAGACACACAACGTTGGCTAAACCACTGTCCATCATATTTGAAAGGTCATGGCACACTGGCGAAGTTCTTGCTGACTGGAAAAGGGCAAACCTAATGCTCACCTTCAAGAAGGGAAAAAGGATGACCCTGGGAATTACAGAGCACTCAGTCTCACCTCTGTGTCTGGCAAGAGCATGGAGCAGATCCTCCTGAAGGCTCTGCTAAGATAAATGGGTAACAAAGCAGCGGAGATTGGTAGTAACCATCAATGGCTTCACCAAGGGCAAATCACGTCTGACAAATTTAGTGGCTCTTTATGATGAATTCACAGCAACAGTGGACAAGGGAAGGGCAAATGACATCACCTACCTGGACCCAAGACATTTGACTCTGTCCCACATGACACCTTGGTCACCAAACTGGAAAAAAAATCAACAGTTTGATGGGTGGAGCACTGCCAGATAAGGAATTGGCTGGACGGTCACACACAGAGTGGTGATCTACAGCACAATGTCCACCTGGAGACCAGTGACAAGAGGTGTCCCTCAGGGGTCAGCGCTGGCACCACTGCTGTTTAACATCTTTGTCAGTGATACGGACAGAGGAGTCGAGTGCACCCAGAGCAAGTCTGCAGATGGCACCAAGCTGTGTGGTGCTAGAGGGCAGGGATGCCATCCAGAGGGACCTGGACAGGCTGGAGAGGTGGGCCCAGGCTAACAAGACCAAGTGCATCTGGGTCGAGGCAACCCCAAGCACAAATACAGGCTGGGCAGTGACTGGCTGGAGAGCAGCCCTGAGGAGAGGGACTTGGGGGTGCTGGTGGATGAGAAGCTCAACACAGGCCAGCAGTGTGCTCTTGCAGCCCAGAGGGCAAACCAGATGCTGGGCTGCATCAAGAGAAGTGTGGCCAGAGGTCAAAGGGAGGGGATTCCCCCCTCTAATCTGCTCTGCTGAGACCCCACCTGGAGTACTGTGTCCAGTTCTGGAGCCCCCATAACAAGAAGGATGTGGACATGCTGAAGCATGTTCAGAGAAGGGTCACTGGGATGATCAGAGGGCTGGAGCAGCTCTGCTATGAGGACAGACAGAGACTTGGGGCTGTGCAGTCTGGAGAAGAGGAGGCTCCGAGGTGACCTTCTTGTGGCCTTCCAGTATCTGAAGGGAGCCTACAAAAAGGCTGGGTGAGGACTTTTCAGGATATCAGGGAGTGACAGGACTAGGGTTAATGGAGCAAAGCTGGAGGTGGGTAGGTTCAGGCTGGACATGAGGAGGAAGTTGTTCAGCATGAGAGTGGCGAGACCCTGGAATGGGTTGTCCAGGGAGGTGGTTGAGGCTCTGTCCCTGAAGGTATCTGAGTATTACCAAGGTTGGAAGAGACCTCATAGATCATCAAGTCCAAGCCGTTACCACAGAGCTCAAGGCTAGACCATGGCACCAAGTGCCACGTCCAATCCTGCCTTGAACAGCTCCAGGGACGGCGACTCCACCACCTCCCTGGGCAGCCCATTCCAGTAGCCAATGACTCTCTCAGTGAAGAACTTTCTCCTCACCTCAAGCCTAAATTTCCCCTGGCGTAGCTTGAGGCTGTGTCCTCTTGTTCTGGTGCTGGCTGCCTGAGAGAAGAGAGCAACCTCCTCCTGGCTACAACCACCCCTCAGGTAGTTGTAGACAGCAATAAGGTCTCCCCTGAGCCTCCTCTTCTCCAGGCTAAACAATCCCAGCTCCCTCAGCCTCTCCTCGTAGGGCTGTGCTCGAGGCCTCTCACCAGCCTCGTTGCCCTTCTCTGGACACGTTCAAGCATCTCAATGTCCCTCTTAAACTGGGGGGCCCAGAACTGGACACAGTACTCAAGGTGTGGTCTAACCAGTGCAGAGTACAGGGGCAGAATGACCTCCCTGCTCCTGCTGGCCACACCATTCCTGATGCAGGCCAGGATGCCATTGGCTCTCTTGGCCACCTGGGCACACTGCTGGCTCATGTTCAGGTGGGTATCGATCAGCACCCCCAGATCCCTCTCTGTCTGGCTGCTCTCCAGCCACTCCGACCCCAGCCTGTAGCTCTGCATGGGGTTGTTGTGGCCAAAGTGCAGCCCCCAGCACTTGGACTTATTGAACACCATCCCCTTGGACTCTGCCCATCTGTCCAGGCGGTCAAGGTCCTGCCCTTCTGCCCTCCAACCCAGCAACATATGCCCCCAGCTTGGTGTCATCTGCAAACTTGCAAACTGATGCTTAAGGCCAAGCTGGACGATGCCCTGGCCAGGGTAGGGTGTCCCTGCCCATGGCAGGGGGGTTGGAACTAGATGATCCTTGTGGTCCCTTCCAACCCTGACTGATTCTATGATTTATTTCTTTAAGAGGAGACACGTCTGAGGGAAGATGTGAGGTAGGAATTGACTTTCACTTAGGGCAATAGGTATCCAAGAATCTTTCTGCAGTATTTTTCTTTAGCTTGACTTCATGTCCAAATTCAACAAATTGCTTCTCAGAAGCCCTTACTTTCCTGTGTTCAATAGCCATAGGGGCCTTGATGGTGTGTTCATGCAGGCAGGCTCTTGAAGTCAGAGAATCACAGAATGTCAG
Organism: Tricholaema leucomelas; assembly: GCA_013400475.1. Taxonomy (NCBI): domain Eukaryota; kingdom Metazoa; phylum Chordata; class Aves; order Piciformes; family Lybiidae; genus Tricholaema lacrymosa; species Tricholaema leucomelas. Next base: position 770,729 of record WAAF01018539.1, on the reverse strand, counting down.
GGGCTGTAAGGGACCCTGAAAGCTCATCTCAGTCCAATCCTCCTGCCAGAGCAGGATTACCTATACCAGATCATACAGGAACACATCCATTTGGGTTTCGAATATATTCAGAGACTCCACAACCGCCCTGGGCAGCCTGTGCCAGTGTTTTGTTGCCCTCACAGTGAAAAAATTCCTCCTTATATTTACATGAAACTTGCTATGCCTCAAGTCCTTACCATGCCGTAGGAAAGTACTGACCCTATGGAGTACACAATGAAAACAAATCTGTAATCATCTCCTGTGTGGTCTTCATTTGCACAGAAGGTAAAAAATGGCAATCTAGCCTACTAGGCAGCCCAAAATTTACCTTACCTTAGGGGGAAGCTGTCAGTGTCCCTTTCAGGAGTCTGACAGGAAAAATCTTTGCTCAGGAGAAACTCTCTTCTTCAGCACTTTCCAAGACCCTTCCTCCAGAAAATCATGTCCTGTCTCTGCATTCCAGCCTCATTACAACTCATTACCTGAAAACTATGCCATTAGCAGATTTCCTGCACTTGATCCTGATTCTTGCCCTCAAGAAATAAGCAACTGATTTCCTGGATCCTTTGAGGACCCAAATCCTCTAGCACATCTGCTATTTGTTATATGTGTATCCATGTTACATGTACAGAACTGCTTAAATGGAAATGGATCCAAAGGAAGAATCCCTTTATTACAAAGCCTGCTCAAAACAAGCTTGAGTTTTATTGGTTTGGTTTCTTGAATAATATTTAATGGCATTTCTTGCAAATCTGTTTTCAGAAGGAAAATACCTCTGAAGCTATGGAATAAAACTGTTTCACTGTCAAAGAGCTTGGTATTTCTTTCACAATTGTGACAAGAACAAGGACTGAAATTCTAAAGGAAGCTTTCAATTATCGTTTTCTGGGATACAGGAGGAGACAACAGGATGCCAATCCTGAAGCAATTCAAGAGGCAGTCACAGTCATTTTTCATGTGTTTGTACCCAGGATATTATAGCTTTTTATGTATAAGAAAGTGTATCTTCTAAAAGGAAGGAAGATGCAGCTGGGCCTGACTCTGACATTTCTCAGGGACACAGTGATTTAATAGCTGGCCACAGCAGATGAATGAAGTCAGATAGGTTTGTCTTTCTGACCACTTCCTATTTGCATCTAAAACAAAATGAGAGGTTGTGTTAAACTTAACTCCTATCTTTCAGGTCTCTTAAGCTCTGCAACAGCACCTTAGACTGCAGTTGGCACATTGTTTTCTGTACAGAAATATGGATAAAAGCAAAACAGAGGTAGTCTCTCACTACTCAGTATTTGTAATGCAGACACAAGGCATAATGATTTGTTCAGGAGAGCAGTCTTTGGAGAATACACCATTCTCCCCAGTAGCCTTCACAGCTACCACATGATGCAATCATCTAGTCCTAACAACTGCCTTTTTTATGTTTTGCAAGGAGCCTGGCAAGTGATACCAGAAGTAAATGCTCCTGCAAATCTAAAGGATCTGCAACTGGTAACAAGAACAGTGCTGGACAGAACCACAGTATGAGAACTACTATCAGTGCACCAGTGAAATGTTCCACCCTGATAGACTCACATACATCTTTGACAGAGACCTGTACTGGGAGTACTGAATGTTATCAGAATCACATGTCTGATCTGTGATAGATCACAATAAATCCAGAAAAAAAAACCCAAGATACAACTTGTGTCTTGTATCATAAACTAAAAACTAAGGATATTAACAAAAGTAACAGTGAGTAACTGAGGAAGCCTGTTGGCTCAAGCGGCTTCTCGGCACCAATGCAGCACATTTATTCTTACTGAGCTGAAGATCAGAATCTGACCTTTGGAAGAGTTATGGTGGCTTAATCCCCAATACTGTTACAGAAGCACAATGAGAAATTGAAGGTTGATAGGAATAATTTCATATTGGCAAGTTCAACTAAAATCTGAATCTAGACCAAGAAAAAAGACAAGTTAATCCAATAAGCAAACTCATTTTTCACTCAACTTGTTCAGGTGTCTTCAGACTCACTTTAGAAACTAATGATACACAGGGATGAGCTCAGGCTGCTATTTGTGGTGGTTAAACAGCTTAAATTCTTTTGCTCAAGAAGGTATCAGTTCTGCAACACATCTTCTGTGCCCCCTCACACTGTTCTTAGGAACAATATTCACTGCAACATCTATATGCCCACAACCTTACAGCTCAGTGCTCTTTACCAAGAACTTTTATCATTTCCCAGATTTACTACCACAGAAAGGAGCATTATAGGTCCAGGCTTTTATAACATCCACACTTTCAATCTTCTTCCCTATCATCATGATTTCACATACCACTACTAAGAGATTTACAAGTGCCTTCCTAAAAACCTGATAGCCTTAATATTGCCTGCACCTAACTATTACCTTTTTCTTTCACCCTGAAGTGTTTTCATTTCTGAAAACTATTCAGACAAAATAATCTGTAATATGTAACCAAGCTGTTTTATCTCTGTTTTCAGACCTATTTGGTGAGGGTTTAGCATAAGCATTCTATTCTTACTGGCTTTTAAAAGCAGAATAGCTTCCTGACCTAACACAGAAAATCTAACACCAGTAATCTACTAATAATCCAGGTATCTAGTACAAGAAGCTGAACAGAGCCAGTGTAATTTCAGCTCACAGTAAGTGAAAGACACAAAATGCACTTTCTGAAGCTGGAAAATTACATGATATAGCAAGAGCTTTCTTGTTACAGTGCATAATGGTATCTAAATGAGACTACAAATATAATCATTCATGTGATTCCCAAAGCAGTATGGCTCTTGGGATCCATATCAGTTATGTACAGGCACAAAGTATCTTCCCTTACCTTTCTTCTTTATCAAAGGAGAAAAAAAATCCAAACCAAAGCATATTCTTACTACTACTTGCTGCACTGATGAGGCTTACTTACCGCTTCAGAATTATCAATGAAAGGGTCTGTTTCATCATAACCATAGCCTATATCAATCAAATCCTGCAGGCGATCCTTCCGATGTTTGTGGGGCTTTCCTCCCTGAAAAACAAGCAAGCCTTACATCACTTGGGAAATGGTGAAACAATGTACTACAGCCTACAAAACATAAGGCATTGGAGGCATGGTCATCCAGGAATTAGCAGCTTTACTTTCTTGGCTGCTTCCTGGGAAGGTGGTGTAACTACTAGAAACTGTCCTATGGGATTGAGTTCAGGCAAACATACTCCACTATAGCCTCACCAGAATCATCCCTGAAAGGTTACTCACTGGCCACCCAGTTTCTGCATGACTGAAACCTTCCCAACATTTACTATTTAAGGACATTTCACTGTCCTATGCTTTTAAATTGCCACAACAGGCTTGTAAGTGATAGGAGGACTGGGATAATTTATAAACTGTGGAGTTTTGTAATACGTGACAGAGTCCTTACAGGAGAACATGCTGGTAGCCTAGCATTCAAAAAAGATGGATTACTTCTCTACAGAAAAGTGAAGCCTAAGTTAAAACAGAAAAATATTGATTTGGTACTTGCAGATGTGGTGTGTCTGAATTTAAGGAGTTAGAGTATTCATATGACAAAACTGAAGATAAATATGCTAAGTAAAACATACTTAGAAATGCAAAAAGCCATCACCTCAGTTGACAGATTGGACACGAAATAGTTATTTGACTAACTTAAAATCAGAAGCTGCATCACAGACTGTGGGCTTGCCTCCAGAAGGCCATAACCTCTATTTTAAAACCAATAAGGACTTGTCCTCATGTGAAAGTTTCAAGTCAGGGACACATTTGATCTAATAAATCAAGAAACACTCAGGAAATCTACACTTACAGCTATATATATGGGAGGTTGATTGGTATAGAAGGTCTAGTTTCCTGATTCCCATGTACCGTCAAAATTCTCAACACAGGAGTATTATGAGAGAAAATTCCCCCAAAAGAACCACCTTGAAAGTGTTCTCCCATGAATTTGAAAAGACTTGCTTCTGAAGCTTCTCTAACTCTACTCTCTAGTTCTAAGCATGTTTAGAATAAGTCTTCTAGTTATGACATATAACTACAAAACCCACTTGTTAATATGAATATGCAGACACTGTTCAAAGGAGGTTTCATCCTTGCTCGTTCATGAGAACTCTAAGCACCTGAACAACTTGGTTTTAACAACGTTTTACCAGATCAAGTTTGTAACTAAGAAAAGCATGCATCCTTGCATGCAAGCATTTCTCAAGCATAAATCCATACATAAATGCAAAAGTCCTAGGAGAAAAGCCTCCAAAGAGAGTTCCTTTAATCCAGGTTTCCAAGTTCACTTTCTCTAACTAGGATTTCTAACAAGTCCTATCACTTCTGCAGTCACCCATGTAGTAAAACATCTGAAATAATTCTTGTTCCCCAAAACATGCACTACTTTTTTCATTTCAATTTTGAAGTTTTGATGACAAAATATCTTAGAAAAGTAAAAGTAGCACTTAAGAATTCTGGTTAAACTCCAGTGCAAGAGCTTATGCAATTCTCATGATTCTGACTGAGGCACCAGAAAGCTGTCTGTAGAATGCCAAGCTATACTTCACCTTTCATCTCACTAACCTATAACGCAATCCACCTCTGTACCGCATAGAATCAACCAGGTTGGAAGAGACCTCAAGATCACGCAGTCCAACCTATTACTCAGCCCTGTCCAATCAACTAGACCACAGCACAAAGTGCCTCATCCAGTAAGCTCAAAGTACCCATCAACATCCTTGTTTGCCAGTCCAAAATCCTTATGCAGTAATGGGTATTCCATGATTCTATGGTTTCAGTGTATGAGCATCAAAATGAAAAATAGATTTCTCAATATATTGTGGCTGTCTGGGATTCCCAGAAATACAGTGCAGATACGAAATGAAGGTAGTAAAACAACAAATACGACTCATAACAGCCAAATGAATAAAACCAGGATTAAAATAGCAACTTGCATTTAGGCATATGAAAATATCTGAAGCACTGTATATAGAGAATTTCCCTCAGGCTTGGCTCCACCCAGTTATGGGCATCGAGTCAGTCATCAGCAAGTTTGCAGATGACACCAAGCTGGGGGCAGATGTGGCTGGGTTGGAGGGCAGAAGGGCTCTGCAGCAGGACCTCGACAGCCTGGACAGATGGGCAGAGTCCAAGGGGATGGTGTTCAATAAGTCCAAGTGCTGGGGGCTGCACTTTGGCCACAACAACCCCATGCAGAGCTACAGGCTGGGGTCGGAGTGGCTGGAGAGCAGCCAGACAGAGAGGGATCTGGGGGTGCTGATCGATNGTAGCCAGGAGGAGGTTGCTGTCTTCTCTCAGGCAGCCAGCACCAGAACAAGAGGACACAGCCTCAAGCTACGCCAGGGGAAATTTAGGCTTGAGGTGAGGAGAAAGTTCTTCCCTGAGAGAGTCATTGGCTACTGGAAAGGGCTGCCCAGGGAGGTGGTGGAGTCGCCATCCCTGGAGCTGTTCAAGGCAGGATTGGACGTGGCACTTGGTGCCATGGTCTAGCCTTGAGCTCTGTGGTAATGAGTTGGACTTGATGATCTATGAGGTCTCTTCCAACCTTGGTGATACTGTGATGTTTAAGAAAGTGTGTTTAAAGACCATATGATCAAGATGTTAAGGATGGAAGACCACAGCAGAAGAACTGAAGAGTTATCTGCATCAATGTTTACTACACTGTAGTTCACAGAAGTTTTTTCACTTTTACCAGGAGTTCCTCCAACCCTTCTGCCCTAGAAAACAAACACTGATGAAACTAGAGCCAAGTAAGACATCTAGTTTCTGAAGGTGCAAGGAGTTCTCATGTAAGTATTCAGAACATTCAAATACGAGTTCAAGAAATTAACTGTGGCATGCAACCTGAGGCTTAAACAACCTTTGCTCACCAGGACTAGGAGGAGGCAAACACAATGCCAGTTTTGGAAGAGTTCTTCAAGAGCCACATAAGTCTAATATCCAGGAAACCTTATCACTTCTATGAACTTGCTCAGAATAGTGACCAAGGACAGAACTAACAGGCACAAAAGTACACCATTCCAGAGCAGGAAAGAATTCTGGTAGAAGGATGCAGCACTTTAAATACCTTTGTATCTTTTTAAAGGCATTTAAAGACAAACTATCATGGAATCAGAGGAAAATCCACTCAATGTCTGGCTTAAGGCTAAGAAAGGTAGAAACAAGTATTTTATTTTGGCAAAGAGAGTAATCAGTGAAATCACCAGGCCATGTATGTTCATTCATCTTTAGAAGCAACAGAGAGGAGGGCCAGGAATAAGGGAGGGAAGGTGAAAAATTACTGAAGATAGTAAATAGAAAAGACAACTAGAGGATCACTGAAATACCTCAGAGTTGCACTGAACCATACATTGAATTTCCTATCGATAAAAGCAAGGCAATTCACAAAAAGGAAGTACAACCCAGACAAAAATATGGCATGCTCCCAAAATTTGTTATGCTGCTCATGAAACACTGAGCTGTTACACACAGCCCTGTGACATTTGCTCAACAATCAAGAGTGGTCAAAAAAGAAAATAATTGGGACTTATAAAAAAGGAACTGAGAACAAAACAAGTAATCATTATACCACTTATAAATCAGGTCATCCTACCATTAATATCCTTTCACTTAAAGCAATTAGAATAAAAAAAGAACAGTAAGCCAATAAAGATGTGTAAAGGTAAAAAACAGTGCTGCCATACTGTAGCAGAATGTTAAAACACTGCAGCTATAATCACCATAATCACATGCAGAATGCAGAACAAACAGCAGCGAAACACTTCCTACAAATCAGAAACCATGGAGCACCAAGTGGACTCATCAGGTTTAAACACAAATATGTTTTCACATGACACAATCATCACGTACTCAGTGCCAAGGAACACAAATTCAGTGAACTCAGAATGATCCAGCAAACTTACAGCAGAAAGGTATATGAAGGGTAAATACACAGCCTTTGGCTTTGTGAGAAATTTAAGCTACAGACTGCTAGACAGGCACAGTGAAGCAGGATCAGTGCACACTTTGTTACACTTTTGAGATTAAACTCATGTTGAGTACTACACCACTACATGGGACCTTTGTTTTAATCCAATAAAAATTCTTATGCATAGTATCATACAAGACCCAATATTAAGTTTTTACAGTGTTTGATTAAAAGAATGAAAATGGGAACCATTCAGGACCTATTTTTGTGTTAGTGTTTAAAACAGGCTGCAATTACAAAGAAGTTGCGAATAACTGAGTGAACAAATGGTACATCAGCTTTACGCAGCCCATTTCACAAAACCCATTTATTTATAGGCTTTCTTAGCAGCTGCAAGATATAGCCTATGCTGTACTGATTTGATTGCAAGAATTTATCTGAAAAGTCTTCAAGGAAGACTATTCTTCATGCATCAGATTTTTCAGAATCACTGTCATGTGCTATGACCAAAAACTTTTGACTCGATTTTAAATGGTTATAGACAAGTAATAGCTAATCAGTTTGAGAAGGATATAGTAATTCCTGCAAATCTGAAAGACCCCTTCATCATACCACTAGTGACTGCTTTTACACTAGTGTGCTGTTAAGGAGAAAAGGAGTATCCACTTAATGGGATACCTGTTCTAGTTTAAATTAAGGAGTTGCTTGTTCTAGTGAATGTCTCATCACAAGAATCAGAAGATGGCCAGATGCTGCCAGAACATGAGCAATTGTGCTGGGTCGGTGTACAGAAACACAATTCCTCTGAGCTTGCACAGCAAGTAGAGATTGATAGTTCTCACACTGGAAGAGAAAAAGGACTGGAAATACCTGACACAAGAATTATTAACATCTCACCATCCCCCAAGCTTCCTGGCCCCAATGTAATAATTTAGGCTTTATATAAAAGACAATTCCTTTCTGGGAATTTTGTGGAGCTGAGGGCATAACATATCGCAGAGAATGAGGGAAAGGCAAGAAAGCTAAAGTGTAAACAGTAATCAAGACACAAGTGCACCAGGAATTTGAACTGTTGTGAAAGGCTAGATTGTGTTACCTACTGCTAACAGCCAAAAGTATCTTTCTGCAGTTTTTAAACACTGAGCATTGAACTCTGTTTTTTTCAAGTCCAATAACCATGCTCTGTCCATAACTGTAATTGTTTACCTTTGATGTATGCATAAATGAATGAGATTGCTTCCACTATTGTTCCCTCCCGTATATATTGCTTTGCATGCTTTAAACAGACTTTCATCTGCTGTAGCTAAACAGCTTGTTTCAGGACTCTGCAAAATCCCTAACTTGTATTGCAAAAATAAGTTTTCTGAAAAAGAACACTTGAAACACTTCATGTTCAAAAATTAATCATTCAAATGGAAAGCAAACAGTATTCTGAAACTGCCTTCTCTGTTCACTGGGTGTACTGGGTTCCATCAACCCATCCAAAAGATGAAAATTATTCTTCTCAGTTTAAATGTTTCTTTTGTTACAAACAGCTAGCATGCCCTGAAATAATAATTACTTCTACAGCATGTACAGATTTCACACTCAAGAGAAATCTGCCTTTGCCAGAAAAAAAATATCTAAATAAATCAGACAATAAAGATTTTACTACAGGTATTAATAGCAGAGATACACAAATGACTGCTTGTTTCCCCTTATTACTGAGGTGCTCTATTAGCAATCCAGAATATCAACATGCCTAAGCATGATAATGAGTTTTGATTGCCAACTCAGAATTCATCACCCAACCCTACCCACATGAATTCTTAAAGACCTGTTTGGGTGTGGTTTTATCAACCTTTTCTGATTTCTACCTTCATTTACTAGCGAAAGCCTCTTTATGTTACTGCCTAGTGTTGTTCAAGTCATTTATATAACACTTTCAGGAGTCAGCAGAGTATCTGTAGTCAGCTGGCAGCGACACAATAAACTCATCAAGGAATGACTACTTATTCAACAATAACTTCCTATGGAATCATTCCAAACTAGTCAGAAATTCATCTAGATTCACCAGTATTTAGCCCAAACAGAAGAGCAGTTCAATAGCACACAACTGCTTTACATGAAAACTCTTTCCTCTGGCACCGTATTTATCATGCATATCGACCTGCATCTATTACTCATTTATATTTCTATAGCAAAGCTTTTCCAGGAATAGCTTCACAAGCTGAAACATTCCATAGACAAATCTCTTTAGCAGACTTGTCTAATAAGCTTGTAGCAGCTTCAAGCTACTTAAATTAAATATGATGAGACAGTCAGCTCCAAAACGTACAGAAGTCATTTTACACTACATTAGTAACCCTATTAAGGAAGAAAACCCTGATATGATACTGCAGAGATGTTAACAAGTTCTCACTCTTAAACATTCAGATGTTTTAAGACAGGTAGAGTAACTCACATATTTTGCCTCGAACTTCTTAGCTAGCATCTCTACTTCGTGCCGCTCACGCTGCTCATCGTTAAATGGATCTTCCGAGGGAACCGATTTCTTCTGAAAAATATACAAGTTAAATATTCATTGAACAAAGAAATACAGAATGTGGCCAATAAAACACTACTAAATGTCAATACACAATACTCTGGTGACTCAGTATTCAGAATTTATAGTCGAAATTACTGTCTGAAAATTAGTTTGGCCCATTCAATTATCAGTTTCTTTTTTTCCTAATGAGAAGGTAAACAGAAAACTGAAATTTTAATTTTCCCAAGCATTCCACTATGACTCCAACTGAAAGCATAAGGATGGAAGAGCACTATGAGTATTTAAGCCCTGACAAGAAAGAATTCTAAGTACAACTACTTTTCTCTTCTACTCCACTGGTGCCTCTTACCTGTGCCCTGATCCTTCCAGATACAATACACCAAGATGTACCTGGTATGCTAATCAGCAGGGAAGCAGCCAGAGGACTAAAAGCTCAGCAAGTTACAATCCTAACTAATGTGACTCCTTTTAACTCTTGTACTGTTACTTTTTTCCCTCCAGGTAATTTCAGTAATTATAGTGGCAATTTCGTAGAATTCGTGCTATGGCAACCACAAGGACAATAAAGATTATTCCAGCTGTACAAATAAGCAGGAAGTATCTGCTCCTTCATTGCTGGGTTTTTATTTGAGAAAGAGGCTTTCACTGACACGCAGTCAATGAACAGTAATTACAGGTATACACAGTGCTTTTACAGGGGAAAAGAAGGTATGGCAAAAAAAATCCAGGGTTGCCTCTTCAAATTACAGTTCACATAAAATACAGTAATTGTTGTTGTTTGGGGCATAGTAAGATGCTAAAATATCATGAATTGAGTTCCATATTAGAGAACTTTTAAAGCTGGCAGCTAACTTTATGGCAAACAGATTGCCCAACAAATAAATCAAGACTTATGGTAAAATAGAACCAAAAGCAACACCAAGTTCAGAAAAGCGAGATCTTTTCCTCTGCAGGACAAAAAGCCAATATATTGACTGACAAATAATGACAAACCAGCTCAATAACATCAAGACCAATGCAATGAGGAAGGCAAGCTGAGCAAAACTGCTAACAGCATAGAATTATGTTACATTCTCTGAAGTACTTGGAGAAGAATTAGATTTAATCTTGAAGCTCAAGTTTAAGTTACACACATCTTCTGCGGACAACATTACATGTAAAATACTGCTGAACTCATGCAATATTGTTTTCTATACTTTTGGCTGGGAAAATCTATTCCACATCATCTGCTAAGCAAATGGAGGTATTTTTCCAACTGTGAAATTGAACAAGGTTTAAGGCCAAATGTAAAGCAAAATTTAGTACTTCAATGTTAACTCGTCTCTCCATCAACCTCTCAAATCTGTAGCTGACCATCACTTTCTTTAGTTAAGCACTACTGGGATGTCAAATTCAAACAAGTTTTAGTTTGGATGGTTTCTGAGGGCTCTGGACAGCTCACAGACTTGGCAGTAACTTAAGAAGTTACTATTTCAGCACCTTTACAGCCTGCTTGACAGAAGCCATCTTGGGCTTCTGACTTACCCACTTAAAGTTTTAGGCAGCAAGCTTCAATTACACCAACAGAAAAGGTAGTGTATTTCCACTTCTGCTAGTTCAAGAGGCAAATAAACTCTTTAGCCAGACTTAACTTACTACTTGAATCCAAAAGCTTTACATAAAAAATTGCCTACCGAAACATGAACCAATAACCCTATCAAGGATGCTCTCTTTATCAAGGTGACAGGCAGGACAAGGACAACACAAGTTTCTAACAAATATTTCCAGTAGCTTCTGACTCAGGCTAAGAACACAAATTTGGAATAAAAAAAGTTGCACTCACTTTGTCATGTAACTTTTGGCATTCTCTACCATTCCATTAAGAGACCTATTAAAGCAACATCTGAAGCTATTCCTGTGCAATAGTCCTTGCCTTCTCAGAACAGCCTGCCTCTGGAGAATCTTTGATTGCTCCAGTTTTGAACATTACGATACAGAAAGACGAGCGCCTAAAATTGTAATGTTGAATATTAACTGGAATAGCTAAGGAAACTGAGCAACTTTTCACAAGGGGATGAGTCAATAACTTTTAGAAAACTCAATCATTCTTCACCCCACGAGTTGCATAGCTAAGTTTATATGAACTGTTCATTTTAAAACAAGTCAGTGCCAAACCAACACATTTGGAAAGCTAAAAATCCACTTCAAATCACAGTATTACCTGGCAACCAGTTACTACCTACTTGGAAACAGTACACCTCATAGATCCTGCAGAAAAGTGGTAGAAGGCAGAGGTTTCTCAGTCAAGCTTCATTTCAACAAAGTAGCTTTCTCTTCTGCATTAACTGGTATAAACTACCATAGCTATTCCAACCCACATGCAACATTTTTCCTGTCACAATTTTATTTTCTATTTCAGAACTTCAATAGGTTACACACTAGGGTAAAAGGCAGTCTTCTGTCATCCTATATGCCTCCTACTCATCAGAATAGCTTTTCCAGCTTCTACCACATAGCAGTCAAGAAGTTAAACTGACAGGCCAAGCACACATCTGTTTTTAAACAAGAATGAAAAGTCCAGAGTCACTTTAAGACCACAATTTATGACACACTTTTACATAACCACCCCATTGCTCCACACAGTCAGCAGCAGACAGGCCATTATGATCCATTCATTTCACTCTGGACTCTATATAAAAAGCTGAAAAAACATACAACTTTTCTAACAAAGTACTTCTGCTTTACTGCTTTTAAGGTAAAGAAGTGACAATGTCTGACTCCAATTGCACCAAAATTTCCCTAAATCAGTGCTCCTCCTGAGAAGACATGGAATTACTGTCAGAGCTACATTAATTTTTCCCCAACCACACAATTAATAGATTACCAGCCTACATTAAAAAACAAAAAGACTGTTATCAAACTAGGAACTTCCAAAGAGGGTGGAGGGGGGGGAATCAGCCTTAACATATTGAACTACTTCCAAACACTAACATAATTTTCACCTTGGGGAAGACAACACTTCACAGAGCAGCATGCTTATGCTGCACCAGTACAGAAGAGCCATAACTGGCACTCTTTGTCCACAACAGCTGTAAGGCAGGATGAACAGAAAGAACCCTTTAACTTGCAACATAGCATGTCAGAGGAATTAAAACCAGAGTTACTGATTTTCCTGTCTCCCATATTTAAACATAATCAGCATGTACATCTCTCCTACTGCAGAACAAAAAGTGAGCAAGCTGCTTATGTATAGTTGTGGCATCATAACCACCAGAAACACTAATTCACAAAACCGAAGCTTTAAACATTTGTGCTGGACGTAAAAATGCAATGGCAGTATCAGTACTTGATCTCTGAGGTTTGTTTTTATCAAAACAGCTATCACAGCCTTCTCAGTCCAAGTCACATCCTTGTCCCCTGTCCTTTTCAATGAGATGTAAATTTTCTTTCAAGTTGTCTGAGTATCAGAACTGAGAGAAGCCACAACTATTTAAAGTGCAACTTCCCTGCCATTCAAGTGCAACTTCATTTTCTCAACTCACTGAATGGATAGCTTAAGTGTTTTAGCTTCAGCTTTCAGGGCATGCATTTCTCCTTCCTACTTGAACGCTGGGTACTGTTGGTTGGCTGCTTCCCTCTTAAAGTTGTCCTTACAAGCTTTGCTCCTTAGAAACCTAAGCAGTTCGAGTTACAAATAATTTCCGTTTGGGAGACACGGGAAACAAGAAACTACTTATTTTCTTGAAGGTCTTCACAATTACAGGTGAAGTTAAAGTTTCACGCACATCAACTCTCATTCATCCCTGTCCTCCCAAGACTGCAGAAACTCATGCCCAAGCCTGCTAATGGCCACTTCATTGTTCCTCAAAGCCTGTAGCAGGGCCAGGCTAACAACTCTGCATTTAGCTGCACAGAAGCCATAGACAACTCGGGAAATAGACCAACACGGCTACATTTTCGTTCACCTGCAGCAAAAATCTTCCACGAAGGAAGAATGCAACTCTACATCTCCTCGGGAAGGCAAAGAGAGGGGTCAGGGACCTAGGGGTAAGCAGGGCACAAGACCCTGGCGTTCACCGTTACTCCCAGAAAATGCCAGGAGACACCGGGAAAGCCACCCGGGAGCCTTCGGTAGTCTCAGGGACAAGTGCGAAGCCTCCCCTTCCCCCACAGGTACAAGCGCAGCCTCAGCACCAGGAGGAGCCCGGAGCGACGGCAAAGCCACCTAACTTCCCTCCAGGGCGCCGCCCCCCGGGCCGGGACCACCTCCGAGCAGCACGGGGAGAAGGGTAACACTATCGGCAAAGCCGAGGACGTGGTCAGCTGCCAGCCGGCAGGAGGAGGAAGCGCGTCGGGGCCCGTCCCGGCGGGATGGGAGGGGAAATGGGAAGGGGAGGTCCCGTACCCGCGAGTCCCCGCACAGCAGCAGCTCCGGGTAGCTGAACTCCACGCAGCCTTCCTCGGTGGGGTCCTTCAGCACCACCTCCAGGCGGACCGTCTGGCGGAGCGGGAGCGCCTCCTGCGGCGGCGGCGGCTCCTGCCGGCTGCGCGGCGGCGGCGGCGGTAGCTGCGACGGTGGCGGCAGCGGTGGCGGCTCGGGCCGCGGGGGCTCTCGCTGCGGCTGCTGCTCGGGCCGGCAGGTCTCGCGGGGCGGCTCCAGGCGGGCGGCGCTCTCGCGGGGCGGCAGCGGCGGCTCCGGCCGGGAGAGCTCGTGCGGCGGCGGCTCCGGCGGCACCAACAGCGGCGCCTCGCGGCCCGCCGGAGGCGGCTCTGGCTCGCGGCCCCCCGGCTCCCGCTCCAGCGCTGGGCTCNCCCCCCACATAAATAGAAGCAGGCCCGCAGGCCGCGCAAGCGCACGGCTACGGCCTGCGCACCGCCCCGCGTCGCTGTTGTTATTGCTCAGCTTCCCCCCGACGTCAGCGCGGTCGCCGGCGCCCGCCCCCAGTTGCCTTGGCGATGTGCACGCTGCCGGCCGTCGGCTCCTTAAAGGGCCCGCGACGCGCCAGGCCGACTGCCACCCGCTCGCCCGTACGCTGTTGCGGGACAATGGCGGCCGCCACCGTCTCGCCACCCCATCCCTTGCACCTGGCGGCTGCTCGCGGACGGCCTTTGGCGCCAGGAGGGCGGCCTCAGCGCGGATCCCCTCTGCCCTGAGGCGGGAAGGGAGGAAGGGGCAGTCCCAGCCTGGGCTGCTTCGTGCTGACGGGGCGGCAGGAGCCCTCGGCAGGACAGGAGCTGCCCCCGCCGCTGGCCGCAGCGGGCGTTGATGGGGCTGTGCAACGCTCGTCCGCTCGGGGCAGCGTGGGATGGCAGTCGGGGCCGCGGGCCTGCTTAGAGGAAGGTACTCTGAGGCCTCTTGGATTCTGGTCGGTCACCAGGAAAAAAAAAAAAGCCCCCCTAAATCGTAATGGTGACCGAGAGCTTAGTTGAGGGTGAGGCTGACTGTTTCCGGGCTGCAAGGACGGTGGTTGCACGTGTGTTGTGGCATCAACATGCACTGTATGAAGCCCTCCTGGATCAACCGAGGTCAGGGTTTGACAAAGCTGCTCCATGAGGAACAGCAAACTGCTCTGGCTGCCGGGCTGTCCTCGGAGAAAAGGTAGCCTGACGGGTTGCAGGGAGCCGTTGTGGACTGGTGAGGAAGAGTTCTCTCCTTCAACACAGAGTCCCGTGAGCTGGAAAGGGTACGACCAGCAGCGAGGCTGCCTTCAGGAGCCAAAGCCGCCTGCGAGCTGTGCAAGTGTTCAGTCTGTCACCACCTACTTCGCCAGGCTGCTGGCTGGTATTTCCAGATGGAGGTGTGCCACCTAGGCGCCACCGAGTTTCGGGAAGCCATCAACAACTTCATCTGCAGTTATTCACCAGCTGCGCTGGAGTGGAGAGGAAGATCTTACCATTTCTCTCTCTCTCTCTCTTTTTTTTTTAGCCTCACAAATGCTAGTCAGGAGTAGCTTCGTTCTCTTTTTAAAAATGGACTCACAGAGACCAAACATAGTTTGGATGTGTGTATTATTTGGGGTAATTACAGGAGCCCGTTCTGTGCAGCACATTAATCCACTTTCCAAATTGCGCTTAGGACAGTGCGTGATGTTTTCCTCTCACTGCATATGAACTCATTTCACATGACTGCTTACTTTCATTTAGAGAAGATCCATGACACTATTACAGCATTATTGAAAGTTATGGTTTCACTAACAGGGTTTGGAGAACATTCCAGGCTACTGCTTGCCGCAGGAAGTCAGTGGAATGACCGATCTGAGAAGTATCACAGTATCACCAAGGTTGGAAGAGACCTCACAGATCATCAAGTCCAACCCTTTACCACAGAGCTCAAGGCTAGACCATGGCACCAAGTGCCACATCCAACCCTGCCTTGAACAGTGTAGGCTGTCTCCTCAAAGGCTTTGTTGTGCTTTATAATCAAAAATACTTGCTCAATCTTAAAACTTCACATGTTCTACTACGACTAGCAGGCTTGGTAGAGGTGCTCCTCAAATATGTTTTTACTTTAAGTCTCATAATACAATTATGTGCTAGTTTGACCCTAGCTGGGATACTTTAGTGAGAGGAATTAGATCATAGGCTGTGAAAAGGAAACAGTGGTGATGCCTACTTCAAACATAGGCTTGCTGAGATGTATAAAAACAAGAACACAAATACAGATAAGAGAGTTGCTCTCTGGCTTTGGCTGCCTCCCTTTTCTCCTTAACTTGCTATCTGTGCAACTAAGCCAACTGCTTCCTAATCCCCCTGGCCGATTCTGCAAGCTCACCTTGAACATAAGGCAAAGTCTGGGATAAGGCAGAGGGGTGGAAAGGAGGTGGAAGGGTGGTTGGGAGCCCCTCCTGGGGACCCTGGTTTCTGGGAGGTGTGTTGTGTTTCTGTATTACTTTTTAATTTGTGTATATATCTAGCTGTATATATTGTAAGTATCTGCTTGTATATTGTGCTGAGCTGTAAATATAGCTTCATTCTTTAATTTCCAGCTGCTGACTCTAGTCTGGGTGATTTTCTTAAGTGTGGGGGGGGCAGGTAACACCCAAACCATCACAAATTATTTTGAAGTCCCACTTTCTGATGACACACATAGTAATGCATTTCTGGATTCAAACTATCACAAAACTGCAGCCCTGCAGGTCCTGCCAGAAGGATTCCAGTTTTCATCAACTTTCTATATAGTCTATGTCATTAGAACCATTGTGGTGGTGAAAGGAACCATTCCTCACAAACAAACAAACACAACCAACAAAAAACAATTTATCACTCAGCAAACAAAAATCCTACATGGAAATCGTGGGCTTTTCTGCAGTTCTGATGGGTGTTTGCTTTTAATTACCAGATGGGAGACTAGACATTGAAATAACAAGAATACAACATCTTTTGTTCACAGGTAGCACTTGGATCCATGGAAGGAGGTGAAACTCCGCATTTTAAGTATCCAGTCTAGAACTCAGTTCTGTGTTTCAGTCTCCTAAGATACATGTATTCAGAAGTAATGAATGTAGGACAGGTACTCCACAAGAAAGTAAGTTTTGCAAGTACTTGAGTTCAGTGCTGTATCTCGGTTTGTAACACGTTCTGGTCAGGTTTTTAACATGCTTTTTAAGTAGTTAAAAATAAACTGAATAGGAATAACTTGCCTGACCCATGACAAGGTTACAGAGAAAACCAGAAGTAGTTTTTGGAAACAGTTTCAGGTAGCCATTGCTTCTGAGTTATGAGATTGCAGACATTGATAGTAGAAGCAGCCTTTCACATCTAAGGTTTTCATAGGTGGTTGCTTATATACCTCATCTTACTATCTTTCTTCTGGGAGTTTAATTAAACAAATAACCCTTCCTATGTTATCTAACCCCTGAGCATCTTGGAGCACATTTTTTTAATGAGGTTTTAACATTAGTTTATGCAACTAGACACACAGTAGTTCTGGATCTCTAAATTTCAAGTGAACTTGCCAAAAAGAGATTAGTTTGGAATAAACAAGAAGAGTTCTGGGCTTGTGCCATATCAAACTGTTTCAAGAGAAGTTAGAGCCTCGTACATTTGACCTCAGCCCATGGATCCAGCCTGTCCAGATCCTCCTGCAGAACCTTCCTTCCTCTGAGCAGATCAACACTCCCACCCAGTTTGGTGTCATCTGCACATTTACTGATGGAGCACTCAGCCCCCTCATCCATGATCAGTTGTATCTGTCTCCAGAAAGCTTGCTTTTAGTTTCAAATTTCCACAAGCTGTGGGACTGTTGCCCCAAGATAGGAATGTGGGGGAAACCATTTCCTATTTACATCGTATCCTCTCTCAAGCTTAGGTGGCATGGGATGTCAGTTTGTCTTCTGCTCTGCTTAAGGTGAGCACTGGGACTTGCACTGATG
This sequence comes from Tricholaema leucomelas, assembly GCA_013400475.1. NCBI lineage: Eukaryota > Metazoa > Chordata > Aves > Piciformes > Lybiidae > Tricholaema lacrymosa > Tricholaema leucomelas. Next base: position 752,920 of record WAAF01018539.1, on the reverse strand, counting down.
TAGGAGCTACACTGGTAGCCAGTCAGAACTCAGCCACTGAAAAATCTCCAATAGAGATGTCTACTCTGTGTGGGCTTTCTCCTCATGATACCCTCCTGGTATCCTGGTTTGTTGTGGTCCAACCAGGCACCTTATTGATCCTTATGGTCTCTTCACTGAAACGGCTACTTTCATTGCTGTGTAAGGAGATGATACAGCTGAAGGTAGGACAGTGTTTGTGTAGCTGTTACTAGAACTGCTACTGCATCACAGTAAGCCACTGTACCAACAATGTGGCAAGTGTCACTGGCTTTCTGCTTAACAAGGCAGGCTGAATTGAAGTGTGCTTTTTATTGAACTTGTCTTCCTTCCTGCAGCTTTACTAAGTTGCTTCCTGCCAGATTCAGAATCAAGGAATAAAATCCACCCCCACTTTCCAAAACCAAGCAAACCATTTTAAAAATTAATTTTATCTACAGGATCCTTCCCTCTTTTTTTTTTTTTTTTTTAAATTTTTAAAATTCTTTTAACTAAAAATACTGTTTCTGGCAGAACACATATCTAGCTTTCTCTACTCAGGCACATGTACTTAGACTCGTTACCAGCTGCTCCACCACATCCTTAAAAAAGTCCAAAGTACTCCATTCAGTGAAGCAAACAGCAGTTTAGAAGTACTGTGGGCAGGCAGAGAAATGCCAGATGTTGAAACTAGAAAGACTGCATTAGCTTCAGGTAATTCGAATGTCCTTTACTAGGGGAGGAATACTAATTTATCACTATTTCAAGGCAAAGGAACCATGACTATGAACTTTATCCCATGCATTGGTATATTGCTTCCTGTGAACCGGCCAAACTTTACTTCTGGAAGAATTGAGTCTATGAGACACTGGATTCCTTTGAAGAACTTCAAGAAAAGATTTGAACAAAACTGATCAAAAACTCAAGGTTTGACAACAGGAAGTTTTTTTACAAGTAGCAACAATTTCTATGTCATAGGTAGATGCTGCTCCTGTGACTGTAAGTGCTTTTTACCTTTACAAGTGGACTTAAGTGCATTGTTTGTTCACTTCCTGAAGGGAGGAAAGGTCTTCTGATACTGTTGTGTGCCAGAGTAGCATAAATGGCATTACTGAGTACCTGGTAGGTAGCTGATGGAAAGAGAATGTAGTTTTTTAGACCTAGAAACCAAGGCAAGCCTTCATGCTAGACAAATAAAGAGAGTTGCAGGATTGTGTATGTTGTGACTGTGAGGTCCTCAACCAAAGGCTTAACTATCATCTGTGCTGTCCACATGCAATTTCTCAATAAGAAAAAAAATGACTTTCTGTATGACTGGTGACTTTTGTGCTGTATAGAACATTGTAACATTCCTTACGCTAAATTAGATTGTCAACTTCTGTTAACCTCAGAAAAATTCAAAGCCTCAAGTGCTGAGTTCAAATGGAATAGCAGATTAGGATGAAAAAGGGTTAAGAGAAAACTGAAAGAAAGGCTGCACGTTAAGCAAGGAGGAGCAACCTGCCTGCTGAAAGAAGCTGCTATTTGGAACAGTTTTTAATTCTGCAGTGAAGGTGAGATATTAAGACATTAAATATCAGCTCTAAGTGGGTGCATATTCCAAGAAGACTGTGAGTAATTTGTTCCTTCAGATAACAGTAGCAAAGTCAATTGTAATGAATAAGATAAGAACACTTTTCTAGTTATGTCTTATTTTTAACTTAATTGTTAACAATTGTCTCTGTTTCTCATGTCAACATTTTTTGGTGAAGCAAGCATGCAACTTATCTTTAAGCTTTCCTGATGTTAAGGGTGAACTCAGCTTGGCTGACTGTAAACTTCTCCAGTAGTAGTGATTCTAGGTGAAATGGTGTCTGGACTCTGTGTCTTAACTGAAATGGTTCCGGGAATGTCAGCATTTGAGAGGTTTTCTCTGCCCAGCACTGAAGTTTGAGGCCTGAAATCACTAAGAAATTCTTCCTTGCAGCTTTACCCTTTACTTTGCTAAGAAAAAAAAAAACCACCAAAACAATCAAACAACAAAACAAAAAAACCAACAAACCAACCAAAAAGAAACAAACAACAGCTCCCCCCAAAGCTTCTAAGACACAAGAAGAAAATGAAACCCACTGAGTTACTGAAGCTATATTAAACTTTTAGCTAAAATCTTGGACTTTCTTTGTAGAGAGGAAGAATAACAAGAAGGAATATGTTGAAAATAAACATGGAAGAGATTTTGCAGAGGAGTACCTGGTAATACAACATCAGGTTTTTTCATTTCTATGTATTTTAGAGAAAGGGAGCAGAAGTCAATGAACCAGTGAAGACTCTTCAATCAAATAGCATCTGCCTGTCAGATGTTGATTGTGTCCAACAATGTCACTTAAACCGCACTTAAGCTGAGTTTCAAGCTGAGGAGGCCTTTGGAAGGCCCAGATTACCTCAACGGTTGCTCTTTCATGAGTCACAACTCCTCATAAAACAGTGTAAAAACACCTAGGTATTTGCAGCGATCGAGAGGGATTCTGTGCTCGGGGGAGTTGTTCCTCACTGGTTTTCCTCATTTGCACCATTTCTTTACAGAGACATGGGGGGAGATGAGATGCTTATCTCTGATGAAACGCCGGTTCCATCAGGGCAGCACCCCTGGAGAAAGCCAAAGATTAGCAGCCTGTCTGAAACTTTGGAGTCAGGTTATTGTCTTATCTCTGAATTGCTGTTTGCAGGGTTTATTCTACCAGTAGTAATTAAAACCACACAAGAATATATGGGTCAGATATATACCCCACCCACCTGGATTATGAATAAGAGAGGACTGCTTCTGTAGGGGATTCTCAGGTTAAATGGCAATTTCTGCAGTAAAAGCAGCAGTAATACTGTTTAATGAGGTAAAAAGAGTCTGGAAGTAATTCTCAGCAATACAAAAGCTAATGTGCCATAGATTTGCTCTTACTGAGGGTTTCTGTTGTGAGTGCTGACCTGGAACAAGACAAACAGTTTCTCAGTGCCCATGAAAACAGAGCCAGTCAGACTGCAAGCCTTGGTCACTTGCCACTGTCGTATTTTCCCCATTTTTAGTGAACTACAAACATTTATAGAAGTATCAAAAGTTTATTTAATCTATTAAATACTGTAATATGTTAAAACATAGTATAGTCACTGCACAGGGAAAAAAAATGGTCAAGCAACCTTTACCTCCCCACAAACGAGAATTAGCTGTAATAGAGATGCTGACTGCAATGATTCTAGGAATCACAGTGATGTACAAGGTAATATTTGCCTGTGACCATGGAGAAATTTGCCTTACTTTTCCTTACTTCCTCTTTCAGCTTTCAAACTGATTTCACAAAAATTCCTATTTCCTAACCATCTTTCCCTCCTCCCTCGCCTCTCAGCGCTTTAGAAACTTGTACTTAGGTAAAGTTCTACATCTAAATGAGGGCACATTATCACAGACAGCTGAGGGTGACCGCACAAACAAACTACCACGTTTTTAACCTTCATACAAGCTCAGGATCAGAATAATCAGAAGCCTGCTTTGCATGTGCAGTTCAGCATTTTCATACTTCCACAATTTTATTCCCAAGCCAAACTGCCTTCAAAAAGCAAAGCACATATTCATCACCGAGCATTAACAACATACCGAGCTTGCAGATTCAACACAAAGCCGCTTTTGAGTTGCCACAGCGTTAAAAATAACATGTGAAAAATTACTTGTGAAAAAAGGGTTTTCCATACATGAATAATATCAAATAGACAAATGGGGTTTTATTAAACTCTCTTTTCTCACCACCTCAAGTTTCCTTCTAAAAAGACATGGAATTTAAAGGTGGGTTTTTTTTCCATCATATGAAAATGAACGTAGGATAGCAGCTATAGCAGTGGCAGCTTTTGAGAACAGAGTAGATGCTACATATCAGAAATGTTGATGAAAACAAGCTGCATTTTCTGTATGACAGCTTTATTTCATATGTCATTTTTCGGGCCTTAGAAGAGTTCCCTCTTGCAGTGATAAGCAGTTGTGCAGTCAGATTTCCATTATTTGAGTACTTATCTGAAGACATCCACACCATTTTAAGAGATGGAGTTATTTCTTAGTGTCATGCTGGTGTCTGGTCCTCCACAGGACTTAGAATATTTTACACATCTGAAGAAATCCTGCTTCAAATGCCTATGAAACAGAGCAAGGCAAGCAACGCTCAGAGGTGGGGAGAGAGGGAAAACAGATACATGGAAACCAGCGGCACCTTGGCAGCACTTTGTGGTAGTCCTGTCTGGCCAGTCACATTAGTGAATAGACAGGAAGGGAAAACACTGGGTAAGGGAAGAGACTGTGCAGAAATTAAAAGCAGACAGAGCCATAAAACCTGTTTGGGAATAAGTAACTAAACTGAGTGGGAAGCCTTGTAAAGCTTGCCTCAGAAATTACCTTGCTGTGACTTGAAAATAGCTCTTCCACATTTAAATGGTGTGGAAACCCACCATTCTTTTACATAAATAACCAACTTCCCAGCTCGTTCAGTGATGACTGTGCACACGTGGCATCATTAATATGTCAGGCAAAAGACTGACCTTGCAGAATATCAATATTATGCTCATCATCAGAGCTGGGAATATAGCAGGCAGCTTAACACTTGGTTTACCAGGTTTTGTAATTTTTCTGAAGGTTTCTTAGATGCAGCTATCACACGTGGATTGATATTCAAGAGACACACTTACTTCATGTGATATGAATTAATTCACCAGCTCTGCAAACTAAGACATTGTGTTTTGTCACACAGTGGCTACCTACATAATAGCCTCACTCACGGATTAAAGGCAAGAAAAAGCAGTTCTAGAGTAGATGAGCAGAATGATCCTATCATGCATAAGGGCAAAATAAACATTCTAGCTGTTATGATGCACCATGCAGCTGCCAGAAGTGGAGCAGAACTGGTATTTTCTGTGTGACATTAGCCTCCTTGATGGTACCATATGTATTCTTAAAATACATTACTGTATATCATTGTGTGTCATTTTCATTGGGTCTTATTTTTCACAGAACTGGCCACATGGAGGCTGCTTACAATGATCAAGGAACAGAGGGTGAAGTCCGAGGCTCATCAGTCTTCCCTAGTTAAAGGCCAGCTTAAAGTGTGGTTTGAGGACTCCAAAAAACGAATGGTATTCCTAGGTCCACAGCAGTGCAGTTCAGAGAAAACAGCATAGGTAGTATCCCACTTGCCAGTTAGATTGAGCTGTAGCTGACAACTGCTACAAACTGTCCTGTGGCATACTTCCTATCAAAGTTACTTAAATCCCAGCTTCTTGAAGATTCACTTGTAAAAACATTTTAAAGACCATTACTTATGTCACTGCATTCATTATTTTGATTTCTCTTCAAAGAATTAGTAAGAATAATATCACGTGGAAAAATTAAGCACAATACAAAGTGGAAGAATGAACTGGGAGAGAATTCCTCTTTTTACTTGAAGAATAAACCATTTTCCTAAAAGTCTTTGAGCTCTTACTAAATACAGATTTACATTTTTAAATCTAAAAATAGATTCTAGTGTAATTCATAAATTAAGCAAGACCTGTAAGGAATTTAGGAGCTGTCCCCTGCCCAGAGATCATAGAATGGTTTAGGTTGGAAGGGACCTCAAGGATCATACAGCTCCAACCCCCTGCCATAGGCAGGGACACCTCCCACTAGAGCAGGTTGCTCAAGGCCTCATCCAGCCTAGCCTTAAATGCCTCCAGGGAGGAAGCATCCACAACCTCCCTGGGCAACCTGTTCCCGTGTCTCACCACCCTCACTGTAAAGAACTTCCTCCTAACATCCAGTCTAAATCTCCCCTCTGCCAGTTTAAACCCATTCCCCCTCATCCTGACATTACCAGACCTTGTCAATAGTCCCTCCCCAGCCTTCCTGTAGGCTCCCTTCAGATACTGGAAAGCCACTATAAGGTCTCCTGGAAGCCTTCTCTTCTCCAGGCTGAAGAGCCCCAATTCTCTCAGCCTGTCCTCATAGCAGAGGTGCTCCAGCCCTCTGAGCATCTTCGTGGCCTGCTTTGTTTATTCCAAATGAATGTTTAAATTCTACAAAAAAGCAAGCTTTTGGTGTGTGGCTTCCAATGTGATTACAGGGCAAAACAGAAGTTCTTTCAAATTCTGCAACCAGCCTTGAACAACTACACTCCATCCATCTTTCTGGGATGCTACAAGGTTCATCCAGTAAAGGATAAATGGGAAGTATTAGCTCCCATGACACAACTCTTCTACAAGTTTAGCCAAATACAACAATAGTGCAGTTACACATTAATTTCTAATGTCATATATCTAATGTAAAATAATAGTGTAATACAGGATCTGTAAATTAGGTAATTGGATCCTGTAACACAGGATCTGTAAATGGTAATTAAGTTGAGACTGACAAATGATGATAAGTAGCCATCGGTCATTACTGGAATGATTACTTTAGCTAGGTCCTAAAAGGACCAAGGATCCAACAATTTCCTTGATGATCAAGACACAGATGTAAAACAGCACTAAGAAAAGGCTGCAGAAAAACAGACCAGTAATTTGTGGGGATGAGTCAAATGGAGTGATCTGTAAAAGCTGGAAAACTGAGCCCATTCGAACATATTACAGGATGGGTAGCATCCTGGCCTGTACCAAAACCAAAGTGTCCAGGAGTAGGGAAGTAATTGTGCCCCTATACTCAGCCCTGGTGAGGTCACAGCTTCACTACTGTGTTCAGTTCTGGAGGCCACAGTATAGGAAAGACATTGAGGTCCTAAAGGATGTCCAGAGAAGAGCAAGGAGGCTGGGGAGGGGTTTGAAGAACATGTCCTGTGAGGAGCTGCTGAAGGAACTGGGGTTGTTTAGTCTGCAGAAGGCAAAGGGCAGAAGTCATTGATCTCTGTAACTATCTGAAAGAAAGCTGTAGTGAGGCTGGTGTTGCTCCCTTCTCCCAAGTAACTAGTGATGGGATGAGAGGAAATGGGTTTAAACTGTGCCACAGGGGGTTTAGACTGGGCCTTAGAAATAACTTCTTTACTGAGTGGTGAGGCATTGGGACAGGCTGCTCAGGGAGGGGTGGAGTCACCATCCCTGAAGGTGTTCAAGGAGCTGTAGCTGTGGTGCTTCAGGATATGATTTAGTGGTCAGGGTAGCTGGGTTGTGGTGGGACTCAATGGTCTTAAAGGTCTTTTCCAACCTTAATGATTCTATGAACGTGTAGTATACCTTTTACTTCATCTCTGCTCAAGGCAAAGACCTGCAGGCCCCTGTTCTTTATGTCTTAAATGACAAAAGCTTTATTATCAGTCAGTAAGATGCACCCTGCTAAACCTCACATGACTTAGCATATCAAATATGGCTTTGTGACTTCAGTGAATAAAGGTGAGGTGTTCAAAAAATTCTTCAGTGGTCACAGACAAAGAATTCAAAATGAGTGCCTAAGTCCTTATGCTGCAATGCCATCACACTTATCTCAGAAGATTCAGCCAACATGTAAAATAGCCTGCAATGGATTTGGATGCTTTTCAGCTCTCCTGTAGGTTAAGCTTCAATAAAGGGAGTAATTAACATCTGCTACAAAGCCACCAACACGATTTTTCTAAGCTTTGTATCAAGACCTATAACTGTATTCCTGATCTGTTTCCAAGTTAATTAAACTGTGAGGGAAAAGAACAATGCCTTTCACAAGTGAAAACGTTTTGAAACTGCTTGCAGTGAAAATCCTGCTCCTTTCACACCTCTTTGGAGTGAATGTAAGACTGCCCCTGACCTTACTGAAAGACTATTATTTTTGCTAGGTATGATGGATTGGTTTTTGAGACATAAGTATGTGTAAATGCAAGTAATCACAATTATCAATGTACTTCTAGATACCTGAATGGTGCAACTCACATTTTTTTTTCTGCGAGCAGTAAAAAAACTGATATGTGATATGGGAGAACTGTCTAAATACATTCCATATAGACCTTATATCCAGCAAACTACCATAAAATCAGGCTCAAGGTCATTGCCTCCCCTCCAACCAATTACTGAACATATATTTGACGACCAGTCACAAATCTGCCCTCTTCCACAGCAAAATGAAGGCACTATTTCAGTTTCAGAGGTAGGAAGCAACACAGACCAATGAGGCATTCACCTGTAGATTCGGTTAAGAGTTTTAATCAAAAGACAGGCAGTAGAGAATGCTCCCACAAATGTTATTAACTTGAATAATGTTTTGAGTTTTGAACCTCAAAGCAAGATTGAGTAATGCAGTCAGTCATATCTCTGTGCTCTGAAAAAGATGGTACTACCATGCTTTGCTACCAACCTAGAAAGCAAGTCAGCCGCTGAGAGCCTGGCATTTTGGGTTGGTTAACCCTCATCTTCAGAAATAAGGTTAAGAGAGAAAATAATTCTTGTAGACAAAAGTAAGAAAAGAGGGTATTTGTTACTGATACTTATTCAGAAAAGGACAATGTTCAGTCATTTAACAAACTATTTTTCTTCAGAGGCCAGAAGACTTGCTGAAAAAACCCAACCCATAAAGCATTCCAGTTAACTTGTGTAGAGAAGTCTGAGGAACATTTCAGCAGCACTTTGACTTGTGGACAATTGGAATTACTACTACAAAAAAAAAACCCTAGAAACTGTGAATGTGGAATAGAAATAAAGCTTTAGTTTAAAAAAAACAACAAACCTGTAAACAACCAACTACATCTTGCAGCCGCAAGTGACCGACTTAGACAGGGACTCTGTTCTCCTTGGCCCACTTTTTCATGATGCGGGCGATGTATTCCGCTTGAGGATTCCTAGTGCTCTTCAGGAGAAGCACTACTTCCTGAAGAATCTCTCTACAAAAGGTGAAAAGCAAAGACTTAAAAGGAGAGTAAGAGCCAACTGACACAACATACATCTACCCACATCAAAACTGTTTTCCAAATGTAGTTCCTAGACAGAGAGGTTCATTCATCTGCAAAGCAGGAATAGGTAAAAAATGCACAGGAGATAAGATTCTGGGGGTAAAGCTAAATAAACAAACCCCAAACCCAAACAACCTCCCCCCAGACCTCAAAAAACCCAAACCAAATCAACAGAGAGAGAAAAATTACAAATAAACCCAGCAAAAGGTGGTGAGTTTGGAGTTTAGCATGCTTGCCTGTGGCAGACGTATACATCTATCTTTATTCTTGTACAATAGTTCCTCTGAACAAAGCAAATGCTTTTTTTTTTGTCTTTAATGCTACTTGACAGTCTTCAGTATGGCAGCATTTAGCTCAATGCTGCCAAAGCACCGTACACATCAATACAAACAACATGGAAATGAATGTTACCAATAGGAGAAACCAGTACCAAGCTGCAGTATGCCAGCTGCTTTACAGCAAGAACCTGCATGCATATTGAAAACCAAGCAAGCTAGATGTCTTTTACTGCACCTACTGCATTAATTGCTAAAAGGACACTTGAAGGGTGCAACAGTGAATGAGATTAGAGAAAAAGGAATACAAGGGAGGTCCAAGAAGCCAAGACACACCTACTAGCTGTGTACGGAACAGCAGCTTTGGCCATCTGGCATCACAGCAGAAGCATCGCAAGGGAACAGCTCTTAAATGCAGCCTCACTACTCTCTCTTATTCTTCCAACCAGTGGAATGGGCCAAAGGTAACAAAGACAATTTTCTTTAGGCTTTCCTCAAGTAACTGTATTTGTCTGACGTGGACAGAGTCTTCAGAGAGCAAATCTGAGTGAAAACATGGTCTCATCTATTCACTGGTTAGAGAAGTTGCATCCTTCCTGCAGTGTTCAGTAAATGTTTCCTTAGCTCTATTCTACAAATCTTAAAATGTCATGGGACAGTTTTTCATTCTTAAGCCATCAACACAAAAGGAAAGGAAAAGGTTCATTTTCCCTCAGTTCATGAACGTGTCATAACTTAGCTTGTCCTGATTATCATATTTGGGTTTCCTGCAGCTCAGCATTAGCTGATAAGTTACTCTCCACCATATGCTCTATAACTTGGGTGTGACAGATACACTACAAACTGATCACTGCATATGGGTGCCAGAGTGTCTATTGTATGAGAGGTCAACAAGGAATTGGAAAAGGATACCTAGTCCTAAAGCTAAGATTATGATTCTTGCTTAGAGCTGCCTGGAAACAGGAATAGAGCGAAATAAATTCAGATACAGCACAGAATACTCACTTTGCTTCTCTGCCAGCTATAATCATTTGAAAGACACCAACACAAGCACCTCTCTTGCCTTCCCAGTATTCAGGATTACTGTCCAGACTCTCCAGAACATGAAATGCTTTAGCTGAGTAGTAAAACTGGCGCATCTGCACAGAAAAGGAAACATTATTCCTGACTACATGACCATCTTTCAGGTGTGGATTAAAAACTCTGAGCTCAGTTTTCTGACACTGGCAGTAAGTCATAGAAGGAACGTGCATGTTCTTGTTTTCCTGCAACAGCAAGTGACACAGAACAGGCACCTTTCAGTTCTATGGAGGGATACAGGAGGTATTATAACATTACTGGTCTATGTCTTTGAACATACTGCAGACAGAATCACAGAATATATCTGGTTGGAAGAGACCTCAAAAGGTCACTCAGTCCAACCCTTGACTGAGCACTGGAGGATCAACACTAAACCATGCTCCTACCTGCAAGGTCCAAGCACTGCTTGAACACCCCCAGGGAAGGCGACCTCACCACCGCTCTGGGTGGACCATTCCAGTGTTTGATAACCTTTTCAGTGAAGAGTATTTCCTAACATCCAGGCTAAATCTCCCCTGGTGCAGCTTGAAACCGTTTCTTCTAGTCCAGTCAGTTGACACCAAGGAGAAGAGGCTGCCCCCTCTTTGCTCCAACCTCCCCCCAGGTAGTCTTAGAGAGAAATGAGGTCTCCCCTCAGCCTCCTCTAGACTGAATAACACCAGCTCTGCTGTCAGACATTCCATGTGTTCCAGGCCCTTCTCTGGACATGCTCCAGCACCTCAATGCCCTTCCTATAGTGAGGGGCACAGAACTGAACATAGCACTCAAGGTGTTTGTGGCTACTATCTTCCCAGGAGACAGCACAGAAGGTAGATTGAGCAGGATCTGCCATCCTTTGGGGGCTGGATGTCTGCATCTGCTGAGCAAAAAGCTTAGTACAAGCAAGGCAGCATCTATTTTAATTTGTTCTAAGGTGCTCAGAGCATCCCTACTAAAGTGAACATTTTCTTGTCTAGTCAGACTGAGCTATCTAACATTTTAAAAAGTCAAACTTCCTCTTTTTAAAAGTCCTCTTCAGAAAAGGCTCAAAAGTACTAGCTGTGGTAGCAGGGATCCTGCTGTAGACCATTAATCTCACTATTTTTTCTGAGTAGTTTTATTCCCAATGTCCACAAACACACTGAGTCACTTCAGCCCACTTGGGCAGACAGAATTCCCACAACTACTACTCTTTTACCATTTCCTTATGATCAGCAAAGAAATATCTCCCTCTGTCATTACAAGATTTAAGAAACATCATGTCCTAGAGAAAAATGCAGTATGAGGTTCCTAGTTGAATTTATGCTGGATTATTTCTCTTTAGAGTTTCTTGTCATTTTTGCCATCAATGGATCTCTACTAGGTTAAGAAACTGTTACCATTATTGATAGCTCAATCATGCAGTAATTTACCAACAATTTAATCAGTAGTTTGTCCACCAAGGAGGCCTGCCTGTAGGTTAAAATAGTGACTAATCCTTGCCAGCTCATCTGCCTTATTAGACACCTCACTCTCATACAAATTCACTACTGATAACAACGATGGAAAGTATTGAAAAAAAGGCTGTTGATGCAGTCATTGAATTAGCAGGTCAGATTTTAAAGAGGGCCAACAAAAATGATCAGGAGGTTGAAGCATCTCTGCTACCTACAGGCTGAGGGAGCTGACTTTGTTCGGCCTGGAAAAAAAGAGTCTCCAGGGAGACCTAATAGCAGCCTTCCAGTACCTGAAGAGGTCCTACAAAGATGGAGAGAGACTGTTTACAAGAGCTGTGGTGATAGGACAAGGGCTAATGGCTTCAAACTAGAGAAGAGCAGACTTAGATTGGATGTTAAGAACAGGTTCTTCACCATGAGGGTAGTGGAACACTGGAACAGGTTGCCCAGGGAGGTGGTTGAGGTCCCATCCCTTGAGATATTCAAGAGGGGTCTGGGCAACCTGGTCTAGTTGAAGATGCCACTGCTGACTGCAGGGGGGTTGGACTAGATGACCTTTGGAGATCCCTTCCAACCCAGACCATTCTGTGATTCTATGACTCACTTTGTAGCAATCATTTGCAATGAGCTGCAACAGGTTAAAGGATTCCACTGAGGTCTCCATCTTCTCATAGAGCTTCCAGGCCAGCTGTGGTTTCTTATTCATAATATCTGCAATAGCAACAAAAATCTAGGATTGTGAAAAGAACACATCATGCACAATACTCAATGGCAGGTGGAATAAGTGTAGCTAAATGTCTTCACATAATGTAAATGCATGCTTCACCCTGTGAGCATGAGGTGGGACAGGGAAATTTATCCTTATCTTCTGCCTTACTGTTGGTGACAGCCAAATCATCAGAACACACCAACATCAAGAGGAATAATTATGATGTTTGTGCTAGTTTGAGCCTAGCTGGGATATTTTGGTGAGAGGAATTAGATTGTAGGCTGTGAAAAGGAAACAATGGTGATGGCTACTGCACTCATAGGCTTGCTGAGATGTATAAGAACAAGAGCATAAATATACATAAGAGAGTCGCTCTCTGTCTCTTGGGGCTGCATGAACTTCTCTCCCTAATCTAACTTGCTGCCTAACTAATCCATCTGCTTCCTAACCCCCCTGGCCAACCCTCCAAGCTCACCTTAAGCGTAAGGCAAAGTCTGGGGTAAGGTAGAGGGGTGAGAGAAGGTGGAAGGGTGGTTGAGAGCCCCTCCAGGGGACTCTGGTTTCTGGGAGGGCTGTTGTGTATTACTTTTTAACTTGTATATTTCTGTATATATGGTGAATATCTGCTTATATATTGTGCTAAGATGTAAATATAAGCTTCATTCATTCAATTTCCAGCAGCTGAGTCTAGTCAGGGTGATTTTCCAAAGTGGGGGTGGGTAACACCCAAACCATCACAATGTTTACATCTCAATTTATATTTCACAGATACAGCAGTAAGCACAGCTCTCACAGTTTCAGATGTGATTAAGGAACAGAATGGAAAGCACCAGAGAAAAGTTCTTTTATGCAGGACAATAAGCTTCAGCAATCCATTTAGATAGTGAGATTTAGGATTCTCTGGTCTTACACAGAATAAAAATTAACTGGCACTGAAATGAAGTCTTTAACCCTTGGTAACCACCTCAATCTAAACACTCCATTTCCATGATTCATAGCAAACTAAAAGGGGGATGTGTGGTTGAATCCCTTCCAAGCACAGCACAGCTTCTCATCATGCATCTACTAGAAAAAAATGTTTCCAAATTCTTCAAATTTTGTGCTAGTTTCTAAATGTGCCTGTGAGAATAGAATTTTTCATTGGCTTTTAAACATCACTTCTATGCACAATTAGAAATAAAAGAACGTGAATCTTCCACCACAGCTAGTGGAAATTCTACTTCCATGTTTGAATGTAGAGTTCTGAAATCTGTTTCTTTTCTGGAGAGAAGAACCCATTCAGTTAAATCTGAGGTAGATATTGGCAATTCCAGACTCAAATGAGTACTGGGAGAAAATAAAACAAAATGAAGTCTTTTTCTTTTTCAAGTGTTACCAGGTATTCACTGAGTAGTAATCTATTACTACACATACACAGTAGCAAACAACCAGGTTCCAATTTCCTAATACTAACCTATCTAGCTAAAGAAATGGAGAACTGTGCTAATTCAATGTTGTTTTTCTGCCTTCTCTCCAAGAAGAATTTAGTATAAACAGTATAAATAGATCCCCAAAAGATGCATCTCTGGTACTTACCGCCTGTTTCAGCATCGAATTGTTTACAACTTGATATCTAATCATTCTCTGACATCAATGCATAATATTATGCTTTCTAATTTCTACAGCATCTTTTATCCTAAAGGATCTACTAATCATCTACATACCTGACACAACAGAAAATAACTAACAGTTGTTTGTGCAAAGAATTCTAGCAGCTGTTTGGGAATGAAAAATCAAAGTTGGAAGACAGAAGAATAGAGCAGCTCTACTGAAACTTCAGCAGGAATTCAGAATGGCAAAAGGCAGTCAACAAGAATAAACAGCAACTCCTAGGAACAAGCTAGAAATTCTTTAATTGATAGCATAGTGTTAATTCTATTTCTTGCATAATAATTGGCACCTTCAAAACGTTCTGCATCCCCAGATGTGTGTCAAGGAACTACTACAGTGCCCAGTCAAAGGGATGAACACTGAACAACTATGATTTGACTGTGAAAGAAGAGGTCTCCCATAAAAAGTGAATTACATAAACCAATCATCTATAAACACAACCAAGTACTGGAGCTCAATGAAAAAGGAAATCAACTGGCATGTCCTAAAAGAGAGTCATACATCTACATGTCTTATGTGCCTGTCTGGAGAGATCATGTCAGAGAGGCAATATGGCCTAATGTCCCAAAGCAGACATTTACATGTTGCCAAGTACAACTGCTGAAAACTGTTTGATAACACAACACTTTTGTATTCAGGCACTCTAAGTAAACCTAATTAGCCCAGGAAGTCTTAGATTTGACTCACTAGAAAAGCCAACCTCTATGCTATTTTGCATCTGGCACTGAAGCTACAGCTCTACTGAGGTGTACTCTGCAATGTTTTCAAAACTAGTTCAGAAAAACTAAGTAAAATTTGCTGTAGGATATTAAACATAGCAAAAGTTGAAGGAAATAATGTAAAAGATTTTTCAAGAGAAAACACATTGGAGATTAAAAAGGTCACCCCTCAGGCACAGGAGTTTGGGTAACAGAAAGTAAAGCTCAGGAATTAAAAATGCAGTGTGTGCTTGCCTGGTTCTTCACCTCTATAGGTATCTGAGACTGGTTACTCTTGGAGACAGACAGACCCCTGGGCCTAACTCAGCATGGATGCATCTATTTGGTGTTTTACTCTGAACATTTCAGAGTTGTAACTCAGACTTTTAACAGGAAAAAAAACAAGCCACTGAGTAGCCAGTTGAGAAGAAAAATGTTCACTGGCCAGCACAGAACTGTAACAGCACTGCACCGCAGCAGCAATTGCTTGCTATGACCCAGTGTACAAAGGGTGCAGTAACTGCCCACGCTGTAACTACTGCAATCAGCTTTTCACTTTCATAGTCCTGAATCCACCTACAACGTTAAATTAAATTAGGGAAGTGGATTGCCAAGACTGATGCAACAGAGGAGGATCTGTATTCTGCAACGTTGAGAGTAAGGTGACTCACAGCAACGAGCTAGGCAGCTAAGGTAAACAGAATCATTCTTTATCTTCTCACTCTGGATCAAAAGGAACACCTGCAGGAAGAAGGAAAACAGAAGATTATACATGCATGTGCTTTTAAACGAGCAGAAGGGAGATCTGCCTCGTTTCAACATGTAGCTGATGCTTAAATCACACAACCAACTTCATGAGGAGAGTTAGGGTACGCAAGTGCAGCGCAGGGCCAGCTCTGTTCTGGGTAGGTGGAGGATTCAAACACTGCCTTGATAGGCACTTCAGCAGCTTCAAAACACAGAGCTGTGCAGTGGGTGCGGCTTGCTCTGAACAAGTGCCAGTGGGTGGCCATGCAACACAAACAGCACAAAGGAACACTGGGCCTCTGGGAAAAGCTATTTGGAATGTGTTTGTTTAGAAAGCAATGCAAGCAGTTACATTAGCATCTTCTTGAAATACCAGAAGTTTCACATATATATGTATGAGCCTTTCCTCCCCATACGTGTCAAAGATCGTTCCAGGTCAGCAAGATGCCGTTCTTAAGCTTTTGGGTTTCAGTAAAGTTCTGAGGCAAAACAATGGCCCTGTGCAATTTACTGTACAAATACAGGTTTATTACATTCTGCATCTAAAGGGATGTGATGGAGGATGTCACACATGTGAAAATGTACTCTGGCTTCGGTCACAAAAAGAAGCTGTTTATGCCTCTCTGCAGGTTTATTTGTAACTACAGTAGGATGCTACTGGCAAAATTCAAGATACCTCTAAGCTGCAGACTTATGTACTGAGATCCACAAATGACCGACATTTTTATTGGGTAGACACTGCAGATCTCCTAATTTTGGGAGGGAGGGGGAGAAATAAAGACAAAGCAGCATTATCACTCTAAGTAGCAATCCATCGTAGGTTTTACTTCATTATGTCCAGGGAACTAAGCTTTTACATAACTTTAAAAGTGCTGTATGTGGAGATATTTTACAAGCTTGAGACACTAGAGAAGGGTGATCTCTGTATGACAGTGTCATCACTATCAAATATCAGACATTAGGACAGACTAACCAAAATAATTACATTATTCCATTAATTGCATCAGCTACCAAACAGAAGTTTATATAGAAACGTTTGTAAGAACAGAAGTGAACAATGTGGACTAGCAGCAGTTTACATCTGTGGCTCTTGATTGCCTGGCTGCAGCTATAGCTTACTTAAGCCTCAGAACTGAGTAGCCTGTTAGTGTAGTCTGAAAAGATATTCACCTGCATTTTCATTAAGCTAACTAAATTAAGGTAGGCAAATTGAAATATATATCCATTTTGCCTGACAGAAGAGAAAAAACACCTCAGGGGGAGGGCTCTGTTGTTGAAAAACCTGAAGAGTTAAAAAGTTAGACAAAAAAGAAAACCCAAAGAAAGAAAACCCCAAACCAACCAAACTCATATGATTCACTTTAGACTATGTGGTTGGGGTTTTCTTTTCTGGCTTGTCTTCTTTCTGGTCTTGTGGAAAATGTTGCTTCCATCTTCGCAACAGCTATTTGATTTTGCGTGTTTTACTTGTAATTAAGTTCCTACTGCACACAGACACACAAAAAAATATGCTGTGTGTAGGTTAATCTTTTCCAGCTGCATCTGGATGCTTCTGAATAAGATAGTGAGCACTTCCTCTTTTCCTCCCACATCTCCCAGAGGAAGAATTTTGGATTTATTTTTTTTTAAACACAAAATTTCTAGGGACACGTAGAAGCTCTTAACTATTCAGTGTCTTTTACACAGCATGCCCTAGTCAGTCTGAACAATGAGACTGCCTGGGATCCCAGACAAAGAGTAGGAAATCTGATTAAAAGGGCATTCTTTGATCAATTAGAGATAGCTGCAAGCACCCTTGTGATGCATCACAAGCAGCATGACTCCCTGTACACCTCACATTATAAGATTATCTTGCTGATCTTTTCTGAACTGCGTTTACTGAGAGTTTTAGCTCCTCTAAGGGGCAGGTGATGTTCCACATAGCCAACTTATTTTCAACCAACATGAAGATCTGAAAGGAGAAAAGGAAGGAAAGAGAAGAATGCGTGGGAAATGCTTCCACTTTTGTTTTTTGTTTAAAAAGTAAATATATACCTCTTCAGCCTCAGCAAAACTGCCCATGGCAGCTTTGGCTTGGGCGTAGTTGAAGTTAAAAGTGTCATCACTGTGGAAGTAACTCTGGAAAATAAGCCACACAAACAAAACTCAGATAAATAAACCAGGAAAAAAAAATCCTCCTCCCATGGTATAACAACATTACAAATCTCCCCTACCTTCCCCTCCCCCAAATCTGAGTCAGACTATATCAAGACAATGGGAAGGAAAGAGAGAGGAAAAAAAAAAACCCACATTATGAACATAAGGCATTTATAAACAGTGGGTAGAAAATTATGGACTGGCTTTCTGTCCTACATTCGTGACTATGAGCAGCTGGAACATTCCACAGTATTAACCATGAGAGACCTGGATAATGCTCCAAGTTCAAAACTGCAGTAGCAGCTTTTGTGGGGCTAATTTTCACTTTGGGCATGCGATGACATGCTGTGCTGCCGTGGTGTCTTACACCTCCCAAGCACTTACTTCACCACTAGGGTGGTAAGGAGGCAGTTGACTCCCTAATGGCTTAAGGAGATGAACAGTTTGTTTTTCCAAGACTTCTCCAGGTTCTACAAGAGATCCTGTGGATCTGGTTGCGTGACACTGGATCACATGAGGGAGGTGGAGTAGCAGTACCCGACTGCAGCCAGACACCACACCTTGTAATAGGACTTCCTTAAGCTCAAGCCTTGCTTACAGGCAGCCTTCTCTCCATTTGAAATGCAACACAGGGTTTTTTTCTCACCATGTTAGACTGGACACACCTGGTTAACGACAGATGAGGTTGATCTAGCTATATCTTTTCTGAGAAGCTGCATGGACCAAAGCAGGAAATATCCCACTAGGTATAGGTTACCCTAATGCTTGGGTTTGACTCAAATAGTTGAGATTTTATCATTTGTCAGATGTGCAGATTGAGTGTAACTCAGATGACCAAAAGCACTGTCCCATACTCCTGTACCAATAGACTTGGTAGAGATAAAGTGGAACACAATACCACAGCTACAGTGTGGATGGGGTTTGGATTCTTGTTGAGGAAGGGTACAGCACTTATCAAAGAGCATGGGAAAAAAAAGTAGAGTAGTTTATCCACTACAGTTAGTGTAAGAATAGCCTTTGTGTGTACGTGGAAGAAGAAAGGTTTTTCATTACCTATAAAAGAAAAATAATTTGTGTAGAACAAATTTTAGTTTTGTTCTCTCCTTACTCTTTGAGAAGATTAAAAAGCATAGTTGGGATAGTAGAAAAGATATGGAAAGCATGGGGCAAAACTCCTTCCCAGTGCTCTCTATCTTCTTCCATGAAGGGACACTTAAGGAACCTCTTCCCTATCACAGGCAGTCAAAAGGTACTGGTTCAATCCACCCACACACATCAAGCTATTGCCTTGAGAAGAGAGGTGGGGGGATTGCCACCATTTGCCTCATCTCTGTTTTAGCCAAACAGCCTAAGTTAAGGTTCAACAGGCAGCAAATGGCCAAGAGAAAATTAGGGTGAACCACTTGGGTGAACTTAAGCTCAGTTTGTGAAAACATTTCAGCACCCGTAGGGTGAACTAACTGGTTTCACCATAGGAGAATTACAACACTTAACTATTCTTCCTCAGTGATAGTTTCGTGTGAATCAGCCTAAGTTCTAGGTTAGGATGATTAAGAGGCTGGAGCACTGCCTTATGAGGCAAGCCTGAGAGACCTGGGGCTTTTTACTCTGGAAATTAAGTATCTGAGGGCTGGGTGTCAAGAAGGACGAGACAGCCTCTTCTCACTTGCACCCCGTGATAGGACAAGGGGCACAGGAAGTTCCACCTCAACATGAGGAAGAACTTCTTTACAGTAAAAGTCACAGAGCACTGGAACAGCATCCCCAGGGAGGTTGTGGAGTCTCCTTCTCTGGAGACTTTCAAGATCAGTCTGGATGCGTTGCGGTGCGACCTGCGCTAGATTCTCTAGTCCTGTTCTGGCAGGGGGGTTGGACTCAATCTGCAGACATCCTATGATCAGCAAGATCCTACTTTTACTGCAAGAACAGTTCATTCTGTTCAAGTAACCCTCATTTTAATTTTTAGCTAAATCAGAAAACAAACTTATCAGCAACCAAACTCAAAACCAATGTCAAACTATCCTGGTTCTACTAATGCTAGAGACCAGACCTACTGCAAAACCAAAACCAGCAGAAATGAACTACTGCTGTGTTCTACTATTAGCATTTTCAGCAGGTAGATATTTTGTTTCTTTAAAAAACAACCCAAAATCCCCAACAACCCCCCCCACACACACACATTATATGTACTGGACTTCACTCTTGTGGTCTTTTTAGGGGTTTTCATCTTTTCATAAAACTACCTGCATTCTGAGTAAAATCCATTTCACTGAGATGTTCAGACAGACAGCTACACAATGAAGAGCTGGTTGTGCCCAGAACTCAGCTGAGTCTGAATTAGCTTGTCTTCTCAGTTGATTCTCTGGTAGAATGTCACCCTCAGGGCAGCAGGCAATACATTTATAAGAAGGTGTCCTTTGAGACATTCTCATGCCTAAAGCAGTTTTAATCAGTCACAGGTGAAGATGGTGAACTCTGAGTCTTCACGGAGTGCAGATTCTACTGAAATACAAAGGTGACTGTAAAGCTACCTAAACCTGACCTGTAACATGCTACAGGAAGAACTATTTTAGCCCTGTGACTTCAAGAGAAGGGGAATGATCTACGCAAATCTGAGCAGTGGCTAAGCTTAACTAAAACACTATGAAAATGACCAACTCCTTCAAAAAGGACCATGCAAGGCAAGTGGCAGAAAATTTCTGGTCTTAGTCCTTCCTGTTTGTGCTAGTTTGAAGCTAGCTAGAATGTTTTGGTGAGAAGAATTAGATCCTAGAATGTTTTGGTAAGGATTAGATCACAGGCTGTGAAAGAGAAACAATGATGATGTCTACTTCACTCATAGGCTTGCTGAGATGTATAACAAGAGTATAAACATAGATAAGGCATTCAAGCATTGCCTGAGCTCTGGGCTGCACTTTTCTCTCTAACCTGACCCTCCGTCTCTCTGATTAATCCACTTGCTTCCTAACTCCCCTGGCTGGCCCTCTATTCTTCCTTGGGGCACAAGACAACATTTGGGGTAGGGTTGAGGGGTGAAAGAAGGTGGAAGGGCAGTTGGGAGCCCCTCCTGGGGACTCAGTTTTCTGGGAGGTCTGTTGTGTCTTTGTATTACCTTTTAGCTTGTGTATTTCTGTATATACTGTAAATATCTGCTTGTCTATTGTGCCAGCTGTAAATATAAGCTTCATTCAAATTTCCAGAGCTGGCTGAGTCTAGTCTGGGTGATTTCCAAAGTGGGGGTGGGTGGGTAACATCTAAACCACCACACTGTTTGTAGACTGTATTATGTCTCAAATGACCAGTATTTGTGATTCCCTTTTAGAACTTAACAAATACATATTTGACTTAAGTGTGACCATTTTGCAAACCACTAGATACAATCTACAAGCCTTCTAGACTTGCAATCTCAACTCTGCTTTCAACTATGACAATGAGCTCCATGAACCAACTGTGTTTTGAGAGGGACAAAATGCCATTTTCTTACAAAATACATTATGAATTCACTGCAATTCCAGCAAGCTGGGTCTTGTTTTCAGCCTCTCACAAAGCAAATGGTGGCTTCAGATCGGCCTTGGTTATTCTAATTCCCATTTTGTATTATTTTAGTTTCTTAACTTTCTTCTCTATAGTAAATAATATCTATCTTCTAAATCTCTGAAGACAAGATTTCCATTTCTAATTCTTCTCTGAGCCATCCATCTTTCTGGATTTGAAGGGTAGTGGCCAGTGTTTCAAGGAAGAGTACATAACTGCACAATGAAAGGCATCATCTTTTTTTATATGTGATTTGCTTTACTTAGCTTCACATTTTGTTTCACCCTTATAAAAGGATTCACAGTATGACAGTGAAAACTGAGGGAATGTTTTAGAAAGGTTTATTATCTTTGCTCAAATATGGGTGAAATCAAAACAGATCCATGGTTAGTGATGCCAAAGGTATGCATATGTGGAGAAAGCCAGCTTTGAGAGCAGAGATCCACATACAGAGGTGAAAATCTGCAGCAGGAGTTTTTACACAGTTCTAGCAGAATATCTAAGTTCTTCAAACAAAACACCCAGCCAAGCAGAAGATGACTCTTCCCCTTTCCTATGCACACATAATGAAATTGTTTGTCCCAAATCTAACAAGATAAGAACTCTTTCTTCTAGCTGGGAGTTGTTAGCTTCAGTCTAGAAGGACTGAAAGTTTACATACCTGTAAGCGCCACTGTTTCTGCCTCCCTCTTGGCAGTTTGTAAACATTAGATCTACTCTTGATGAGTATTTCCCACTGCATGGGCTCCTACTAACATCTTACAAAATAACACTGACTACTCTGTGCTTCGCCATTTTGCTTCAGATTTTCTTTCCAACCTTTCCTACACCACTTTCCTTTATTCCCTCACACATGCAGAGTTGTCTCACCTAATTCTCTCCCTGCAGCATTTCTCCTGACTCATGACTTGGATCTATCCTTTGATCACTCTGTTGTCCACTTTCATCCTCTTGTTTAGAGATGTTAGTTGCTTGCTTTTTCCTTCACAAAAAACTGGTTTTATATGCCAATATTAATGACAACTCCACTTGTCCTCCCAGATGCTACTCTTCCTCTACTTTCTAAGCTTGCCACCTCCAAGCTACATGGGAAAAGTGAGTAATCACATTTAACCTGAACCTTTTCAGGTTAGAAGTAGTTGTTTAAAAACTTCTAAAAAGGAAATGGAAAGAGCTGAACATTTCTATGAGGTGACTCATTCCATTCTAAGATAAGTTAGAAACACACAGGATAAAGTCTCCTCCATAAATTACCGTCTGCCCCTGCTGGCTATTGACTAAGACCAGATGATGAGTTGAAGCTAGAAATCTGACTTTTAGATCGCCCAAATTAGGCAAAACAAATCTCACTGTCAGTTTCCAGGTAGTTTTCACATATCCACCAATTTGGGGTGCTGGTGCTGTGGTGTCTCTTCATCCACTACAGTGAGGTCATTCCAGTGGCTAGAGCCACTTGGGATTTATTCAATGATATCCTTCCAGACAATCCAAAACCACTCCAGCTTCAAATTTTTCACCTGTTAGCTGATTTTTGGCACCACTGCAATGACTGTTTTCTCTTCCTATCTCACCCTCCTTAGAACACTGTAATTGTGCTTACCTTAAAATAATAGAATTGATTCAGTTGGAAAAGATCTTTAAGATGAAGTCCAAGTACTACCTAACTCTATGCAGTCTGGTGCTAATCCCGGCAAGCATCTTGTCATAGCATCTTCTCTGTACTGGAATGAGTCCAGAGAAGGGCAACAAAGCTGGTGAAAGGTCTGGAGAACAAGTCTTACGAGGGGCACGTGAAGGAACTGGGGATGCCTAGTTTGGAGAAAAGCAGGCTGAGACACCTTATCACTCCCTACAACTCCCTGAAAGGAGGTGGGCATTGGTCTCTTCTCCCTAGTAAGATGTGATGGGATGAGAGGAAACGGCCTTAAGTTGTGCCAGGGGAGGTTTAGATTGGATATTAGAAGAAACTTCTTCACTATTAAACACTGGAGTAGGCATCACCATCCCTGGAGATGTTTAAAAGATGCTTAGGTGTGGTGCTTAGGGACATAGTTTAGAACCAGACTTAGGAGAGTTTGATAATGGTGGAGGACTCAATGATCTTCTAGGTCTGTTCCAACCAAAATGACTCCAGGACTTTATTCTAAGTTGGATCCATTTTATTCATTACCATTATTGGTTCACTGATAACGCTGCAGTATGACATAATAAAATGCAACATTGCCTTGATGGTACCATTCAGTTTACTTCTGCAAAAATATTCTTAGCTTACTGCTTTGCTAATATTGCCCTATCATAGCCCTTCAGGGACTGCTTGCCCTGCAAAATGTAGATCACAGCATGTTAAGGGTTGGAGGGACCCAAAGAGACTGAGCCCAACCTCCCCTGCCAGAACAGGACCACAGAGGAACACATCCAGACAAGCCTTCAAAGCCTCCAAAGAAGGAGACTCCACAACCTCTCTGAGGACCCTGTTCCAGTGCTCTGTGACCCTTACAGTAAAGAAATTCCCCCATGTGTTGAGGTGGAACCTCCTGTACTGCAGCTTATATCCACTGCTCCTTGTCCTATCACAGGGAGTGAGTGAGCAGAGCCTGTCTCCTTCTCCTGACACCCAGCCCTCAGATAGATGTAATTACTTTCAGAGTGCTTCAAGTCTTGTCTTCCTTACATACTTAGTTCATTAAAACTTTGTCCTCAATTATTAACCAGTGGCAATAATCTCCATCTCTAATCACTCCTTTGATAAGTCTGAAGAAAATACTGTTTTTTTCCTCCCTGATGTCTACCCCATAAATATCCACACTTTTTTTGTTGCCTCCCTGTAATTACCTTCCTTGTCTTCTGTGATGCCATCAGAAAGCATGATAATGATGACATTCCAAGTGTTATGAGCCCATCATGCCCACCAAACTGCTTCTTTATATTCTGATCTATTTGCTGCACTTGCCACTTATGTCTCGCTGTCGTTCCTGTGCTGGTTCCATAGGCAGTAATTACCTGCATTAGAGTACTACCAATACAAAATGATACTAACCTTGACAGAGTTGAGGTAAATCAGGGCATTACCAAACTGTTTAAGAAGAAAGAAGCAGGAGGCCATACACAGCCTCCCTGGAATGGTATCTAAAATTGAAAAAGAGAAATTCAAAGATCACATGGTAATGGAAATCACTGCCAAGACTGCTGGGAAATATAAAAGCAGCTAACATCTGAAAACAGTTAACTTGCCTTTGCAGGCAAACAACCATAATAGAGGTTAGAAAAACTATCAGATCACCTTGTCAACTTTTTCTACTGCATACAATAACTATTCCAAGACTTGTTGTATACAAATTCAACAGAGACAAGTTGTTTAACTGACAGGTCTTTTCCATGACACAGTTGGCCCAGAAGGCAAATCATATCCCGGGCTGCAACAAAAGATGTGTTGCCAGCAGATCCAGAGAGGTGTGATTCTGCTACTTTACTCTGCTCTGGTGAGACCTCACCTGAAGTACTGTGTCCAGGTCTGGAGCCCTCAATATAGGAAGGACATGGACCCGATGGAGTGGCCCCAGAGAAGGGCCACCAAAACGATCAGAAAAAATTGTTATCACTGCATAACATCTCCTGAATTCTTTTAGTGATTTCATCAAAAGAACAAATGACCAAGGAAAACATCCTAAATCCCATTCTCAGCAATGAATACTACCAGAGATAGGAAAACTAGAGTTGTATAGCTTTCAAAATTCTCCTTTTGAAACATTACTTTGGGTCACCTAAGAATATCTCAAAGAAAAGTCTGAGCAAAGTCCAGAAGCAATGTTTTATTCTTCCCACCCATGACCAGCAACGTCTGACTTGGTCCTAAAAGAGGAACACTGAAACAGGTGCTTTTCTCCATTACTCTTGCAGTATTTGTAAGACTGAGGTTAAGCATCAGAACTGGAAATGTTAATGTTCGTTTACTTTCACTAATGTTCCTCTTGCCCCATTGCTTCCTTAACTTATATCCAAAATCTGATCTGTTTAATTTTCCACCCAATTGAGACCCTGGCAGAAGAGCATGAGAATTAACTATAAAAATGTAGTTACAACCTCCTTTGTAATGCCAGCTCCATTTTACATCAAGGGGATTAAGAATTTTTATTAAGCTTTAAAAAAGCCCAGTAAGCCAACCTGCTCTTCTGGCTGCTCTTTACTGCTGCTAGAAGGTGAATATTGACTGTAAACACTGCCTGGTTATTTTTTGATTTGGATGTCCCTCCTCCTCTTGAAGCACAGAACTTCCACCACGAGAAGAAGTGTGTGCATGTATTGGAAAGGATTTATACATATCCTGCTCTAGTGGGAGGTGTCCCTGCCTATGGCAGGGGGTTGGAGCGGAATGATCCTTGAGGTCCTTTCCAATCTAACCATTCTATGATTCTATATGGCTCTATTTGCTCTATGTTCCTTGAACCTCCAAGTCATAGGTCTAATTTAAAACAGCAAAAAGGCTTAATTGATGCCTCCAAATTACTTTATAAATACAAGATACAGTATTCTTCCTAAGCTGTCTATTGCTATTTTGATCTAACTGCAGTCATGGGATTTCTGTAAACTAGAGCAAGTCAGAGAAGCAGAAGCTTGTTTGGAAAATAAACAACCCACCAATATTCCACATCTTCCTTTTAATCCATTCATTTTTGATAATCCCTATTAAAAGTCAGGAACATTGTAGGTCCACTTGGAAGCAAATACACGGCATAGGATTTTCTCACTCAAATGAGCACAACCTACTTTTGTATTATAAATCTGCCAAGTAACTTGATAAAGATCTCAAACAGACAAGCTAATGCTGCTAGCTTCTTGCAAGGATTGGCCCAGTGGGAAGTGCTGAAGCATGACTTACATGCTTGAACAGTGTGGCTGACTACTTAGCCAATGCTCCAGTATACAAACAGCAAGAATGCTGTTCCTCATTCTAAATTCATCAAAACAAAGGCAGATCAAAAATGACTGCAAATATACAACATAGTGGCTAATATGTTATGTAAAAATTATCATGTCAGTTCCAAAATCTGTTTGCTGAGTAAGAATATACAGCAATAGAAAAAAAAAAATATATCCTGATTTCACATAGAATAGTTGCTCTGGTGTGTAAGCTCACTGCCTATGACATTTCTCCCTGCCTCCAGAAGTCTGCACTGAGGATTTCAAACCATCACTGACAATTTTGTCTTATACAGTCAGTGGATTTTACTTACAAATTTCTTTATAGCTTTCATCTCTCACAAGATTCTATATCAAACAAGTTGTGTTATGTGAAAAAGGAGTTTGTGCTGTTTGCTTTAACTGTCTTGCATGATGATTTCTGTCAATGCTCTTTGGCTTCTGTTTGATACTGTAACTAATTCTTGTCTATTATTCTTCTTCTTGCCTCCTACACTGCTGTGTATTGTGAACATAACCAAACTCAACCACCGTTTTCCAGGCCACCTATCCTCATTTATTTAACCTCTCCTTGTTCAAGGTCTCCCCTTTCTCTCACCACCCTTGCTGTCTTTATTGCATCCTTTCTTGTTCTACCATATTTTTTACACAAATCTAAGAACCACAACTGCTGACAGCATTCAACAAAAGGAACCACATCTGTGTACAATGACACATTAATTATTTTTGCTTTGTTCTCTTTCCTCATCAATTCCTAAGATGCTCTTTAGGTTCTCTGATAATTATGCCAATATAGTATAAGTTTTTTCTCTTACATACTACTTCACATTTATCAAGGATAAATTTAATTCATGTATTATTACTCAGCCTTATATATCACTCCATAGCTTTCATCATTGTGGAAGCTTTCTTTCCTACTATGGGTAATTTTGTACAATTGGCCAACACAGACATGTCATTATTTGTCTCCTGCAGCTCATTAATTATGAATACAAGCTCTTTTTTTAAAGAAACAAAAGGTTTATTCAAGTGTTAAAATCAGGTGCATTTTATTCTACTGCATTGAAAATTCTCTATTGGAAATGAGAAAGGTTATTATGGAGTTTCCCTTCTTGAATGTAGCACTGCAGAAATTTTTTGAGGTATTTGCTAACAGAGGTTTTGAATTTGATTAGACCCAGATCACTCTAACAAAACTGGATTTTGATTAAAAAAACAAATCAGATCAAGTTGTGTGTAATCTCTGCATTGATGTAAAATCACCTGTTCACTTGTGTGTGAGGTGAAAACCTAGCATTTAAAAATTCATTCTTTATATTGTGCCATGTCATTGTTTTTTTGGGGGTCAATATGGGTAGAAGAGAAATCTTCAACTATTATTTAATGATCTTGCTATATAAAATCACTAACCTCCTTAATATGCCAGTCACTGTTCCCATCCAGGCTGGCAGGTTAATAATTCAGCCCCCACATGATGAGCCCCCTATCTGTACATGTAATTTAAAACTATCTTATATTACTCACTGATAAAGGATTCTATAATGTTTAGAACTGTTTATTTCTCCACTGACATAATGTAGTTGGTAATACCTCACTGTAAATGAAATAGGATCAATATCCTACATGTTGCTTTCCTCCTGTCACATTAAAAATGTTACTTTAGGTTTATGGCTTCCTCTTCTAAATATAGATGCTCCACTTCATTCACCTTCTGCTAAAACATCTATTATTTGTCTGAAAACACATATTTGCTTTTCTTCTGATTTCAGTTTAGATAGGACATAAAAAAGCNTGCTAAAACATCTATTATTTGTCTGAAAACACTTTTCTTCTGATTGCTTTTTTATGTCCTATCTAAACTGAACTCTGTTGGCCTCTCCTTTCCTGTCTATAGTTTGTCCCTTGTTGGAGGATACAAAACCCTCTCCTCACACTATTTTGGCTTTAAAGGATGAGTTATCTTGAATTAGCTCTGTAAACCTCACTTACTTCCTCTGTAAGCCTTACTCACTCAGTTCTCTAAGCCAGCATTCTGCCAAGTTTTTAGAAGATGGCAATGCAGTTTTTGCATGGAAGTAACAAGAGTATTAGATGCTTGCAGTACTAATGCTTTCATTTCTTTCTAGTTGGAACCCATGCTTCCCATAGTCTCATTCTCTTCAATTAACCCATCTTCCTAATTGGACTACACTTCTGTTCCCCTTCCTGCCAACCCTCAACCATACTTCAAGTCTCAGCCTCTCCATTTTATTTACATATAGGTTTAAAAATACTGCACAGTAAAACTAAGACTTTAAGCCTCCTACTGATTTCACTTTTGGTTTTGTGATGCATCCTCACTGTAAATTGTTTCAGGCTATCTTTTCTCAGACTAACTCTGTATTATCTCTGTATTTTTATCTATGCTGGGTTAGGAACTGGCTGGAGGGCCGAGCCCAGAGAGTGGTGGTGAATGGTGCCACATCCAGCTGGCGGCCAGTCACTAGTGGTGTCCCTCAGGGATCAGTGCTGGGCCCCATCCTCTTTAACATCTTCATAGATGATCTAGATGAGGGCATTGAGTCAGTCATCAGCAAATTTGCAGATGACACCAAGCTGGGGGCAGATGTGACTGAGTTGGAGGGCAGAAGGGCTCTGCAGCGGGACCTTGACCGCCTGGACAGATGGGCAGAGTCCAAGGGGATGGCATTCAATGGCTCCAAGTGCAGGGTGCTGCACTTTGGCCACAACAACCCCATGCAGAGATACAGGCTGGGGTCGGAGTGGCTGGAGAGCAGCCAGACAGAGAGGGATCTGGGGGTGCTGATTGATACCCGCCTGAACATGAGCCAGCAGTGTGCCCAGGTGGCCAAGAGAGCCAATGGCATCCTGGCCTGCATCAGGAATGGTGTGGCCAGCAGGAGCAGGGAGGTCATTCTGCCCCTGTACTCTGCACTGGTTAGACCACACCTTGAGTACTGTGTTCAGTTCTGGGCCCCCCAGTTTAGAAGGGACATTGAGATGCTTGAGCGTGTCCAGAGAAGGGCGACGAGGCTGGTGAGAGGCCTCGAGCACAGCCCTACGAGGAGAGGCTGAGGGAGCTGGGATTGTTTAGCCTGGAGAAGAGGAGGCTCAGGGGAGACCTTATTGCTGTCTACAACTACCTGAGGGGTGGTTGTGGCCAGGGGGAGGTTGCTCTCTTCTCTCAGGTGGCCAGCGCCAGAACGAGAGGACACAGCCTCAGGCTGCGCCAGGGGAAGTTTAGGCTCGAGGTGAGGAGAAAGTTCTTCACTGAGAGAGTCATTGGCCACTGGAATGGGCTGCCCAGGGAGGTGGTGGAGTCGCCGTCCCTGGAGCTGTTCAAGGCAAGGTTGGACGTGGCACTTGGTGCCATGGTCTAGCCTTGAGCTCTGTGGTAAAGGGTTGGACTTGATCTGTGAGGTCTCTTCCAACCTTGGTGATACTGTGATACTGTGATCCATGTGTGCTACATTCACTTGTCACATCTGCATGACAGTTATGGACATTAAGAGGTCTACCACAACTGTATCGGTCATCCTGTGACTTTACTGGCATCACAAGCTCAGTCAGCTATACACCCACTAAAAGACTCCTCCACTTCTACAGTTCACATTGCAGCTGGGATCCCAGCTAACAGAAAGAAGCTAAGGGATAACTTCAATGCGAAAGGAATGTGCTAGGGAAACCTTATCTATGGCACCACTTCCAAGCTTCCAACACGAAGGTCTCTGCTTCAGTACAAGAGCTATAAGGATAGCAGAATGCTTCAATACTGTTTCTCAAAGTTTCATCAGTGCTGCTGCTCTGTCTCTTGCACTCCTCTTTAGTCACCATAGGCACAGGAGACAGCATTCTGTCTCTGAGGACCAAATGCACCTAAAGTTACCCACCTAAACAAATAGTCCTAGAGACAGAGACTACACAGAACACTGAATTCAGCCACTTTTGCTGAGTTTCTCTGTTTTAACTACTCGTGTTTCAGATTTGGGATTTTTCTGGGTTTACTTTGACACATGGAAAGGAAGACAAGATATTGTCTTGGTCTAGTATTAAGTAAAAATAAACACTGAAAGCATATGGATTGTTTGTAATTAGATTCTATCTTGGTGGTTTTTTTTTTTGGGTTCAGCCACAGAGTTAGTCCCAGAGCCTCCATCTCTCTTTGTAGCCAAATTCCTCCTTATGTTTTTATCGGCCTCAGTTCAAGGACACACTCCATGCTAGGACTCTATGTACTCAACAGGCTTTCATTAGCAGTCCTAGATTCGTACCTGTGAGGTTTCAGCCACACACTTTATCTAATTAGGCTGTTGCCTTCTGTTTCATAATGGGGATTATTAGTCAAAGGCAAGCTGCCACAGCATGTATCAGTGAAGACTAGCAGTTTGCCTTAGAGCCTCTTTTTGAGCCAAATTCATATACTAAGTTTTGGAATCAACTCAGCCTTCTAAAATTAAACTTGCAAATTTGTTTCAGCCTCTACATTAGCCATTGTGTTGCTCATACTATAGCCACAAAGTGCCTAGCAGTAGTTACATTAACAGCCAGCAGTTAGACAAAGATACGATGGTATATGTTTGGATATTGAAAGAAGGATTAGATAGTGGAGAAAGAACATTTAAAACATACCACATTCACTGGCTGATTCACCCACCAACTGGAAGAACTGCTGAGCAATTTTCAGATGATCTCTCTGAAAGAAGGAAAAATAATTTCAAGAATCTAACATGAGTTCTAGATTTCATACTACAACACACAGCAAAAAAAAATGCCTCTCAGGAACAGATAAGAAGCAACAAACAGACAAAACTAGGGTGAAGTCAAACCAGAAAAGGTAAATTTGTCACTGCAGGTGCATAGCTACACAAGAACATTGAAGAAAGCAAACATTTGTTTGGGAAGTGGGGCAGAAAAGCCAAATTCAGATTGATTTCTTGTTGGGACTAGCAACGGAGATTTGCATTTCTCTTCTTCTGGATGCAGTACTGTAGAGAAGATTACGAGACTGTGAGATCATGCAGTCTAAGTGACTGCCTCTTTCACTCCATTTCCAGTCCCTACAGATTTGTTCACATTCTACTGTTGCCAAAGCTGGAGAACTTCACAGGCTTCACTCACCGAGTTCATTTCTTGCCCAAGTGCTGCATTTACCACTCCTTTGAGGATATACTCCTGGAAAAAAAAAAAGTAATAAGGAAGAAAGAAGACAGGGTGAAGATTTGAGGAGGCACTTAAGAGCCTACATATTCATTACTTTCTTTCTAAGTCCCCTTCTATCTCAATTCAGTTTCACAGGTAGCTGGTTGCTATGATAGTGCTCCAGCACAGTAATATGAAGTTACCTCTCCCCCCAAACCATTCTGCTTGCTAGCTCATTGTTTCTGCTAAATATGTGGGATGCAAAGGGGTAGTAGATTTCTGCTAAGTCTTATGCTCAAAGATTTGCACCAGAAAGAACACCATAACATACCATCATGCGCTCTCCATGACTAGTAACCAAGTGTAATGTTGTTATATAAATGCACAGACCCCACTTCAACTATACACATCAGTTACTCATAATCATCCTTGCTCCAAATCCACAGCTTTTCTCATCAGGGCAAAAATGTCAAGGAGTTTGTGCTCTGTGCTCATGTTACTCCACTGAAATTCAAAATAGAAGTAGAGTATCCTGTGATCTCTACTCTGAGATACAACTATACTTTAATTCTTCCTTGAGCAAGATTTTCTCAGTGTGTCACAGATAAATCTGCCTTATTTAAATCTTATTAAGAGTTATGGCTATAAACCTGGTTTAGTTGGTACTCCTGGTAAATCTGGACAGTCTTGTCACACATGTAAACATGGAGAAAGACAGATATCTACACAGACCAAAAATGCAGTGCAAGAAACAAATCTGAAAGCACCAGCAAGCTAAGCAATCATTTTAGCCCACTGCCTCTCTTACAGATGCCAAATTATTATCCTGTAGACATCATGACAAAGAAGAAGATTCAAAAGAACTGAAGGAGGATATACAAGTAGTTTTGCAAGTCTTAGTAGGGAGTTCCTTCCAAGTTTAAGTGAGAAAAAGATTCACGTTTCAAAACATGATCAAGATTACCATCATTTGTATTAGGCATGTACACAGGGAAATGGAGGCTAAAGGACCTACAGCTGCAGACAATTGTTCAAGTAAGCCTCATTAAACTGAAAAATACAAGTGAAAAGCAACAGCAGAAGACACTCCTCAGCACAGAATCACCAAATCTATGTTCTTGAGGTTTTCATTTTCCCTCCCTCCATCTAATCCTCACACACTCATGAAAGGTCTCTTTCATACCCAGCTATGTGACCTTTGGAAAATAAACTGTTAAGAGGAATAAATCAGAGTGTAAAGATGTTGGAACAGCCACAAAAGAGAATTACAGTAACAGCCAAGTGACAGCACAGCTTCCACTTAGTGCAGCTGAAGTGAGATGAGAAAAGACCTGTTATTTAAACTGTTTCATTTAATCTAGCCCATTTTCACTGATAAGGCTTCAGGACAAACCACAAGCATCTGAGCTAGCAAACCCAAGGGATGGCAACAATCACCAGGGCAGAAGTGACAAGAAGCCCTAGGTGGAAAAGTGCTTTTATCTATGCACTAACGATCAGCTCCCCGGAATCAAGTCTGCACACCACAAAGCTGTGTTCTTAGTTGACTCCAGGAGGTATAGTTATCAAGATGTTATGTGCTCATATATGCACATATACAATACTCTATGCATGCACATTACATCTAGTGTTGATAAAAGGACAGAGAACATAGGAGTTTTAAGAGTAGGAGTGGGGCAAGTTGCCCTGAGGATACCAGTTCTGTACATGGCAGATTTTTTACCAATTTATAACCTCTGTCTTTACCTACCCACAACATCAGTTTCCAATTACCTGTGGAGCTGTAGGTTCCAGGCCCTTAATCAGGTTATAAGCCTCTTGCACATCACCTGAAATGCCAGACGTCAGATTGCATGACAACCAATAGCACACTGTATTAGACCAAGTCACTCATCCTCTACAACATTCCCCAACACTTACAGACTAAGAAATAAAGCATTTAGACAGGAGGAGAAAGGTAACCATAAATCATTGTGAATTTATATCACAATGGTGATGGTTTTCTAGAACTCAAATAACAAACATGGAGTGAGTAATAGCTTCTTTATTACTACAATTTTCCTAGTACAGATGACTTGTCCTCTTTGCTTATAAACCAGTGGCTGCCTTCTCAACAGTACAAGGTCAAGATAATAAATCCATCACCTTACTGTCTTTATTCTTTTTTTATTTACCCCTCAAGGAGGATAGGGGTTCTGAAGGGAAACTACATCTTTTCCTCATCAATATTTCAAAATCTGTCCAGCAGTTCCTACCTGATCCCAATTCTAACAAGCAAAAAGCACAACTAGTGCAGAAGTTTAAATGTAAAGTTGGAATTCAATAAGCAACTTCCTACTCAAGTAAACTGAAAAGATCCTAAAGATGGCACTACAGGCTGGGGACAGAGTGGCTGGAGATGTTGAGATGCTGGAACGTGTCCAGAGAAGGGTGATGAAGCTGGTGAGAGGCCAGGAACACAGCTCTGTGAGGAGAGGCTAAGGGAGCTGGGGGTGCTTAGCCTGGAGAAGAGGAGGCTCAGGGGTGACCTCACTGCTGTATACAGCTACCTGAAAGCAAGCTGTAGCCAGGTGGGGTTGGTCTCTTCTTCCAGGCGACCAGCAACAGAACAAGGAGACACAGTCTCAAATTGTGCTGGGGGAAGTATAGGCTGGATGTTAGGAGGAAGTTCTTGGCAGAGAGAGTGACTGGCATTGGAATGGGCTACCCAGGGCGGTGGTAGAGTTGCTGTCCAAGATAAGACTGGATGAAGCACTTAGTGCTATGGTCTAGTTGATTGGATGGGGCTGGGTGATAGGTTGGACTGGATGATCTTGGAGGTCTCTTCCAATCTGGTTAGTTCTCTGATTCTATGATTGACTTTGTAAACAAACCTAGTCAAGACATCTCTTCTACTGGCAAAGTTTTGTTAATACAGCATTACACCAAAGCAGTCATCACATCACCATACATTAGATGACTGTGGTTAACACCTTCTCATTACTCAACCAGCCAAGCCACCCTTAAAGCAACACAAAAGGAATGAGACTGTGAAACTAAACTCAGATAAAATTCAAAAGGAGTCAGCCAACCAAGAGAAGAATCAAGTAAAAAATTCCTTTCTAACTGATTCTGGCTACCTACCTGCATTCTTTAAGAGTTGTACAATAGAACTTGGAATGAAATATCTTGTTCACAAACTGCAGCCTTGTTCACTGTTATTTTGGCTCATGTACTGTCCATGCAAAATTCTCTTTAGAGAAATAGTTGCCTACTATCCTCACATACTCAGGCAAAGGTGAGGTCCTTTCACTATGAACATACAAACACCACAGTCCCTAAAGCCATCTGCTGCAATCCAAGAGCCTCCAGTAGTCTGCTGAAGTAGATTTCTCCAACCACACACAATTAAAACCTTTCTCTGCAAGCTGTGGGAACTCTAACCTCACTATTTTCCAGAGGAACAGAAAATGAAGTAAATTACCTTTTAGTGCAAAGAAACAAACAAAGCATTTCATTGAACAGTCAGCTGAGATGCATGAATGAATGCCATGCCTGCAGCTACAAAAGAGCCAGAAGAAGGTGTATTTTACCTTGCCGGAGATAGTAAATCACAAGATTCAGTCTTGCCTCAGGAATAACATCAACCAGAGGAGGCAGGACCTGCAAAGCCCCTTCTCCTCCTTGGAACACCACCTGCAGAGAAAAGCAGTATATTGATAACCATGTATGAAAATGTTGTCCATTATCTCTTACTTCAAGGAAATTAATCCTTAAATTCCTACAGTAACAGCAGGAAGGGGTCAATGGTACTGGCATTAACATAATCCCTGCTTGAATACAACTACAGAATTACAACGTGTGACAATCTTTATTCTGAAGAATATAAAGTGTTTAATCCATCAGTAAAGATTACCCTTATTTCAGCTTTTAGCTGCTGAAAGCAGTGATACCTTACATATCAAAGATTTTAAAGAATAATATGGTCTGAGACAAGAGTGAGAGGAACACTGACAGAACAACATTGTGCTTACAGTGTATCTGTATGAAAAATTCAGACCTACAGCTCCACGTGTATTTAGAATGCCACAAGATCCAAAAGGAATGAGAAGCAGTCAATCTTTTATACTTCAGTTACACAAGACAGTTCTTTCTTCCAAAAATCTAACCAAAATCTAACATTCTTATTCAATAAACTGCTGGCAAAGAGCCCAACATCCAAAATAAAAAAGCAGTGATTTAGAGAACTCCACTTTGAAAGCAGTTTTAACTCTTGGGGGAAAAGTGTTAGCTTGAGACTGCTCTTGAAAAACAACAAACCAAGTAACTGCTTGTCATTGCATAAGAGCACTCCACTGTAAATGCTTGTTCATCAAAGTATTAATACCATTGTGGGGAAAAAATAACAGGTGATTAGTGACTCACTGCAGAACACACAAGAATTTTGGCTTTTATCAACACCTTTTTCCTTAGAATTCCTTAAGATCTTTTTGGATGATAACCACTTCCACAAGTTACCTCAATTCCACTCACATTGGGCTAAATAAGAGTTCAAGGTCATGCCTTCTGACTTCATTCTAAAGTGTCCTCCCCAGATACCTTGTAAAGCTTTTCTTACAGGACATGAATTATCTGAATGCACCTTCAGAGGTAAAAGCAGCAGTATTTTCATTTTCTTGACACAGCCTCAAATTGACAGAGGAACAAAAACACACCTAATGGCACACTGATTATACAGGTAGGAATTCTGGAATGAGACTTGCATGGCAGCAAAGATTCAATCAGGTCTGCAGGCCTGGATACAAACCGTGCACCAAAGGCAAACTTACTCCAACTGCAAAGATTAAATCTCAAAAAATATTCCATTTTATGACTCATCAAGTATAGCTCTACAAAGGAGAGCAGTTCATATTAAATGACTCACCAGATTGTGCTTAATGAGCTCCTTGCCAAACTCCAGAGACGATGAGGCACTGTCTGTCAAGTTCTTGAGCTCTGCCTAGCATTACATACATTACAACGTTTTAACATGAAAACCAACGAAATAAAAAGCACACAAGCATAAACAGAGCTTCATATAGAGGGTCTGGAGCCCTCAATATAGGAAGAACATGGACCTGACAGAGCACATCCAGAGGTGGGCCACAAAAATGATTAGAGCATCTCTGCTACAAAGACAGGTTGACGGAGCTAGAGTTGTTCAGCCTGGAAAAAAGGAGGCTCTGTGGAGACCTAACAGTGACCTTCCAGTACCTGAAGGTGGCCAGAAGAAGGCTAAGACTGTTTACAAAGGCCTTTGGTGACAAGCCAAGGAGCAATGGTTTCAAACTAGAGAACAGCAGATTTAGATTGGATGTTAGGAACAAGTTCTTTACCATGAGAGTGGTGGAACACTGGAACAGGTTGCCCAGGGAGGTGGTTGAGGCCCCATTCCTGGAGATATTCAAGGCAAGGCTCAACAGGACTCTGGGCAGCCTGATATAGCTGAGGTGCCTCTGCTTGCTGCAGAGGGGGTTGGGACTAGATGACCTTCAGGGGTCCCTTCCAACACAGACCGTTCTATGAGCTCTAGAGCTCATAGAAAGGTACCTCTGGCAGTACTGGGTGACTAGAAAAGTTCTGCCTTCCAGCTTCTTTGTGATGATTTTAGCATCTGGGTAATACCTACAGACAGGAGGTCAGAAGTAGACTGGGAAAACCATAAGAAAAGACTGAATGAGGCACTTAGTGCCATGGTCTAGGTGACTGGATAGGGCTGGGTGATAGGTTGGACTGGATGATCTTGCAGGTCTCTTCCAACCTGGCTGATTCCATGATAAGACCACTGTGCACACACTTGGAAAGAGGGCTCAATAAGGGGGAAAACTGAAATAGGTGACACTCCTAAAAGAAGGACGCAGTGACAAGGGCACTATCAATGTTACTGATTAAGACAGACAACGAGGAAAAGAAACCTGTATTGAATCTTGAACTAAAATAAAGGTGACCTGAAGGGCCACCCAATAGGTACCTCAGCAGCCTTCCCATCGCAAAGTCGGAAATGGTTACAGGCTTTAAGGTTAAGAGCAATGGTGCTGTCAGGAACTTGCTGAAGATAAACAGATAGCACTTCCTGTGACACTTCACAGTATTCCAGCTTGTAATAGCATAGGGCCACATACACATTCAGAGCCAGGTATTCTCTGCAGGGAAAAGGATTAAAGAGAACATTTAAATCCCCCTAGATACACCACAGAACATCTCACACCAAGTTCTCAGATATCTATACATCTTTTACAAGCACATCAAAAGCAGGGTTTCTGGGAAATGCTTACTTTAGAGCTCTAGTTTGTAAGCTACAATTGCACAGATTCAGATTCACATTAGGTTTTTCAAGAAGATCTACTGCAGCTTTAAAGAATTATCTACAAAACTTCTGATTTGTAGACTAGGAAATGATGACAACTTCATTCTGTAGAAATGCACAGAACACAAGCCCTGTATTTGGCCTGGCAGAAGAGGGTTTTCCATGCAGTACAAGCAAAGACATTTAATATGCACATAATGCTTTGAAGATACATTAATGATTCTTATTATCTTATACCAAGTACAACTGGTAAAAAAATCCTTGCCATTACAAGCTATAAAGGACTAGAAGAAGCTAAACACAAAAATAAGAGACATTTGTGGAAAGAAAAAGGTATTTGTTACGTTTGAGAGAGTGATTTGCCATTGCAATGGGCTGCCCAGGGAGGTGGTGGAGTCACTGTCCCTGGAAGTGTTCAAGAAAGGACTGGATGAGGCACTTAGTGCCATGGTCTAGTTGATTGGACAGGGCTGGGTGACAGATTGGACTGGATGATCTTGGAGGTCTCTTCCAATCCAGTTCATTCTATGATTCTAAGGTTACTCATTTAGCTTTAAGCAACTGCTTCTACAGGACATGGAAGTTAAACATCTTTTCCCCAAGCATTATATAACATACTCATATACATCATGATGGACATTTCTGAAGCATTCCAGAGGAAATACTGTTGAAAGGTAGCTCTGCAGCTCAGGACAGCTGTGCATTCTGGATAGCAGTTTCTATTTTATTTAACAACACTTCCAACCACTTAAGAATTTAATTCAATTTGTTCCTTGTTAAATTCTGAATCAAGAATTTGCAGAACACGATAGGAAAAAACAGCAGCAAGTGTCATAGCAGGATAAACAGAAATGGAAAGAGTTTGTAAATAAAGGAATGCAAGGAACTCTCTACATAAAAACTAAAAACTGAACTCTCCTTAGGAAGGCTAAGAGGCAAGGGAGAAACCAGCAATCGGAAGCAAGGGTCATTAGACTGGCCATCAGAGGGGAAAAAGGAAAAAGACATAGCAGCTACTTAACCACATATAACCTCTGAAATAATAAGTAAAAGAACAAATAAGAATCTGAGAATGAACTGCACAAAAAAAGCAACAGAACAGATGATTTTTTAAACTTGTATTTCAATAATGCTTTGCAATGAACAAACTTGAGGGGGCTGCAACCTGTGCACATTTTGTAGTGGGAAAGGAATATATCACTTTCAGAAACCCAGCAAGTAAATCAATTTAAATACCAACAGAATCAGAGACACTGCAATAAGGTTTAGAGCAGAGGAGCCCACCGATTACTGAGGAGAATGCGCCTGTAGATGTCAATAGCTTCTTGGTAGTGGGACCGCATGTAGTGAATAGAGGCCAAACTAAGCTGATCTTCTGTGATGTCTTGCAGATTCTGGTGAGAGCTCATCAGTTTCTTCTCATCACCAAACTGAAAAGATTGTGACACATTTCTCAGAAGAGGTGAGTGAGAAAAATGTTTTAATTAGCTGGATTAGTTTTGTCCTTGTTGGCAAACAGTATGTGATTCATATTAAACATCTGGAAAAGCTCTGTTAAAGCTAATTCAACCAGCAAGCCAAACATTAAGGAAGCAGATCAGTTGAAACTAGATAAATGTGAGGCTAAAACTAAGTACACATTTTCCTTTCAGGTGTGATTTAGGCATAATTACATCACACACTTTAATGGATAAGAGAGGAAGAGCTGAATTATTTCACAAAGAATTTTGCAACACAAGATTTGACTTTTAGTACTCAAGACAGCAGAAATTTTGCTGTTTGTAGATCCAAATCTTACTTCTCTCAGACAGCAGAAAAATGCAAGACTTGCCAACACACAAGCACTAATTTTCACAAGACTTCCTTACAGCACTAACTGCTGGAGAGCAGCCAGGAAGAAAGGCACCTGGAGGAACTGGTAGATAGTAGCTGAACATGAACCAGCAGTGTGCCCAGGTGGCCAAGAGAGGCAATGGCATCCTGGCCTGGATCAGAAACACTGTGGCCAGCAGGACAAGGGAGGTTATTCTTCCCTTGTCCTCAATGCTGGTCAGGCCACACCTTGAGTGCTGTGTCCAGTTCTGGGCTCCTCAATTCGAGAGCGATGTTGAGATACTGGAACGTGTCCAGAGAAGGGAGACAAAGCTGGTGAGAGGCCTGGAACACAAGTCCTGTGAGGAAAGACTGAGGGAACTGGGGTTGATCTTGGAGGTCTCTTCCAACCTGGTTG
The DNA here is from genome assembly GCA_013400475.1 of Tricholaema leucomelas. Lineage (NCBI taxonomy): Eukaryota > Metazoa > Chordata > Aves > Piciformes > Lybiidae > Tricholaema lacrymosa > Tricholaema leucomelas. Next base: position 713,180 of record WAAF01018539.1, on the reverse strand, counting down.
ATTCTATGATTCTTTTTCATCAGCCCTTTCAAATTCCAGCTTCTTTAAGTAAATGGTGTATTTTAAAAAGCACTGCTTTATAGCACATAAGACACAGGGGCAAAAGCAAGGAACAGAGGTACACGAACTGGTCATATCTTTATTACAATAGTGAAGTTGAGGCTATTCACCTCATCAGTCTACTTAAACCACTTACTCCAGTGCTTCCCTGTTGCTGAATTGAGAGTAATTATGAATTTCTCTTACACAAATTCAATCTTCTGTCTTTGTTTTCCATCTATCTGCTCAGTTTTTTACAGTGAGGGTGGGGAGGCACTGGAACGGGTTGCCCAGGGAGGTTGTGGATGCTTCCTCCCTGGAGGTGTTTAAAGCCAGGCTGGATGAGGCCTTGAGCAACCTGCTCTAGTGGGAAGTGTCCCTGCCTATGGCAGGGGGTTGGAGCTGGAGGATCCTTGAGGTCCCTGCCAACCTAAACCATTCTATGATTCATTGAGTATAAACAGAGGATGGTATAAAACTGAATTTAAGGGAACACAGGTACATATGATAAGTGAAACAAGCATTTAATTGTTGAAATTGAAGTAAATTTTATGCTATAAACAATATTACTTCTTGGATACTGAATGACTTAGGAGGATCAGGAACAGCAACTTTACCAAAACGGTCTACATGCCAAGTATAAGCCAACTGCAAGTTAGGAAAATGGTACCCTTGAAAGAGTCAGAAAAACAATGGCATGTACATGTCTGATTCTATTCCAGTTCTAGGTTCCTCCCGATCAAAACCACCATCAGGTTTCTACTGTATGAGTTACATGAAATGCATTGGTGACACTTTCCTTAGATACACGCTGAGGACATCTGTTCTGAGATCATGTTTGCACACTAACTTTCTCCTCCACTTTTTAATACAGTAGTTATGGAAAACATCAGTTCTCCTGCTGCCACAGATACTTTATTCTGCCAGGTTTGCAGCATAAATTTCACATCACTAAACTAGAAAGAAAACAAAGCATGAGTTAAGAAAAGACTTCATACCTTATGCGCCAGGTGAAAGAGTATACGGTTCTGGAGTGGACTCTTTGGTGCTGAAAGGAAAACTCAGTAAGTATTACTGTGAAAAACAACTCAGGGTGTCTCTTCTCTACTTTAAGCTCTCCTTCTCAGCAGACATGCATCCATCCATATTCTTTCATTAAGCAGTTCAAGTTCTGTTCTTCACTAACACAGCCTTTTGCAGGTCGTGCCCCAGGGCAGGTTCTACCAACTTGAGAGCAAGGTAAAGGTCTCCTTTCTTCCTATATTCACTCTCTGACCATTTATTTTGAAATCTCTATTGTAAATTACTTTTTGTTGGTCTCTGTTTTCCACAAGGCTTAAAACTTTTAAGAACTGCACTATCATTTCACCACATGGCCTTCTGGATAATTCTCTGTTGTATTTTTGTGACACATAGCATGTCATCTTTTACCAAATAAAAAAGCAGCAACAGATGAACTCCTGATCAAGGCTACTACAGTGTGTCTCATTTAAAGTAGGCTGTGGTTCATAATTCTAGGAATCTTGTCAGCTTCCTTTGCACTGCAAATCCTAGGGCTACTACCATTTTGTTATGCATACACATTACATTATCCTTAGTTCTAGTATTTCTTCTGTCCTTAGAAACAAAAGACATACAAAAGAATCCAACAGAGAAGATTCAAACTAAGATATGGCAGGGATTTAAGGGAGGCATCTCCTTCCTACAGCCATTGAGGTTCACAAAATCTCTTGCTCTAGCAGGATGAGGAATTCTATTTAACTCAGTATGACACAAATTGTTAACTGTAGAACTTTAAGTCATTAGAGAGAGCCATTAGGGTTCACTGAAAGTGACAAAGGTCCTTCGTCCAACAGAGCTATTAATTTCTCTTGCAAACAATCTTCCAAAAAGCTTTCCCTTGTTTCCTGCATTTTCTTCAGCCTACTCAGTCAATGAGCACTCTTATTGTTGCTCAGACCAACCAGCTGGCAACCTATGTTCCACAGAAAGGATATACATGGAATCCTAACAAAAAAGCACAGTAAGGAATTCTGCTTACAAGGCTGGAGAATGCAGAGTTAGCAAAGCAATGGACTGTAACACAAGGCTGTAATTCTTCTGACATCCTAAACCATGACAGAGGGCTCAAACCACCAAAACCTCTTCCCTCCTCTACTTCAAAATGGAATTTTTGCTTGCAAGTTAGATTTTTTTTTTTTTTTAAAGCTATGTAGGCAGAGATTTCCAAACCTCATACCCTTTCTCCACATAGTAAGAAAGCTTTCTAACACAGTGGGCAGTGGCAAAACCCAGGCCATTGACGTCAGGTTGGCAATATAAAGATGCCCGCCTATTTCTTGCAGGAATAGCAATGATTTCTCCCCTTTCCACCTTCCCAAGCTGTGTTTAATAACTGTGTTCCTAGAAAAATAGGACAGTGAATTGTTTCTTTAAAGTGCTGCTAGAACAGAGAGGTCCCAAAAGGCAAAGGCAGTATGAAAGCCATCTCACCAAAACACATCTTAAGAGGTGTCGCTAACAGAGCATCAAGCTGCTATGAAGCAAAGTGGTCTTCGAGCTAAGATAAATGTGGGCATTCTCATTAGCCTAATTATTAAAGAATGAAAAGGATTTCTGATCTGCAAACAGAATCATATAAGCAGCAGCTATTGCACTGCTGTGACATGATAGCACATTCTAGAAATGACTTCATCCACTGAGCTGCACAATTAGAGTAATTTTATTTAAATGCATGTTCTTGAAAACTTTGTCAGCAATGATTCTGTGGTAGCTCCACATGTACCCCAGCAGTAATTGAGAGGTTTAAATATCAAAGTTTAGAAGGGTTGCACATGGACCCCACATGTGCTTTTGTGTGAAACTTAAGCCAATTAGAAGAACCCTTCACAATTCAAAACATTTGGTCATCAAAGACTCCAAAAACACAAGCAGGACAAAACGTGGGATTTACACTGAAAATAACATTGTATAATCACAGTGTTATGGGTAAAAACATTAATGTTCCTTTTATGAACTAGTTCTTCATTGCCCTTTTTTACTTGTTTGTTTGAGTGGGGTTTGGCATTAATTTCACAGTGAAAATTGTGAGTTGCAAGCAATACTTGCTCAAGAAACTAAACCAAAGAATTCTTTCACTGGTCAACCAATGACTGCACTGCTGCCCTTGCAAACCTGGCATCTGATCTGACATCAAAATTAGTATGTCTTTTGTGGCAAAAGCTGGAGGGTTAGTCTATGTTATTTTATACCTAAACCCAGGCAAAACATGAAACCTGAGTTCTCATAAGAGATGATATTAACCATTTCGATAGTCTTCAAAATAAGGCACTTTAAGTTAATGTCAACCAGAAAAGGAAGGAGGCAAAAGTAGAAGTCCTGTCACTATTGAAACATTTGATATCGGCAGTTTCTTTTCCCCCAGAGCCAAATGCATTTTTTGAGGAAGACAAGGAAACACATGAACAAGGTCAGGTTAGTTTCCAGAAAGAATTTGCTTAAGAACATTAGATAGAGCTGTTGTCAATCACTGGAGCAGGAAGTGATACAACTGCCTCATCAGAGGGAATGATTTTTAAGGGACATTAGGCTCATTCTTTTGTTATTCTCTGCTGCTATAGAATTTCATTGTCACTGATCTATCAATGCCACAAGCAAGCACAATCTTCTTTTCCTGACCTACTTTTTCAAGAAGATGACTGTACCATTTTATTTTACTGTTTAAATCGGTACTAAACAATCCAGGGATCACTACAAACACAATGACACATGCTATACAGCAACAAACTGCAACTCTGCTTCAGGTCTGCTACTGGCCTTGTGCTGAAGACATGACTGAGGTAGCTGGACAGGATAGATCTCATCCCAGCTAGGAAACACACCAATATTCCTACTCTAGAATTTTTGTCATCATCACTGCTTATGTTCCAGATAATAAAGGCAAAGCTGACATTAACCTTGAAAGTGTTCTGTATATTTTTATTTGCTGACACTGAACAGGTATCTAGTGAAGTATGTGTTAAAATGTTATGGATAGCTACAAGAGTAAAAACAGTTATTTTCAGTAATTATTAAAGAAACCCCTAAGCTCACTAAAAATGGCAGCTCATGCTCCTAGTGGGTTTGATATTGCTGCCACAGACATGATCCTAGTGGGTTTGACGTTGCTGCCACAGACATGGACGATCTGGCATTCGTGCCCTTTCCTAAGTGCAAGGCAATACTGGTCATGCATCTGCATTAACACATCCTATCTAGGAGGCATAATGCACACGTGCTTCACACACTAACAGATGTGCTTAAACATATACAGAGGAGCTGGTAGGAATGGAACAGCGCTGAGAAGGCTCCAGCCTGACAGCACAAAGAATATGACCAGTGGAAACCTCACTGTCATGTCCCTGAGAAACACCACTCTGCTCACCCAAGTACAGCTGCTGAATGATGGTCTCTGTGCCACAGAACCAGAGTCTCACTGGCACAGGGAAAATGCAAGGATATGGGAAAAACGTTTGGAAACCACACAGCCCAGCAGTAACGGTCACACACATACCTGAATAGCTGAACTGTTCAGAATTTTCTTGAATGAAATTTTGAGGGCACCCATTGACCTTTTTCCCATTCCCCAAATACTCAAAAGCCAGTTCAAGTATGTTCAGTTACTTGCAATATAAACACATTTCATTCAGTTGCTAAGCACAGTAAGTTAAATATCATGGAAGCAAAAAACTGTCCATTATTTCTGCTTTGTAGCTTCCACTACACTTTAAAAAGTGAACCAAGAAAATAAGGTTACAAACCAAGAAAATAAGGTTTTTAAAGTTTAACTATGTATAAATTGGTATTTTCACTTGCACACTTAGAAAGTTCCATCTATCAAACGCTGATGGTTCAAAGTCACAGCTAAAATGCAGTGAAAATGAGATATTGCTCTCAAGAAATACAGTCCAAGTAGAAAGCAAATAATTCTGGATGCAGGTGAACATGCAGTGGAAAGACAGAGAAAACTCAGCAACTTTTCTATGCTTGCTTGTAACTGAACATTTTCACTGGTGACAACTACCTGACACCTGGCAAACATCACTACCTGTGTAAACAAAAGTGGTTTGGAAAATGTCATTATTCTTCCTAATCCATCTCTGCTCTGCTTTTGTACAACATTGCTCCTTGCAGTATAAGCTGTGAAATGAGAGGCATCTTTGTTCAGTTCAACTACACTCAGATCAGACACAAGCAGAGTTGTGAGGAAGTAATCAGAAAGCTTTCCCCGTTCAAAAATTAAAAAGGAAAGGGGAAAAAATAAAGGGGGGAGGGAAATCAAACCAACCAATCAAACTTTAATGTCTGGTTCAGCAACACAACCCTATCTGTGCATGGATCTTAAGTTTAATTGTAAATTCTGCTTAGCCTAAAAAGGCTCTTTTTCTTAACAGATTTAACTGCAGCCCCACTCATGCACATTTTGTGGCTTAAAGGAACACTTTGTTCTGTTTTTTGTAATGCAATGCTAGCCAAAGGCTTCTGAGAGCACCATGCAGGGCTCTCAGTGCTAGGATCAGTTGCTAGGATCACTGTGCAAGTGTGCCAGGTTGAGTTATTCACCCTTATTCTCTGCAAGGCACAGGCACTGGGAATGCAACACAAGATAAGAATCATAGAACAGAATCATAGAATTAACCAGGTTGAAAGAGACCTCCAAGATCATCCAGTCCAACCTAGCACCCAGCCCCATCCAGTCAACTAGACCTTGGCACTAAGTGCCTCATCCAGGCTTTTCTTGAACACCTCCAGGGATGGCAACTCCACCACCTCCCTGGGCAGCCCATTCCAATGCCAATCACTCTCTCTGCCAACAACTTCCTCCTAACATCCAGCCTAGACCTCCCCCAGCACAACTTGAGACTGTGTCCCCTTGTTCTGTTGCTGGTTTTTAAAAGAAAAAAGGTGATTTTAAAATCATTTATTAAACCAAGACAAAAAAATTCAAGGCCTTCTCCCAAACCTAGATGGGCTAAGGCATACCATGGAAACCATACATTCATCTAGTGCATGAGAACACAGATGCAAAAGGAGTTAAAGCATCACAATTGGTAGCTTCACTATGGGATGACTATGAAACAAGTGTTGCTGCCTCACCTGGAATACTGTGTCCACATCTGGGTCCCCCAGCACAAGAGACTTAGACCTGCTGGAGCAGGTCCAGAAGAGGGCCACGAAGATGATCAGAGGGCTAGAGCACCTCTCCTGTGAAGGCAGGCTGAAAGAATTTGGGCTGTTCAGCCTAGAGAAGGTAAGACTCTGGCAAGTCCTTATAGCTACATTTCAATATCTCAAGGTGACCTACAGAAAGGCTGGAGAGGAAATATTTAGAAAGGTTTGTGGTGCCAGGACAAGGGACAATGGTTTTAAACTGGAGCAGGGTAGATTTAGGTTGGGCATTAGGAAGAAGTTAATGCAAGGGAAGTGGTGAAACACTTGATACAGCTTGCCCAGGAACCTGGTTGAGGCCTTGCCCCTAGAGACGTTCAAGATCAGACTCGATGTGGCCACAGGCACCTCTAGTTCGAGGTGTCCCTGCTGACTGCAAGGGGGGTTGGACAAGATGACCTTTGACGGTCCCTTCTCACCAGATGCAATCTGTGACTTAGAGTAACTCTACCTGCACCTCAGATCCAGGAACATTAGTAACCTTAACACAAGGGCACAGAAGGGAAAAAGGAGATGCCAGAAATATCTGAAAGGAATTTGGAAAAAAGCCTAGAGGAGATATAGTACAACTGTAATGAGAAACCTTCAAAGGATCTTTCTTTATTGCCTTTCTGCTCTACTTCTTAGCTTATATTTGCAGTAATTCTGGTTTATATGACTTGATATACAGATTTAGTCTCTTCTGAGAAAATGTACCATGAAGTTTTAGTTAAGTAACAAGAAGCCAGGAGAATACTTCACATCCATCATAAACTAAACATAAAACCATGCTCCATAAGAGATTCTGGACTAGATATCTGATGTGAAATGCAATAATTACCTCGTGGCTATTAATGCTAATTTCCTAATACTGATTCCATCAGAGTAGAAATTTAGAATGATAGCTGAAAATAGGTTATTTCTCCCTCATTTGTTTTAGTGCTATGCTACTTCCAGGGGCTTAGCAGAACTGCAGCAATAAACAGCAAGCAGTATGCAAGAATTCAGGCAAAATAATCTCAAAATAGCAAGGCTACGCAGCCCAACACTAACACTATCTATAATTTCTGCAGTAGTATTCAAGGTAGTACTGCATAAATGATGTTCTTCTAGGGACTTCATCTGTTGTGTCTACATCCAATGAAGTATTTTGCCTTTTCAGTGTCTTTGCCAAACCATGGAAGAGATTACAAGATACTATGACCTCAGCTGTCAACATTTCTAACAGCCATCACTGATGCAATCCTAAAATGTTAAAAAAACCTAAAGAAGGATCTTTCTTGAGTGAAAATAAAATGGTTCTACCTCAATGTAAGAAAAACTGAAGTGAGTAGAAAGGGGAACAAACAATGACTGGAAGCTTTCGATCAACAAATATTACAAATTTTCAGCTGTGACTTCTCCACCAAGCTTAGAGAGAAATCAGTATTACAGAACTCACAATAAATGTTTAGCACCTCACTACAAAAACTGACCATCTTAAACAATTACTTAAGATCAGGAGCTGTTATTACTAGTGTGAGCGCTCAGTTATTCTCTGTTGCTTCCCTCAGCTACACTCTGACTTGTGCTTCTTTACTCTAGCATTCAAGTGCCACTAATTGCACCCCTTAACCTGCCACTTATCATCCTGCTACAAACTCATCTGAAGTGGTACCAAAAAAATTTAAGCTTCTCACTTCCAGCTCACAGTTAATAAAAGTGCATGCTCAGTTGTGTATTAGTCATCTTGATTGTAATTCACGTGGTGCAAACCTAATGACAATGACTTCAGCTGGTGCAAGATGCAGCTGCTTGCCTCTTCCATGCTTTAAGGTCACAGTGACACCACAAATTCTACTGCTCAATTACTTTTGTAATCCAAATCAAGTCCTAGATTGGAATCCTCAAAGTTTGAATTTGTGGTATGTTAAAGATTAAATTATTATCTGTGAATACTAGGAATTTAAGTACCTCTTGAATAATACAGGTCACAGAGCTCTCCAGGAAACGTTTTATAGTTGGAAACAAAACATTTCCACTTGTGGCATTCAAGCTCAGCATGACCTTTCAGAGAACTTTAAAGGCATATTGCAATCTAGTAATTTCTAAAACATAGTATAAACCTGCCCCTTCCCAAATTTATAGGATCATAGAACTGTTTCTGTTGGAAAAGACTTCCAAGATCAAGTCCGACCATTAACCTAACACCACCACGTGTTGCCTTCTGTCACAGTTCAAGTGCTGTGCTGCCTCTAAGCTTCTGGCTTTTTGAGATTTGGGTGGGTTTTTTTGATTAAGAAGTATGGCTTAAGAGTTTTAAAATGGCAGAGAGAGAAAAAAAAAAAAAAAAACCAACAGAACAATTATAATGACTTGTATGGAACAGGGAAATGTTAATTACCAGGGTAGTTTTTCAGGGCCAAGATCAACTACTGTACTTGCCCTTCTGCTATAATTCACGGTCCAGCTCTGGACTTCAAGCATAGCTGATATTTCAGCACTGCAAGTTTTGAATATTTGTCATTTGAAGGCACTTCTGTACAGTGGCAAAGTACACAATTATTTTCTCCCCATCTTATTTTTAATCCAAGACAAGAAGGCTAAAGAAGGGAGAAATCCCATACTTCAAAAATAGTTTTATCCTAAAAAAGGCAGGAGTTAGAAGTTGACTTAAAAACCAGCACTGAGATACTGTAGTTATAGAAAACAATATAAATCACTGAGATAAACAGAAAGTGATAGCTTACAGAACTCAACTGCAAAAAAACATTTTTAGGGAGTAAAAATTGCCTTGCAACCTATTTTCATTGCTTATCTTTAAGTGATCCCATGCATGTTCAGATTAAAATAGAACCATGAAACCCTGACTTCAGTGAACTCCGTGCCTTGAGGAATCAGATACCTAATATCTGACTTACAAGGCAAAGAGACCACCTACCAAGTCACTGAAACTACATAAACAGAGTCCTTGTCCACATCAGGGAGAATGCTGAACTCTTTCAGATGCTTACTTTTTGATCATTTCACTAAGCATAATTAGCTTCATCTGCACTGGCTCAGAGACATAGAATCAGTCAAAAGAAAAGTAACATTTTGCTGTTACCCGAGCATACCCTCGGGTTTTTATTTAGAAATTAGTAAGAGAATTTTTTTCAAGATGCTTCTTTCAGTTCCAGCTACTACACCTACCCAAGGTGTTTTTAGAGAGCAAACTGCATCTTAATTGCCCTGATAAATGAAACAGAAAAAACCAAAGTGCACCAACAAAACACAACTCAAAAACCGAAACTAGACTTCCAAACCCAAAAACTTTGCTCAAAAGGACACTTTATTTCAATGAAAAAGAAGCATCAAAGGCTTTCTCTGAGAATCACTTTAGATGCTCAAGTCAGCAAATTGTCTCTGCTGGAAAGGACTCACCTTTCAAGGCTGCTTGCTCTGCTTGTGTATACATTCCCAGAAAGAAGTAGGTACAGGCAAGGTTCACCCAAACATCTGGACTGCAATTTGGGTTTTTGGTTAAGGCCTCATATACCTGCAACAGAAGAGAGAGTTGATGTTTTAAAAAGGCTTGTTATTAAGTATCATCTTTTTTTCCACCATTTTACACCAACATATCATTATCAAGGTCAAACAACTTGTTCTCAAGTTCATTGCAGTTCTTAGAACAAAATGATTACATTTTAACCCAAGATACATCCCTAGCTCTTACTTTGTTTACAGCAATAAAACAGATGACAGGGGCAAGCAGCACTACAAATCTTCACTACATGAGCTCATGCTTTCTGTCAATACTGGAGCTACAAAAATGTATGCATAGTAGTATCAGTATAAAATACTACATTAATCTTTTACAAACAATAGAAGTTATAAAGGTGTCAATATCATAGAATCAACCAGGTTGGAAGAGACCTCCAAGATCATCCAGTCCAACCTAGCACCCAGCCCTGTCCAATCAACCAGACCATGGCACTAAGTGCCTCATCCAGTCTTTTCCTGAACACCTCCAGGGATGGCGACTCCACCACCTCCCTGGGCAGCCCATTCCAATGCCAATCACTCTCTCTGCCAACAACTTCCTCCTAACATCCAGCCTAGACCTCCCCTGGCACAACTTGAGACTGTGTCCCCTTGTTCTCTTGCTGGTTGCCTGGGAGAAGAGACCAACCCCCACCTGGCTACAGCCTCCCTTCAGGTAGTTGTAGACAGCAATGAGGTCATCCCTGAGCCTTCTCTTCTCCAGGCTAAACACCCCCAGCTCCCTCAGCCTCTCCTCACAGGCCTTGTGTTCCAGACCACTCACCAGCTTTGTTGCCCTTCTCTGGGCACATTCCACCATTCCCTCAGCCTTTTCTGAAGCTTTCCTAACTTTTCCTCAATGCCTGGGAGCTATAAACTCCTGTGAAATCTCTTTGTGAATACTTACTGGAGCAAATGTTAAACATACTTTTGCAAACCTCTGGGTAGTGTCTTACTACAACTTGAAAGAGTGGTGTCCGAAGGGAGGTGTTTGCACCCCAGTGGTTATGCAAGACAATGTCACTGGTTGCAGGAAGAGAATTTTTCTTGGTACTATTAATAATTTATGTCACTGGTTGCAGGAAGAGAATTTTTCTTGGTACTATTAATAACAAATAAATATTTAAAAAATAAAATTAATTTCATCTGTATCTCATCTATGTTTTGCCCAGGCTGAAGGAATGGGCTAGCAAGAATCTTATGAAGTTCAACACAGACAAGTGTAGGATCTTGCACCTGGGAATACATAACCCAGGAGTGCAGCTCAGTCTGGGATCCAACTGACTGTAGAACAACACTGTGGAAAGGGACTTGGGGGTCTTAGTAGGCAAGATCAACATGAGTGAAGTGCGGTGCCGTGGCAAAGAAAGCCAACAGGATGCTGGGTTGCATCCACAAGGGCATCAGGAACAGAAATAAAGAAGTCATTGTCCTGCTCTGCTCAGTGCTTGTCAGACCACAACTGGAACGCTGCCTGTACTTTTGGTCTCCACTGTGCAAAAAAGATGTGGACAGGCTGAAAAGTGTCCAAAGAGAGGCCATGAAAATGATCAGAGGACTGGAAGCTCTGCCATTTGAGGAAAGGCTGAGAGAGCTGGGTTTGTTCAGCCTTGAGAGAAGGCGGCTGAGGGGAGCCCTTATTGCTACGTACCAGTATGTAAAGGGTGGTTATCAAGAAGATGGAGCCTCCCTTTTCACAAGGAGTCCAACGGAAAACACAAGAGGCAATGGGGAGATTCCAACTGGACTCCAGAGGAAGATTTCTCCTCATGAGAGCAGTCAGACATGGGAATCTCCCAAGGGAAGCAGTGGATTCCCGGCTACTAGAGAGTTTAAAGACTCAGCTTAAGAGGGTGCTGGGCCATCTCATCTACAAAGGTTGGACCAGATGATCCTTGGAGTCCATTTCAAGCTGGCATACTGTGCTTCTTTTTTAATGTCTATGTTTTATATTTGTAGAGTAATACCTGTATGTATAAATCTTATATCAGGGGATCATGTTCAAAAATTTTTTTACTGATAGGGTGTACAACCAAAATTATTTGCAGACCCCTGCATTAAAAGTTAAGCCTACACATTAGTATTGGGCAAATTTAAGATCTCCTAATGGAGAATCTCCAAACTGAAAGCTTAAATAATTTGTTTTCTTGTTGCCAAGTAAACTGCATTTTCAAACAGAGAAGGTATTGGTGGGGTATGCCCTTAAAAGCCAGCTTAGCCTTGCTAGTACTTCAGAGACTAGCTGTCCTTCAAGTAGATTTAAAATATAGAAATATTTAAAAGAAAAAAGAAACATTTACATAGAAGCCAACCTTTCTTACTGACACTGTTTCAATCTTGACACAGGTCTGTCACAAAGCTGTGAGAAACAGGCTGCTGCTGTTTATTGGGACCATCTGGAATGTTTCAAAACGTGTTCAGATTAAATGCACCCAAAGGTTCTTTTCGGCTATGCCTTCAGGCAGATGCATTAGAAAAGATAAAGTGCATAAACACAAGTCATGTTCTGGCTTGGCCATTCAAAGCAAGCAACACAAAGAGTGCTCTAGCAGTACCAGGGTGAATCTACGCAAACACAGTAAACTAAAATGAAAACTGTTCGTGCTCCTTACCCTGTAGTTCTGGTCCGTGAGCCTGGACTATGTGCTGTTGCCCCTTTCTTCATTAAAGGGCATTCAGTTTCAGCCTCTCAAAGACTACTTCACAATAGCTTTACTCCTCTCCACAAAATCAACCTAAATGCTTCGTGAGATTTCTCAACAGTCAGCCTGTGGCACGTCTTTGCCAATCAGGAGTACAAGAACTTCTTTCTTGTTCACCCTTCTCTGCCTTTCACCTGTATCACAAGACAGATGTCCTCATCCTCAGAAGCAGGCTGCCAGGTTGACTGCCTACAACCATGGACAATGAGGCCATCAGAATTCTGCTCAGCATCTAGATTGTGAAGATAGTCATTGTAACCTGGCTGCAGTCACGACAGAGAAGCTTAGAGAACCTCCACAATCCAAAATTCCATCTTCTACTTTCAGCTGTCTGGAAATTGACTGTATTTGTATGAGCCCATTTCAGCAGAAGTATTCAAGCAAGGAAAGATACTGCTGACAGATGAAGCATTAACCAAGTATATCTCTCTTTTTTTTCATCATTTACTCTGTGAGTGAAATTATCCTCAGCAGAGCCAGGGCAGGCAGGAGTTCATGTCCAGTAGGTAGAATGGCTCTCAATTCTCTCCTAGGAGGGAGGTGGCAGGTAAGAGAGATTGTTGGAATTGCTGGCTGTAGCTTGTGAGTTGCTGACAGAAACAATGCATTGATGGCTCTGGCCAGAGATAATTTCTGCTCTCACATGTGCCACTGATTGCCAAAATTGCAGCATATGCTTAAACTCAGAGGGCATGCAGCACAAACGTGGAACTTGTTCTTGAACCCAAACTAGTAGTGCATGTGCACCTGCCCCTGCCAGTTCCTCTCTGAAACTGTCAATACCTCAAACCTATCTTATTACCCTCCCTTTCTTAGGCTGCAGTTGCTTCCATTTATAAGATCAGACATCTCTTCTGATCATCAGATCACGGCACTCCGATTCTGGTCCTTGGGTGACACTGGGAAATTTTTCAGGGAAGTTTAATTCTAGTGCTACAAACAAGTTATGGCAGATGGACAGGTGCAGTTTTCCCTATTAGGGATAGCAGAAATAGAAAACTCCAGAAAACTAATTAGATGCTGCCATCCACTAGGGGAGTTCTGGTTGCCGGGATGCCACTAGCCACTGAGTGTTAGTGAAAATCAATTTGTCAGTGACAGAAGCCAGGCAGTCCCCAGAGAGGGATGGCCACCACGACTGTTTGAAGAGTCAAGTCCAGTGCACTACCAGTGGTAGGGATGAGCTCACCAGACCAGAGTCAGGCCATATCCTTTGAGAAAGGCATCTACCTACTAAGAAGGGAAAGTGTGACCCTAATGAACACTACCCAGAGAATACTTGACTGTTGGTGTGCCTATAAAAGAAAGTGAATTCTCTCAAGTGTATGTACCAGATATTTTGCTGTCATTTTCTCTGAAGATGCTCTTGGAGCTTTTCATTTTCCCCTGCTTCTCCCAGTAGTGAACAACAGCCACCTCACCTCAGCTCCCAAGCCTCTTCAAAAGTTGCCATGCAACCAGCACACCTGGCTCACTGTGAAAGCATCATTTTAAATAAAAGGCTTATTGAGCAGCATCATTCCTGATGACTCTTACCAGATATATGGAACACAAACCATGAGCTGGGTATATAGTAACACAAACTGCATGTCTGAGTGTGAATCATTTAGATTGCGTGCCATGCCACTCTGGAGAATTCTCTGGAATCTTTTACTGAACAGTATTTTATTTACAGTGCTCTTGGCACTCCCCAGAGAGTGCTCCACGATATGGAGGGCACAGATAATCAAGGAATTTGTCCTTGAGAATACAGCAACAATACCTCTGTAACGTAGCAGGGAAGATACAGCATTACACTTCAACCTTGAAGCTGATAACTGAAAGGCAATTCAGCCTCCACAGTCAGCACCATTTCCCTTGATTACTAGAAGCTTGGGAATTGCAACTACAGTGTTCTGTCCTAAAAGCAACTAGGCTGAGATGCACAGGCTTATTTCCCACATGCCATCACAAAATGACAAATTATCAGGACTCATCATTGTGTCAAAAAAAAATAAAATAAAATTAAAAAAAAAAAAATAAAAATCAACCTTAGATGTGAAAAGGTAGAGCCTGTGATGGCTATCTTACCACACACAAATAAACCACCAACCGTTGGCCCTACTTGGGCAGAAAACCGGGAAAAAGATGATGAGGTTGACAGTTTTTAAAAGCCTGAATCAAGAGCATCACCTAGTGGAGAATCATACACCAGACCCAAAATGTAATCGCTACAGATAAATAAATATATAAACCAAATACTGTGAAGTCTTTCTTTGAAGAAGGCATTTAAAATCTACTCTGGCCACGAAAGCACATTCTGGGTGTTCCAAGCAGAATTTATTTCTAAAGAAACTGCAAACTGGTTTTCATTTGCATGCAAATATTTTTCTTCTCTGAAATTTCACTCCCTAGCATCAAGATATAAATTAACTACAGCAACTGACTGTTACCTTCGTTCTTTAAAAAGAATACTGAAGTTCACACAACGTCCTACACTACCATTCTGCAGTCTGTACTGTGCATAATGTCATCTAGAGTCGCTGACCATTTCTAACATCTCTAAAGGATTTTATCCCTTCCATTTTTAAACTGGGAAAGTGCCTCGTGAACTTGCTTGAAAGCTTTAGAAATTCTGTTTCCACTTCAAATCTTGTACACATGACCACATACTACTCTAGGTAAAACACTTAAAATTGTCTAAAGGAAAAAGTATTGTTGGTCTATCATCTATTTCTCTGTGGTTATTACCTTTTGTTAATACTTCAAATTATCTGGTTTTAATATTTCTTCCAGAGAAAGTAAGTTAAAAAGAATTGTCTATGATAATCTGTACCTGAGGCTAAACTACAGCAGTTGTTCTAGCACCTGATGATCCCTCCTCAGCCAAGAAGGAGGGGAATGAGGGAAAGAAGAGACCCACAGCCTGAAATGAAAATAGATTTAACAAAATGGCAAAACTAGTATCAACACTAATGCCAACATAAAGTATACAAAGTTACACTCAAGCACAATAAATAGGAAAGCAGTCCTCAGGAGCAGAACGGCAAGCAAGCCCCTCTAAGGAGGAAGATAAGGAATCCCTATCCTCCGCAAATTTTCCCTTTTATAATGACTAGGAAGGTTACAGTATGAGATACACCTGTGAATAAGCATGGGTCAGCAGCCCTGGGTTTTGTTCCTCCCAGATTAAGCTCCTGGCTGACTTGAAACTGCTAATGGCCAGCAGGTGAGGGCTGGTCTACGATTCTGTCTCAGCTAAACCAGGACAACTGCAAAGCCAGCTATACTTATGTTGCCTATGCTTCACAGTTAATCAGGATGGAGACCTCTCCCAGCTGACACTGACCAAAAGCAATACACCTTAAGAGATGAAATACAGCATTGCATGGACCAGCAATCCACATTTGTGGGAATACAGCAACAATAACTCAGGCAGACTCAGTTGTTTTCACTAGCTTATACTCAATATTGTATCTCCACTCCACTCCCTTTTCTAACGTGCACACTGATTCAGGCCTCAGAGGTAGAGAACAAGGCAGACAACAAAACTTTGTTAAGACTTCTACAGAGAAACATGCTATTGTTTAAGAATATAGCAAAGTCATGTAGAAAGAGAATTAGAGATGCGAAAGCTCAGTTAGAACTTAATCTGGCCAATTCTGTTAAGGATAATAAAAAGTGGTTTTATCAACACATTAATAACAAAAGGAGGGCCAAGGAAAACCTCCATTCCTTTTTGGACAAAGGGGAGCACACAGTAATGGAAGACAAGGAAAAGGCTGAGGTACCTCACAGCTTCTTTACCTCAGTCTAAAAAAAACTGGATAACCTCAGGGCAACCAGGCTCCTGAGTTGGTAGACAGGGTAGGGCAAAGGGAGTGAAGGGAAAGTCTTTTAAGGAGAGGCTGAGAGAGCTGTGGGTCTTTAGCCTGGAGGAAACTCCAGGTGGGACTTTACCACACTCTAAAACTACCTGCAGGGAAGCTGTAGTAAGGTGGGGACAAGACGAGAGGGCAGAGCCTGAAGTTGCACCAGGGGAGATTCAGATTGTATGCAGGGGAGATTTAGATTGTATGTTAAGAAGCACTTCCTCACGGAAAGGGTAATTAGACACTGGAACTGACTGCCCAGGGAGGCTGTGGAGTCACCATCCCTAGAGGTGTTTAAGGAAAGCCTGGACGTGGCACTTAATGACATGGTCTCGTCAAAGTGGTGGTGTTAGGTCATAGGCTGGACTTGACCTCAGAAGTCTATTCCAGCCTCAATAATTCTGTGATTCGGTATTTTGTAACTTCTTCCTCCTGTTGTCATTGCTTTATCACAACAGCTCAACTTCTAGCCTCAGTGAGGATTTCTCTGCCTTACCTCCAGTGCTCTCTTGTAGTCACCCAAGTGAAATGCTGAGTATCCGATCCAAAGGTCAGCATCCTCCTCCTGCTCACCCACTTGCCGTTTAAACTTTATAGAGAAGAAAGAATGTAATAGTTTTGTCAGCTGCCACACAGTCTATAAGGCCTCACAGATAAGGTGATACTAGGCCATCTCGTACCACTGATGGTTTGGCAGCTGTGGATGCTTCTGGAATGGAGCTGCCCTCACATGTCTGAAAGGAGCAGCAGGAAACTCTCACGTGCCAAAGGCAGTTCTGCCATGCGATGGGGAAACTGACACGGTAAGGCCTAAAGGGTGCGGAGGGCGGCGTGGGGACACAGGGACGAGCTCTTCTCGCCCCACAGCCGTGCTAGGCGCAGCCGGGCAACGACGGTGCCGCCCTCCCGAGGGAGGCATGGGCCCAGCGGCGCCCTTGAGCTGGGGTCTCCGTGCGCGCCGCGGCCGTTACCTCCAGCAAGGCGATGGCGCCAGTGAAGTCCCTCAGAGCCAGGAGCTCCTCTAGCTGCGGAACCTTCTTCCCTTTCTTCCTCCGCCTGTCTCCCGGCGGCGGGGTGCCCCCCACGGCCGGCTTGGCCCGGGAGAGCATCTGGGCAGAAAACAAAGTGGAGCCAAATCAGAACGGGTCCTCGGCAAGGCACTCCCCACCCCAGCTGAGAGAAATATCGCGCTCGCCCCGCACTCCGCCTCCTCTCACCATCCTGCCGCCGGACCCCTCGCTCCGCCAAAGGCGCCGTTGCCAAGGTAACCACGGGGCGGCGGAAGCGGGCGGTGCAGGCCCGAGCGCGGCGGCGAATGGGCGCCTGCTGGCGGCCGGCGCTGGCCCACGGGTTCCGGCTGCCTTGAGGCCGGCCCGGGGCTCCGCAGTGACCATGTCACTGTCGGGTGGTAAAGGGCGAATGGACGGGTGTCGACCCCTCAGTCAGCCCCGCGAGTTGCTGGTTCCTGACACACAAGCTTCTATCTGATCTTAGTCTGGCACTTAAACTTCCGTGTACGCACACGCGGCCAGGAAAATCGTTAGAAACGGAGTTCAAGAGAAAGACAAGAGAGACTGCGCTGATCAGAGAAATGCCCTGACGTGAAGCCAGTTTGCATGTCACTGGCCCCTTTTATCTCTCTGTCCTGTGCCCCATACTTGTTTGCCCCAAACCACCACAATCTCTCTATTCCTCTGGCTCTTCACAGCACCATCCCGCAGAAGTCTTGTGCAATCTCAGAAGTGCTCTTCCCTGGCATGCCATCATGAGACTTTCATGCTTAGAGTCAGCAGTTCCCCTTAGTCTGTAACGCGATGCAGAGCGTTTCTTCCTCTGACCAGAGAGCTTCTCCTGTCGATGAGTTAGTTGATTGCTCCCCTGGAACAGCCTTATGGGGCTGGAATCCCACAGAAAGTTAAACTTTCCTGCTAAATGTAGCCACTCCAGCTGGATCTCTGTAATTATAACGGTGGAAAGCACAACATAAAATGCTGGGCATGTGGGTGGTGTGGGATGGAGCACCTCTCCTATGAGGACAGGCTGACAGTTGGGGCTGTTCAGTTTGGAGAAGAGAAGGCTCTGAGGAGACCTTACTGTGGCCTTCCAGTATCTGAAGGGGGCCTAAAGGAAAGCTGGTGAGGGACTTTTTAAGGTGTCAGGTAGTGACAGAACTAGGGGTAATGGATCCAAGCTAGAAGAAGATAGATTAAACGTTAGAAATAAGTTCTTAACCGTAAGGGTGATGAGACACTGGAACAGGTTGCCCAGGGAGGTGGTAGAGCCCCCATCCCTGGATGTTTTTAAGGTCAGGCTGGATGTGTCTCTGGGAAACGTGATGTAGTGGAAAGTGTCCCTGCCCGTGGCAGTGGGGTTGAAACTAGATGATCCTTGAGGTCTCTTCTATCCTTGACAATTCTGTTATTCTCTTTGAACTACCTACAGTAGCTGATCTCACTGGGAAACTGGACTATTCTAAAGCACAGCTTGTTTCTTGTAGCATCTCTGACACTGCAATTTTCTTCAAATAAAACATCTTTTCTAGTTAGAGAGAAACACCATGGGGTGGGATTCCCCAGACTTTCACTTCTGTATTACCTGAATTGCACATTAGCAATCCCAGATGTTACACTGCTGCTGACAGTTCAACAAGACAAAGAATACATATCCATGGACAGGATCAATGAGGTTCAACAAGACAAAGAATACATATCCATGGACAGGATCAATGAGGTATCTGTATTTCAGCTATTTTTCCTTGGAAACAACATTTTTTTTTGCACTGCATTAGAAGAAAAGGTGGGTTTTTTTTCACTGTAAGTAAATATATTCTGCCACACTGTCATCATCTGTAACATTGTCAGCAGAGAACGGTGTGCTGCTTCTTTAGAGCATAGATTCTGCATTCCCTGTTTGCTGATGACTTCAGGGTGGCTTGATCCAGGAATGATACACCCTTGCAACTGTCCCCTAGAGGTTACTCTTCAACCAAGAACCACGGGAGCACTACAGCACAACGATGGTGTCCCTTGCTTACGGATGTAATTTCATACCACGGCCTGTAAAGAATGAATGCAAATAACCAACTCTGCCACAGTGGATTTTGCTGCAGGAAATTAATTTTGAGTTAGTCAGTCAAAGTGATAAAGAGCCTGTGTTAGTGATTTGGTCTCCTTTTATAGCTTGTCTCTGTTAAGTAAGGCATTACTTCTGTCAGGAGAAATTTTTTTTCCATAAATAATTCTGAGAGCACATGCCTTTTCAGAGATTTTATTTTGAGTGGTGTTTTATGTTGTCACAATTGTATATATAGACTCATTCATATAATAGAGATACCTGTCCTCTTATCAATTGTCTAGGATTTTCTATTATCTAACAGAAAAAAAAAAAATTCAGCAGGCTAGAAGCTTAAGAGTCTGCTCTACCAGAACAATACACAGTCAAGAAAAACATCTAGATTGACAGGGGTATTGCAAGATGACTTTTCCTTTTAGCTTTTAAACATTGCCTCAGAAATACATCATTGCAAACCAAAAGATAATCATGATTCTCATACATACCTCACAGTAGTTTTCAGTACTGTCATAGAATAGTCTCTTTCTGCACAGTAAACCAGGAAAACTGAAGATTTGGAGTTGAAACAGTGTGGCCAGTAGGACAAGGGAGGTTATGCTTGCCCTGTACTCAACACTGGTTAGGACACACCTTGAGTACTGTGTCCAGTTCTGGGCTCCTCAATTCAGGAGAGATGTTGAGATATTGGAACGTGTCCAGAGAAGGGCGAAAAAGCTGGTGAGGGGCTGGAACACAGCCCTCTGAGGAGAGGCTGAGGGAGATGGGGGTGTTTAGTCTAGAGAAGAGGAAGACCTCAGGGCAGACCTCATTGCTGTCTGCAACTACCTGAAGGGAGGCTGTAGCCAGGTGGGGGTTGGTCTCTTCTCCCAGACAACCAGCAAGAGAACAAGGGGACTCAGTCTCAAGTTGTGCTTGGGGAGGTCTAGGCTGGATATTAGGAGGAAGTTGTTGGCAGAGAGAGTGATTGGCATTGGAATGGGCTGCCCAGGGAGGTGGTGGAGTT
This sequence comes from Tricholaema leucomelas, assembly GCA_013400475.1. Taxonomy (NCBI): domain Eukaryota; kingdom Metazoa; phylum Chordata; class Aves; order Piciformes; family Lybiidae; genus Tricholaema lacrymosa; species Tricholaema leucomelas. The sequence goes on along the minus strand of WAAF01018539.1, from coordinate 692,826 downwards.
GCCATCCCTGGAGGTGTTCAAAAAAAGACTGGATGAGGCACTTAGTGCTATGGTCTAGTTGATTGGACAGGGCTGGGTGCTAGGTTGGACTGGATGATCTTGGAGGTCTCTTCCAACCTGGCTGATTCTATGATTCTGTGATTTTTTTTTTTACCATACAAAAGCTGAAGTCAGTTGGGTAAAGAGCAGGTGTCACTGATGAAGGTGTCCTATTTTTGACTGTAACAGAAGCAAGCAGACAATACAATTAGACAAGAAGTATCTGTTTGTTCAAGTATCAGAAAACATAATTTTGCATTGCTTGCTTTTGTTTTTAATATAAATTGTTTCACAAGATCCTGCTGTTCTGAGAATCTGCATACTAAACACAGCTATAACAGTGATCCAAATGGAAGAAAGCTCTCAGCTGCTCCACTGGGTTCTCCCATTTTCCACTGGCTTCTTGAAATCTTTTGTGATGGGGCAGTGCCAGTGGATTAGATAAGAAGGACAGTGTCAACTGAGATAAAAACAAGCACTGCATCTACCTGCATTGTCGGGGAGGATTTTCCCAACCAAAAGTTCTCTGATCATGCAGGGTGAGGTTGGCTCAGAAGCACAACATGTTTCTCTGCTGCCAACTCTCTGCCTGTCAGTGTGAACTCATACAGGAGACATCTAACCATAGTTATGCTTTGGAGGCATGACATCTAAGCACTGCCTGCACACACACACCTCTTTATATATCACTTGATAGCTTCCAAGAAGATAATGTTAGGTTCAACTGAAATGCAACTCACCTGTGAGGTGAGATGAGAAAGTGAACATTTATTTATTCTAACTGGGGAATGTAAGAGAGCTAAGAGATGGGCAGTGCCAGTAGGTTAGATAAGAAGGACAGTGTCAACTGAGATTAAAAAGTGATAGCAGCTAAACCAGTTCCTTTTAACTTGCAGTGGTTTGTGTGGCATCAGAGGGATTCTAACATCTACCTGCATTGTAGGGGAGGATTTTCTTGACCAAGTTCTGTGATCATACAGAGCTGATGCCAGAGCTGCAACAGTCTGGCCTCTAATTGCAAAACTGGAGACACATTGTACATAAAGCAGAACTGTAGGTTACATTTAATAACAAGAATTCTTCTTAGCTGATTTAGCATGATTCAAGCAGAGTTATTCTGGCATGCTTTCAACAAGCAGAGCTGTTACCTTGCCTGTCAAATCGTTCCCTCATAGATGAGGTCTACAGCAGTATTAAAGGACAAGGTGGTGAGTTTGGTTGTGATTGTAATGAGTCAAAATCATAGATTTTGCCATCAGAGGAGTTGCTAGTTATAAATTGCCCAACTCAACAAGTGGATTGAACACAATTGAAAAACTGTCTCCTGATTTATAGAGGTGCTATCTATATGTGGTGTGTGAGCAGTATAAGTAGGGGGCAAAATACTGGAATTTAACATTAATGGCAATTGGTGTTGATTCTCTGCATACAGGTCTAAAACTCATTCAGAGCAGTTGGAATTGTCATTCATTTTTAACGTTCACTAAAGTTAGTTGTGTAGGAGGACATATGTAATTTAATTCTGTGTTTTCAGCAGCATCAAATTGACCAAAATGTTTTTAGCATGTCTGGTGTAGGAAATATTATTAGAAGATGCAGAACAAGGTCAATGGAGATGTTATAATTTTTACCTCACATGAAATGCCAAGATGACACTTCATAAACTAAAGTCAAATCAAGAAGTTCAGCTGCTCTATTAATAATGCTGGAAAACTGCAGTTCTTACCCTATTAGACAGTGGCATTATCTTGGAGGCTGTGAACTATAACATGATTAATGATTGTGTTTATTCCCACACAGAATTGCTAGGAGAGAGAGAATTGACTTACACTGAAAAGCAGCAAAAGGGAAGTCATGCACCTGTGACTAAATACCAAGATAGGTATCAGAGAGTATAATGAGAGTTTAAACCAAAAACCAGAGACTGGAAAGTGAGGTCTAAGAAAAGGAGCGGAAGGAAAGAAGAAAGAGAGAGAAAGGAAAATTAGGAAGATTAGGAAGTGTGTGGGGGGGAAAGTCATAAAATGAAATCACAAGGTTAGGAAGTGACCTTCGCATCAGCAAAAATCACATTTCAATTCTCACATCTGGGTAAGGTCATTCTTTTTTAGTAATGATGCTTCACCATGTTCTGCCTCTTGTGTCTTTGAAAATGCATTTGGCAATATCTCAAGATAAATGATATTCAAAAGTGAGAGCAATGAAATGCTCCTCTGCTGAGGCTGCCCTTTTTAAAAATGGGTGTAATTTTTCCCTTCTTCCACTCCCCAGGGACTCCACCTGGCTGCCAGGACTTTTAAAGTATCATGGAGAATGGCTTGGCAACTACATGCCCTGACACTTCCAGCACCCAACCCATCATCAGGATTCAGTTGAGTTAAAAGCAACTTAAAAGCTGTCATTATATTGTATTTTAGCATCACACTTAGGTAGGTTTTTCAAAGTTTATGTATGTAGAATCAAAGGAGGGGAGGCAGGACAACCTGCTGATCCAGCACAAGTCAGTGTCAGAACTGAAAATATAAGTGTGATTATCTGGATCCACACAAATTTACCCAAGCCAGAAGGCCACATCATTCAAAGTGCTATGTCCTAGAGAATGCAGCTGTACTGGTCCAGGATGTGTGCTGATGTATCTACTCAGTAATCCACTGCCACATGATTTACAGAATCAAGTGTGGACTAGCTTGAACATCTTAAAACTCCATCCCATCACATAGTATAGACATGTTTAACATTCAGTAAAAAAGAGTTTAAGGAAGCCCAGGTAGGTATCCAAGATATAACTTACTACACACTTGAGTTTAGATTTGTCACTTGACAGAGCTATATCCTGTGGAGTCTAGAGGCTAACTCTTACACTGAAAGGAAAATACATCCTGTCACTCCAGCAATAAAGTCCTTTAGAGAAAGAGCACAAAATCGTCAGTCTCGAGGAAAGAATTCTTACCATTTATTTTGGTAATTTATGTGTTAATGTTTGAATAATCAGTTTAATGAATGTATGTGTTGGGAAAGGGTTAAAAAGAAGACAGCTTTCTTAATTGAGCTAAATGTTTATGATACATCATCTGTTTAGCTGCTTCTGGTGTGCAGCCACAGAGATCAATGGGAAGATGAGGCCACCCCCAAGCTGCGAAGTATGATGCAATTCCAATTACAACTTTCCTTATCCTTGTCTGTAGATTTCCTCTTTCTGGATTGACAGTTTCTTCTGTGAACACTCAGTGCTTTGCACTGTAATTCTACTCTAATCTCTGGCAGCAACTGTGAACTCCAACAGACCTAAACTTCAATAACCCAGGGGAATGGCACTCTAGTGAGGACTTCTACTTTATCAGAACCTGTACTGGATCAGGATCACGCTGTACTATTAGGATCGTGCAGCACATGACCTACATACTTGCTTACTGTTTTACAGGCTTGTTTATCAGTAGATAGTTTCAGTTCCAAAGAATAGGGTTTGTAAAGTCTTTCTTTACGTTCTTGTGTAGTAAATGAGAAGAAAGATCAATTCTGAAAAGTCAACATAGCTGTTTTGCAGCTGCTCTATATGTACGCTCTACACATACATACAGCTGCTATATGTGTACACTACACAGCTACGGTTGTCACAATTTATATTGCTGTCTTCTAAATCTGGTCAGTAGAAATACTGTAAAAATCATTTAAAAAAACAGAAACAAAAATATTTCATGTCCTTATTCTGAAGTTCTATTGAAATAAAAGCAATGTTGCAAGACTTCAGTGTTGCAGAATCGGGAAAGGTGAAGAAAGAACATTAAAAACAAATAATGTGAAAAGATATATAAATAAAAAGAGCAGCAGATGCATGCAGGTATTTAATTCTCACTTAAAAAATAAACATCCTTGTTTTCAGTGGCCATGTGTATGTTGTTTAATAAATTATATTGTCAATATTGTTTCAGTAACATACAGAATTTTTAAGATGAAAATTGCATGAGACGTTACATGTTGTAGTAGTTGGTCATATTTAGCCAACAGGATGAATGTAGAAAAACTTCAAACAATGTTGATTTCAAATTAGAATCATAGAATCAGTCAGGGTTGGAAGGGACCACAGGGTTAACTAGTTCCACCCCTCCTGCCATGGGCAGGAGCAACCTACCCTAGATCAGGCTGGCCACAGCCTCAGCCAGCCTGGCCTTAAGCACCTCCAGGGATGGGGCCTCAACCACCTCCCTGGGCAACCCATTCGAAGCTCTCAGCACTCTTGTGCTGAAGAACTTCCTCCTCACATCCAGCCTGAACCTACCCACCTGCAGCTTTGCTCCATTCCCCCTAGTCCTGTCACTCCCTGGTAGCCTGAAAAGTCCCTCCCCAGCTTTTTTTCATAGGCCCCCTTCAGATATTGGAAGGCCACAAGAAGGTCACCTGGGAGCCTCCTCTTCTCCAAACTGAACAGCCCCAACTCTTTCAGTCTGTCCTCTATTCACTATTCCTAAGCCTGGTTTTAAATTACTTGATTGTCTGGGGCTTGAACAGCTTTCACTCTCTTACAAAAAACCTTTTAAAATCACATTGAAGGAAAAATAAAATAGAAATGCTTCCATTTCCTATTTTTTTTTTCCACCAGTCTTGCTAGAGGTTGGAATCACAAAGGTAATTACAGATGGAAAATAAATCCTTACAATAATGCCTGTGTTTCTTTAATGTCAGCAACTTAGAAGTCTCAACTCTATAGTAAAAAGGTGTTGTCTTTAACTTAGGATATTCTCATACCGTCTCTTCTCTCTACTTTCTCCTCTCTGAGTGGTCAAGTGAAAATAATTATTTGTAATGAAGTAAAAGAGAAATTAGTCTACATGTCAGTGAGAAGATCCTAACAATGAAGGTGAGTAAAGGTATTGGAGATACTCAGTGCCTCATTTTGAGTATGGCTGCACGTGTACAATATGAGCTAGATAGGAAAAGGGACTCAGTGATGTGCAGGCTATCATTTCTGTTTTTCAGGACTCTTAGACTCTGTACAAAAGGAAGCCACTGAAATGAGGAAAGCTCTGTCACATGGACCATTAGAAAAAGGACTGGGAAATGTTCTATAGAGCAAAATCTTGCATAGGCTGAGAGACTTGGAGAAACTACTCTTAGAGGGTTTTTTTGCTCTTCTGGTTTCATTTTCTCTCTCTGAGTGTCTTTGAATATTCCAGAAGACTGGAAGGATCTTTCAGAGTAGTTTTAGATCAGGAAGTTAGTGCTGATTACCTCTTTCAAATACACCCTATAATATCTGGTTGTTTATTATCCAATAAAGCAGAGGTCAGAAGAAACAAGTAGTACTGTAGAATTAGACACTAAAACCTGCTTTTGACTGAAAACAGTTTATCTGGTGAGTTAATTTGAGTTGGTATTTCTAATCTAACAGATTTTAAGAACACCCACAGAGACCTGTCATGGTGTTTTGTATCCATGCAATATATCCACAAATATTATTGTTGTTGGCAAAGGATTGAGTTTTGTCTTCAGAAAAATAGACACAGGACCTGCCTGTCTGAATCTTAATCGTCCCTGAGCGTCTGAAGACAGAATAAGTGATAAACTACAGAGTTTGTATGAAATGATTCAAGAGGTGACATCCATCAGCTGTAAATAATGCTAGGATTACAAAGATGAGGTACTTAAAGTAATGCACACCTAGGAACTGACTTTCTGGATAGATACTTGCACACAGCGAAGATAATGTTGATATCTTTCTGACAAGATGACAACAGTAGCTGGATGTCTAGAAGCCACAGCTAGAAAAACGTGCACTGGGGATGTCAGATGCAGTTTCTTAGAAGTTTATTCATTAGATGATCATTAAGCCTTGACATTTTTTATGCGAGAATAAGTAGTTCTAGAAGATCTAGAACATCTAGAAGATGTGCTTTAGGGATGTTTTGGGGATAAACGTAGCAACTGAACATGGAGGTGCCAGGAGAGGTTATCTTGTGCAGGATATCCCTGGTGTTTGAGTCTCCTGCTCTGCTTTTCCATGTCATCATATTTGTTTTCCTCTGACATATAATTTGACTTCTTGGTTTCTGAACTGTATCCCTCCCTGACTAATCTTTGAAGTGTGACAGCTGGCTCACGGTTGGAGAAAAGTTACTGAGATAGTGGGGGCAGTGCCCTGAAGAGATAAGGAAGGCTTTTTTTTTCCAGTATCTGGCTGGTTTGTAACCTCTTGGGTTTACAGAGTGCCGGACTGGATGTTTCAAACAAATTAGATGAGGTTGGCTGGGATCTTTGGGAGCTTAGCTTAATTCTACAGCCAGGGCACTATGAATGTATTGGCATCAATGTCTCACCGCTTCTATTCCCCAGTGGCTAAAGATCCCACAGCCACAGGCAGCGACAAACACAAATATACACAAGTTTGGGCTTTTACAGGCACATCAAATTTTGTGCTTCACACACCTGACTCACTTGTTAACTTTTTCCACTCTCAGGATCATTTATAGTGTCAGTAACTTTCATGTTTACAGTATGATGTTTCAGCTTTTCTATGTTTCTCTTATGCCAGGAAACAGAGGTTACTGATCAGTCTGCCAGGCAGCTGTGCCTGATATGCAAACCCCCAAATCAGTACAGGGGGAAGTGTGTTCAACTGGTTCCAGGGAGTGTTCACTTCACCCCACCCTGCCACATGTCCTCCTGCTCCACCTTACCCAGTACTCAGGGCTTGCTCACATCATGGCACTTGACACTGAGAGACTAACACACAGGGCAGTTGAAAAACTGAGAGCTAAACAAGTCCTCTATAACATGCTCTGGCTGGGGACTCTCTGTGGCACTGTGAAGGCAGGGGGCAAGAGAGACAGGAAAAATAAATGCTGTAGCTAAAGCTATTAGCTGATTTTACCTTTTGTTTTTTAAAGGACATTTTAAAGCTGCTTAGAAAACCAAATAAACATAGGAATAGATCAAAACCAGGGAGATCTCATTGCCGTTGCATACTCCTTGTGTGACTAGCAATGTAAAGCAGTTCTACTTGCATTATCCATGCTGGCTGACTGCTTCTCTCAGAGGCTAAGATGAGTATAAAAATGCAAATCTTGCTCTGCTGAAGTTAATGACAAATCTCTTATTGACTTATATGGGATTAGTTTCAAGGACTTTGTAAATATCTATAAAATGGGGCCACGATGAGCAGATTATCTCAGCATGAAAAGTTATATTCCATTCTCAGTCTGCAGCTCTAGCCAGCCATACTAGTCCAGATGTTTACATGACAGACTGATAATTTAGAATTACTTTATTACTAATTACAAATGTTAGATTAGATATCATGAGGTATTCAAGGTCTGCTCTTAAATGCTGGCTCATGGTCTCTTTTATAGTTGTAGTAGGGTATAAGAGGTTCTCAACATCTTTTAAGTATGGGCTTTGAAAGAAAACATAAAATTGCACTTCTGTTTCATACCAAGCCCACTATAGCTTACACTGCTGCTGAATATTTTCCTTGTTTGTCTTAAAAATATTTCAGGAAGGTAATAAAAGTAAACTGGTGTATTATCTGACAGCCTTAGTACAGGTTTCAGCAGGAAAGTAGAAGCTGCTCTAGGCATGCACAAATGCCCCAAATTCAGATCAGTCACACTTGGTACTTTATTTTAATTTGCCTTGCTGTTCTCCTTTGTGCCCAGAGCTATCCATAAGGCTTGTGAAGTTTCTGTCTTCCCTTCCCTGAGACCATCTTTCGGAAAAGTGCTCAGTAGAGCCCAAAAGCCCTGCATGGGAACAATACTGCAGTATGCTTTTAATGTGTGCCTTATACTGATGCCAGTTACAGTTTAGCTTTGGTCCCAGCGGTCTGAGATGTGGCCTTCAGCTTTCCTAATCCTGACATGAGGTAAGAGGTTGTGTCACAGAAAGTATGAGTAAGTTGGTCCCTCGTTTGAGGCGCTGTCTGACAGGGTGAGACTGGGCAACGAGACCTGTGCTGCCTAGAAGCGGCATATCTGAGGCAGACCTGGGGCAGAATGGTGGGTAGGAGTGGAGGAGCTTTGTGCTCAGTCTGCTCTGTAAGCAGAAATGAAGGCGTTGGTCTGGAGGACTGCATGTCAGACATTTTTGCTATCAGAAGAAGTTCTTCAATGGTAAAAGCTAAAGGAATGAAACTGATAACATCACAGATGAAAATATAGTCATGATGTATGAACCCAGCCAACAGAGATGGTGTAGCAATGCTGCCAGAGGTAGGGGGCAGAGCAAAGAGGAAACAACCTTCTGTTTTCCTCCAGGCTTTAATGGATCTTCTATTTTATTTCCATTTTAAAGAGTTGTCTTTACAGTCCATTTGTGCCCTCCCCTTCCTTCTCTCAGCTCATCCCTGTGATGAATAATTGGTGTCCTTATCAGGGAAGGTTTCAGGTAATGCTTGAGTTTTACAGCCTCAGCCTTTCCGTAAGCAAACAATCGAGCAACCTTTAGCCTTTCTCCCTTCCTGAGTTTTCCTGTTGCTATTTTTTCCACAAACAGAAGTGCCATCTAGTACACAGGAGGAGTGGGCAGAGGTGAAGGCAGGGACAGCGGACAGGGAAGTGCCTGAAAGAAGGATTGTACAGCCTGTGTTTGAATCTACAGTGTGAAGATCTCTTTCATCCTATCCAGGGACAAAAACAATGTAGAGTATCTGAAAGAAAGAGTTGGAAGAGAAAAAGGAAAAAGAGAGCACACACAATGAGTCTAAACTGAGCAAGAATGAAGAAAAGAATGTTGTGTCTGGCTCTTTTGCCTTTGTTTTTTTCACTCCAGCTACTCCAGCAGCAAGTTGACTCAGATGAGTGTAGCAACAACAATTATGTGATCAATGTGATGCTCATGAATTACTCGGATTTACCATCATCTACTCATAATTTGAAATTAGCTGTAGAACAAGCCTTGGAAACAGTACAAAATGACTTCCAGACAACAGGTAAGCCAACAGGTTTTGGTTATCCCTCTCCTGCTGTCATTTTTTGTCTGACTTTGTGCCACAGCTTTCTACTCATTTGACCTTCAGAGAAGTGCTCCTCAGACAGGCTCCTTGCCTGTCTATTCACCTCATGTAACTCTTTCAGAAATAATGATCTCTCTCTGTAGAAGCAAGTGCTCTACAGGTAGGCAGAACCATATTTGCTTTAATGGTGTTTGAACAGACTCTTCTGGCATACATTTCTGGAGATGTTGAGTGTGATTGAGAACATGTGAACTTCTGAACTGGATCAGACAAGACTGGTGATCCATCTGGTGTGGTAACCAGAATGCCCTTGGTTCCCCTCCTGGCTGGATTAGCCTCTGCTTTCTGAAAATTATTTTTCTTTTGCCCCCATCTGTTGATTGCATTATGACTTGAAGTGTGAAGAATCTGCAGCCCATATGTTTTGTCCCTCCTTTAGGGTCACTGCAGATGATGCTTGTATTTCTTTTGATATCCCACCTGTCCTTTTACTGTCACCAATCTCGTGTCATTCTCTAGAATGTCATGGGGAAAACATTCCAGAGAAATGCTACCTAGTCCTTTTCTGTCCTCTAGCTGATGAGATTTTGTCCAATTTTATTGGAAAGTAGTCTTTCAGTTACTTTTTACAGAGCTTTAAAAAATGTCTCATAAAATGGCCAACAGTAGAAGCACTTTGTATTGACAGTACTAGCACTCAGCAGGAGTCAACAGTCCACACTGGAGCAAATTTAAGTCTCATTCTAAGTAGTGGAGGATTATGTGGACTTTCTAGCAACTTCTTGGTGGGAGGTATCCTAACATAAGACTGCTCAGACCTGTGTCAGAAGATGAGGCATATAGTGTATGAGTGATTATCTGCAACTCATAATGTTGGTTACTTTTACATTTGCATCACAGGAGAAAATGTTACAGTCAATGCCAGCTTCCACAGCTTCACCTCGTCACTCTATGTCTCACAAGGCTGTCATACCAGCACCTGTGAAGGTGTGGAGCTCATCAAGGAAATTTATGTGAGTAGCAGGCTTCTATAAGTTGATTTCCTAAAAAGGCAAGACTTTTTTCTTTCTGTGTGTGTGTGTGTGCATGAGTTTCTCTGTCTTTGCTTATTTGGTCCTGTTGTTCAGTCCCAAAGAAATCTGAAAGAGAAGTGAGGTTTTCAAGAAGATGTTCCTGTAGGTTTTGTAAAGACAAGCAAATACTGAAGAGAGATTCTGTGTGTGCTTCCCAGAGGCTGTCATTAGATGTTTGGTGGCAGTGCTAGCTAAAGCAGTCTTCTGCTTCAGGCTCCTTTGCCTATGCTTAAATTGTCCTCATTTTTATGTCTGCACAGCACTTAGCACTGCCTCATAGTCAAAGCAATCTGCTATGAAAAACCCAAAAGCCAACTAGAAAAACCTAAGCACTCCAACAGCACACACAAAGGAAAAAAAAAAAAGTTCCATTTCCAATTGGATCAGACTCTGACCTGCTTTGCCATCAGTTTACACAGATACACAAAGGAGAGAGCTGTATGAGAATGGGAGCATGCAGGCAGAGAGATTACTAGGCTGGCACTGATAGCAAAGAAATGTGTATGGAACTATGCCCAGAGGGCAAAGATGAAGTGCTCATTTCTCTCTAGAAATCAAAGAAATCATGTGGGAGAACACCTTAAAAAGCTTCAGCTAGAATGGATGCCTTACCAGAAGCTGTGTTTTGCTGGATTTTCTCCTATCTAATAACTGTCTCTCGCCCCTGAGTGAAACTTCATCAATCCAGTGTGACTTTTCAAATTTACCAATGTTGGGAAGTCGCTAATGACACACAAAGCCATTGATCAGGCCTTACTTGGTGGTCAAGGAAGTTTTTTTCATACAAGCTTCATCTCCATGTACACATAATTTATAGTCTTCCTGATATTCAGTATCTTGTAATTCCAACCTCTCTGTCTTCTGTAAATTCAACCACTTCTGGGGTATGTAATTTCATGTGTGCAGTTGTGAAAGTTGCAGGATTTTAATCCTAGCTTGCTGTCTGCATCTTAGCAAGGGTCATACTCACAGGCCCTATTTGGTCCTCTGCCTTTTCTATGATTCCTCCCTCCTTCATTCTAGGTTTGTTCTTTTAACCTTTCTGTAGCTCTTCTACTGTTCTTCTCTTGCCTTTTCTAGGTAAATTCTGTGACTTCTTCTTATATCTTAAAATTTCCTTCATTCTGCCATCCTCCTGTCTCTGCCAGTCCCTTGGCACTGTCCTTGCTACTGACCTTTTCTGATCCCTTTCAGGACAATGGTGCACTTGGCTGTGTTGTCATAGGACCTGCTTGCACTTATGCCACCTACCAAATGGTCTCGTAAGTACCACCTCATCCCCTTAATACTGTGATGTTAAAGCTGATAGCTACTGAGTAAAGTTCTGTGTACAACAATCCAGCAGAGTCACTGGGATGTAGCATACATCAGACACCTCAAAGTCTACAAACAAGGAAGTAAGACCCTTTTGCATAGCCACTGTGTTTGGTAGGGAAAAGAAAATCCCCTCCCAAAGCCCATTGATGGAATCTCATTGCTAGCAGGGAACCTTTTGATTGATTGGTTAAAGGCTCAGAAGACTTAACTTTTCAGCAACAGCAGTAGGATAGAGATATTATCTTGAAATATGTGGTCAAAAGTTGTGTGGTTAAAATGTGGTTAAAGGTTGTTTGGTGCTTGGGGATATGACTTTGAACCTTGTAGAGTAGAGTTATTGGTTTGACTTGGTGATGCTGAGGGTCTTTTCCAACCTGAATGTTTCTGTGATTCTGTAATTCTGTTATTGCAGTACTGCACCAACAGGGTCCTTCTGGGTGGGTGCAGTTGTTGAGAGGGGCTGAGTAACATGAGTCAAGATCCTCAAATTCCAACCATCTTCAGCTTAAGAGTGTTTGGATAGGGAGCAGCCAGTTTCATCTTTTTTATTTGCCATTGGAATGGGCTGCCCAGGGCGGTGGTGGAGTCACTGTCCCTGGAGGTGTTCAAGAAAAGACTGGATGAAGCACTTGGTGCCATGGTCTAGTTGATTGGATAGGGCTGGTTGATAGGTTGGACTGGATGATCTTGGAGGTCTCTTCCAACCTGCTTGATTCTATGATCTTAACTCTTCTGCTTGAGGGAGCATTCCTAAAGAATTCATTTCTCTACTATCATATTATAGACAAACCTGTATAATTCTATTCTATATTATACATGAATATGTTCATTTTCAGATATTAGGAGAAGTGTAAGATGAATGTGCAGATTTCTAGCATAAATCAGTTAGAAGCCACATCACTTGACATGTACAGATTCATACTCCTGTTACCCATATGAATCCCTTTCCTTTCGAAACTTTAGTAGCCTTTTGGTTTCACTGAGAGATACTGCGAAGATTGAGACACTTTTGCCTCAAGCTTCATCTGCCTTTAGTTGTATACTTTTCTTTGCTGCCATGACCAAAAGTAAATACTGGTGAACACTGGTGACTGATTTCTAGGAGATTCAAAAGAGTGTGTCTTACCTATGTGCAAGATACCCCATTTTACTCATTGTGCCTCCTAACTTTATGCTTGCTTTTCTGTCTGCTGGATATGCAGCTGCCCAGAATTATGTCAGAGTCTTTTTCTCAGCAGCCAAAGAGCAGAAATGGATGAGTTCTTGAGCCTTTGAAGTGCTTGCGCTAAAATGGTGCATGGTGTCCAAAAGGGCATGCGGAACTGGGGGCAGTGAGAGAAGCTGCCTGGACCAGTTCACTGGGGGGTTTGCAGTGCCAATACTGACTTGAAATCTACTTGTGTTTTTGAGGATCCTTCTGTTTCAGGTTCAAATTGCTGTTAAACTAATGAAGGGCACAAGAGGAGAGGGAGCTGAGGATGGAAATCACATGGTAGCTGCTTTGGTGCAACAGCAACCCATTCAGACTTTTCCTCTTGTTTCCTTTCAGAGTTGAAACTATACTGAGCCTGCCTCTGATCTCTGTAGGGAGTTTTGGACTGTCCTGTGACTACAAAGTAAACCTTACGCGCCTTCTGACCCCAGCCAGGAAAGTGAATGATTTCTTCTATTATTTTTGGAAAGAATCTCAGTTGCCATTCAAAACATCGAGCTGGGAATCTACATACCTTTACAAGAGGAACAAAAACTCCGAGGCGTGCTTCTGGTAAGGTCTGAAACCACCTCTAACCCAGCTGTTGATTAACTCTGCCTCCATCCACTGGACCTAGTTCTTGTAAGCTGTCCTTCGAGTCCTACAGTTTGGGAGGTGCCCTATGGCTACCTGCCAAATGAGGGATTATACCCTTTAGCTGTATGGCATATCTGAAGAGTTCACTCAGTCTGCTTTTAAGTACTCTCAAGCCTTGGCTTTACCTGTGGACAGCATAGCCCACATGTTGTCCTTGCTGGAAATACCTGTTTATTGCATCCTCAATGTTGATAGTGTGACATGAGACACACCTCTATCCCATGGCCTGTATCAGGAACAGTGTGGCCAGTAGGACAAGGGAGGTTATTCTTCCCCTGTACTCAACACTGGTCAGGCCACACCTTGAGTACTGTGTCCAGTTCTGGGCTCCTCAATTCAAGAGAGATGTTGAGGTTCTGGAATGTGTCCAGAGAAGGGCAACAAGGCTGGTGAAGGGCCTGGAACACAAACCCTATGAGGAGAGGCTGAGGGAGCTGGGGTTGTTTAGCCTGGAGAAGAGGAGGCTCAGGGCAGACCTCATTGCTGTCTACAACTACCTGAAGGGAGGTTGTAGCCAGGTGGGGGTTGGTCTCTTCTCCCAGGCAACCAGCAACAGGACAAGGGGACACAGCCTCAAGTTGTGCCGGGGGAAGTATAGGCTGGATGTTAGGAGGAAGTTGTTGACAGAGAGAGTGATTGGCATTGGAATGGGCTGCCCAGGGAGGTGGTGGAGTCACTGTCCCTGGAAGTGTTCAAGAAAAGCCTGGATGAGGCACTTAGTGCCATGGTCTAGTTGATTGGATAGGGCTGGGTGCTAGGTTGGACTGGATGATCTTGGAGGTCTCTTCCAACCTGGTTGATTCTATTCTATTTTATTCTATTCTATTCTATTCTATTCTATTCTATTCTATTCTATTCTATGACTTCTTCAGAGATGACTTCTTAGGTCAGAAGTCATAACAAGATGTTCTAATGTTTCTCCACATTAATGGCTTCAGTCTGTGTAGACTATTGTTTATTCCAAAACATTATAATAGAATTATAAAATGGTTTGGGTTGGAAGGGACCTCCAAAGGTCATCTAGTCCATCCCCCCTGCAGTGAGCAGGGACATTCCCAAAGTTCAAATTGTGTCTTTGAACAAAATAACCCCCGAGGATTGCAGAGTTTAAGCTATGCTCTCACCAGCTTGGAGAAAGGAGACAATTTTCACTCTGTGACCTGGAACATCAGCCTCTGCTTGATTCTCACAAATGCTGGGGTTTCTGCTGGCCTAAAATCAAAAGGCTCTTTAGTCAAAAAGGCTCTTTAATATACTGATATTTATCATTACTCTTCTATTATTGACTCTCATTTAATTTTCAGCCCATGTGAGTATCTCTATGCTCATTTGAATTATTTTTCCAATTTTGGGACATAAACTGGGCCAATGCTGATTAATTAAAAAAAAAAAAAAAAAAGTCCCATTTCTCCTACTAATTTTATAAATTGAGCTCAAAGGCAGACAAGAATTTATGGAAACAACTATTATTTATCTTGCCAATTAATAACCTGAGAAACATGCAGAATTGTAAGTAGAATTTATGACTGTATTGGCTCCAGAGTGATATAAGCTTACACTTAGAGAGTAATTTCTGTATAGAATTTCTTTTTTTTTAATTAAGAGGCCTAAAATTTATCACCAGTTCACTACTTCATACTTTTTTAGCTAGGTAGCAGCTTGCTCATATGTTTTTATGGCAATAGCTGCCTCTCCGATGCTTTGCAGTTTGCTTCTCTTTTACTATAATCCCTATTTCTCCACGTTTGCAGCTATAATTGCCAAAACACTACACACACTTCAGTTAAATCCCTTTAATCCTGCAAATTTCATACCTTTCAGGGAAGTAAGTACATGTAAGTTATTTATCAGGTGTCTCTTACCTTGTCTTTATTAGTATTTCTGTTCAGGACCTTCTTTAATACTTCAGAATGTTCCAAGCTCTTCTATTCCATTGTTGAACTAAAAACAAACAAACCAACCAAACAAATCCATAATGTTATATTTCTGCTTTAATAGAGTCAGTTTGAAGGTTTTTGAACTACCTAATAATCTATTTTTGCTAAAGCAGAAGCTATACTGGCTGGGCTAATTGTTTCCCCCATATGTATTAAAATAAGTGAATAGACACAGTGACAGCAAAATCAGGTTTTGTCTCCACTATGTATTTGTGCCTGTAAGTTAATGGTTAATGATTTTGTTCCTGGAGGGGAAAAAAAAAAGGAAGTGAAAGAGATTTCTTCTGTTTTTCCCTCTGCAGTAACTTTATTTCAGACATAAAATGTTGAGACAAGAACATGTTGGGTTTAGGAATTGGCTGGTTTTACTTAGTATTTTAGTTACCTTTTATTCTCTTGGTTGTTGCTTCTGTGGATGTTTCAGTGTTTGGTGGGGTTTTTTGGGGTTTGGTTTTCTCTCCTCATTTTTCCTCTTCAAGTTTTAACTGACTTAGTGCAGAAGTTTCTTTTATTACTGCTTTCCTTCCTTTACTGCTGTCACAGAAGAATACGTCTATGTTTTTTCTCATTTTTTTTTCCTGCAGCTCCCAATTATTCCTCTGAACCTGCACATTTGCCTCCTAAGATTACCACTGTTGACACAAATCAGGAGAGCTTCCTGCCTCTGGCTCTCAGTTAGTCTCACTTACTGTAATTTCTCCATACCCCTGATTTCTTTCTTAATTGTTAATATCTTATTACATCATTCTATTCTCCAAACCCATTCTTCATACAGCCAAGCTCAAATACCTCTGAATAACTTTCCAAACATTTTTTTCATGTCCTGTATTGATTTTCTTTCTTCTACCCCTGCAGGAAAAAAAAGGTTCCATATCACCTTGCAGACACTCTTGTGTGCTGTAAACGGTTTATTTCACATTTGGACTTATTCAGGAGAATGTGAGGAGTTAGCAATTTTCTAACAGTATCTGTGCTCCCTTGTGCCAGGTACATGAATGCACTAGATGCTGGAATCACACAATTCTCTGAAAAACTGAAGTTCAAGGACATTTTGAGGACTCCAGAACAGCTTAAAAATATTGTGCAAAACCCAAAGCGGAAAAGCAATGGTAAGGGGTGTGTGTGCTGAGGTCTTCTGCTTCTCTGAGGAAATCAGACCTACCCCTTAAGGATAGTCTTTCCACAGAAATGATGAAAAAATACAGCTATACCATTTCCCATGGATGCAAACATAAACCAGCATATAGTTCCTGCCTCTCTCCATCTGCATTAAATATGATGGAGCATTCTGGTTCCAGAGAGCTGTTTGGGTTAAAGTTATCTTTGATATCTGCACTAGATATGGTCCTGCTCTGGCAGGGGGGCTGGACTTGAAGATCTCCAGAGATCTCTTCCAATCCCTAACGTCCTGTGATCCTGTGATCTTTATCAGTGATTGGGATGAGGGGATTGAGTGCACCTTCAGTAGACTGGCAGATGACACTAAGTTAGGAGGGAGAATTGATTTGCTTGAAAGCAGGAAGGCTCTACAGAGAGACAGGCTGGGAGTGCTGGTTGACAGCTGACTGAGCATAAGCCAGCAGCATGCTCAAAATGGCCAAGAAGACCAACAACCTCCTGGCCTTTATCAGGAATAGTGAGGCCAGTAAGACCAGGGAAGTGAATCTCCTCCTGGCCACTGGTGAGGCCACACCTTGAGTATTGTGCTCAGTTTTGAGGTCCTCATTGCAAGGAAGACATATCTGGGCCTCATTTGTGCCATCAAGGGGTACTTCTCCTGGAAGTGATTTATCTAAACCAGAAAAAATAGATTACTAAGTACCTCATTTTCTCCTAAGGTTAAGCATCTGACGTCAGCAGGCCAGACAACTGTGAGAGTAATAAGTAAACCAATTAAACTATTACTTCAATGTCATTTAACCTGGAAATATTTGTATTCAGTAGCCTGTATGACATCAGGACTGCTAATGCTTATTTCAGTGAGATAATGGTAGAACTCTGGTGCTATCAGAGAGAAAATGGTGCAGGCTTTGAGGCACCTTTTACCACTTTCCCTCGTGTATCTCAGTCCTACTACAGAGAGTCTGTAACTCTGTGCCTGCCTCCCATCTCAGTGTAGGTAATGTGCTTTCACCCAGCATTGCTCTACTGCCTGCTACTGAAGCATGGAGGAGCAAGCCAATGTCCTCTTTTTGTCTGTGCTTTTCACCAATCTGTCTCCATTTTTTATCCAATCTGTAGTGATCATCATGTGTGGCTCACCAGATGATGTCAGAGAAGACCTAGGGACAACGGAAGTGGATAAGGACATTATGATCATCCTGATAGATCTCTTCAAGTAAAGTGTCACCTTTGCTTCTCCTCTTTTCTCTGCAATGAAAATGTTTAGTTGAAGAAATGCTCTCCCACAAAATATTTTCCATTACCATCAGTCCTCATGTTTTTCTAAGCTGCTTAGTGTTAAATTCATGGCACATCATCCTCTACAATATCCTCTTTAGTTCACATAACGTTTTTCTAAAGCAGTGGCAGAGCAAGGAAGGTTAACATCATCCTGTGAAATCCTCAGTCAGGAAGCCATGAGAGAACCACAGAATCCAAAATCAGAATGGTCATGAAATGTTCATATGAGATATTGTGCATTTTTCATACACTCTGCCCAAACAGGCAATTAGGTAAATGTGGCCTTCAGTATATTTTCCTAGGCTCTGTCTGTTTACTTTTTTACATTTGAAAGAGTGGTACAATTGTCTCTTCCACTTTATCTCTTCAACATCTTTATAACTACATAAATCTAAACTGTCAAAGATATTTCTCTCTCTCTATATATATATGTGTATATATATATACATACAACACATACAACTCAATCTTTATATTACTAACCACAAATCTTTCTAGGTGGGGACTGATATAGACTGGCCTTATCAATAGTAGCTTCCAAGCTTTGTCTATATGGAAGAACTGAGAGCTGAACTCTGGCCCTGAACCTAAGTGCCACAGCACAGCTCTCATCCATATGGCTAAGTGTGGATGCCCAAACTGCTTTTTGGGTATGGCTCTGGTCACCAAAGCAAGTCACAGTCTGGGAGAAAGCTAGACCAAAACCATGCTTGGGACTGGGCTGGCAACTTAATGGATGTGGATGATCATAAGGTAAATGTATGTGCCCATGGCTCAAGCTTACTTATTTCACTGTTGATACACCAAAAAGATCCATGAAATTCTAGGGCCCATGGGACTTCCTGACTCTCATGTCTAAAGCTGATGTTGACATGGCAAGGTGGAGGCACTTTAGATTATTGACTCCAGTTGTCTAACCTTCAGGCCCAAACTGGAGCTTGAGGTTCAAGTTCTAGCAGGATCTGCTGTACACTTTCTGATTCACCATATATACTTTTCAGAAATGCCTCTAGAGCTTTAGTCTTTCCAGTGCTTTTTCCAGGCACTAGGAATCCCCAGTTACTTTTCCTAAATAAACTGGCCAGAAATCCTATTTCTTTGCAAACACACAATGGGGTCTGTGTTTAGGAGGACTTTTACTTACAGGTGTTACATTTGTAATTGTTGCCTCACAACAGGTGAGGGTGATTAGGGGCTTCTTTGCTGTGGTACACATCCTTCTGATAGATCCAGCTGCCTTAACCTGTTTTATGTGCTGCCCTTCTTAAATTTGCTACGTACCCCTGATTTTGCTGAATATCTCAAATCACAGAATTATTTTGGTTGGAAAAGACCTCTAAGATCATTGAGTCCAACCACTGACCTTACACGACCATGGCCATTAAACCATGTCCTGAAATGCCATGTCCACATTTCTTGATGGTGACTCCACCACCTCCCTGGGCAACCTATTCCAATACCTGACCACTCTATCTGTAAATAAACTTTTTCTAATATCCAACCTAAACCTCCCCTTGTGCAATTTCAGGCCATTTCCTCTCATTCTATCGCCTGACACTAGAGAAAAGACTGACACCCACCTCACTCCAACCTCCTTTCAGGTAGTTGTAGAGAGCAATGAGGTCTCCTCTCCAGTCTGCTCTTCTCCAGACTAAACCATTCCAGTTCCCTCAGCTCTTCCTCATTAGACTTGTTCTGTAGACCCTTCACCAGCTTTGTTGCCATTCTCTGGACATGCTCCAGCATCTCAATGTCTTTCCTGTAATGAGTGGCCCAAAACTGAACACAGTATTTGATGTGTGGCCTCATCAGTGCCAAGTACAGAGGCACAAGCATCTCAAATCATATTCTTCTTAAAACAGAAACAAAAGACAGATGTGTTAGTTCCAAACTAACTCAAGAGGTAGGAGAAGACAGTAGGCAAGGTCCCTTGAATCTCCAGGAGTCAAGTCCCTCAGGCAAAGCAATAGAATTAAATCTTCTTCAGCTCTGAGGCCTCTGGCAGCCAGGATACAAACACAGTGTTTAGGTCTCCCACAGGGAAGTTGGGATGCTGTAGGATTATTCAGTCTACTGAGGACTAATGAAGTTTCCTCTTTACCTGGCAAGTTCAGTCCAAGCATGAATGAAAAGCTCTTTGAAATTATTCAGGGTGAAAAGTGCAATGTATAAGTCAGAAGGTTCCATGAAAGGCAGGGACAGGGCTCTAGTGTTAAGATCCCATCTGTTGGTCATGGAGTGGAGCCTGTAGCCTCCAAATAATATGGTGTTGACTGAAAAAAAAAACCCAAAAGGATGGGTAAGCATGATAATGAGAGAAGATTCTTACAATCTTTTTTAATCAGGCTACCTATAGCAGTGACAGATGCTGCCACTCGACACTCTACTGCTAAATTCCTCTCTAACCTGTGAATCCAGTGATTGCCAGTCTGCAAAAGACTTCCAGAGAGCCTGTCAGGATGATGAAACCAATAGTTTCCTCTGATTTTCCTTGCTCACTGAATGAACCAAATCACTAATCTGCTTTCTGCACCTCTCCAAATTGTTCCATGCCCTTCTGTTAAATACTTGTAGTGCAAATCTTGCCATGATCAATTCTATCAAAATTAGGGGAAGATGCAGAAGAGTGTAGAAGAGGTCAGAAAGATGCACAATAACCTGAGGAAACTACAGATTGCAGTGCTGCTGATTCCGACAAGGCTTTGTTTAAAGATATATAAATGCCTGCTTGATGGAAGAGGAAACAAACAGGAGATAAACCAAACAGTTACAATAGTAACAGTAATTCACTACAACCTTAGAGTTTCAGATTGCCAGATCTGTCTCTCTGGTATTGCCTTTTAATGGATTTAAGCATAGAAGTTGGCATCATGAAATGACTAACATAGAGAGTTTTGTCCACAGTAAAATATTACTTCTACAACTACAGTTTTAACCTGATAAATAACTGTGCCACTGGGGAGAGGAGAATGATTCTTTCACATTTACCACTGCCCTTGTTGTTGATTGTTCTTGGGGTTCTTGTGCTTTGCTTTGCAGCAATATATACTTCAAGAACAACATCTCAGCCAGTTACATGCAGAATGTACTTGTCCTGACTCTGCCACCAGCTCAAGACACTTTGAATAGCATAAAGATTGATGACTCCATCCTGGTAATCACACTATTTATATCTGATTATTACATTCAATTAATTCACGTTAGGAAATGAAAACTAAAACTACAGCTGCAGACATCTCTCATCATGCTTCTATGCTGACATTTTCTTACATCACTGCAGGATGCCATTTTTGTCATACTGTGATGATGTAAAAATGCCATACCACAAGGCAAACATGCAGGCTTTCATATTCCTGCTCTGTGAAGTTGAACTCAAGCTTTTAATTTGGTCTGCAAGTGTCATTTTCATGGAGTGTGGGGGAGACTTATAGATATGTGGTCTTCTGACTCCACTTCTGAGTGAGAAGCTTATATGTAGCTGCAAGGCATTGCTGATCTATAGGTATAACTGAGATGTGTGTGGGAAGTTCAGAACTAACAATTGCTGCCCAATTTTTGTGTGCAGACATGTATAAGGGCTGGCAACCATTCTGTTTATGTCCAAGGGGGTTCTGTTTAAACTTAAAAAAAAAAAAAAAAGGATTTTTTTTTTTTTTGGTGGGAAATACCTGATTTTTTTTAATTTCCTGAAAAGCAGAGATGATGCAAAGCCTGTAGCTGCTTAGTGAAACTGATACTCCTGCCATCTGCCCAGGAACCAGACTCTACATGTAGAGTTCCTTCCAGGATTTGTGGCTTTGAGCTCCAGCTCTCCAGCAGGCAGCCTATAGCTTCTGGCTAGATTTACAGAGGTTCCAGATCCCCCAGTCTGGGCTCAACACTTCTTGGGTACGAGGTCTATGGCAGTCTGATGGAAATTCTGGCACAGTTCCTTGCCCCTGAGCTGTGGCCATCTGGAAGCCCAGACTTGCTGGCACCATACTACATTATCTGCATAGAAACTCTAATCCAGAAAAAGGGGTTTTGGATTCCACTGAGCAAACCTGCCCAGAACTTGCCATGTATGAATTTTTTAATCCTCTGCACCAGAATCAGCGTGCAGAGCTTTACACTGGCCTCATTTAAGTTTTTACCACCTCTCTGCCTTCATATACCAAAAATATATTTTGTTTACCTGTATTTTTCCAAGCAGGAACATTGATGTGGCATTGCCCATCTACTCAATGCAGAGCTCAGCAGATTCTACTCTTCCATGCCTAAGTTTTTGCCAAATAGAGACCAACAGGCAGAAATATGAACTCTCAAACTGCTGTTTGTTTGTTTTTTTTCTTGCTCTAGATGGAAGATGACTTTGTTGTTGGCTATTACAATGCAGTCTTACTGTTTGGACATATTCTGAAGAAATTCATCCTCTTCCAGAAGCCAGTGTCGTCTCTTGGTCTTGTCAATGAATTCCGAAACATCACTTTTGAAGGTAAAAGCCCTGAACAGTTGTGAGTGACTTTATGAAAACAAAGTCAAGACATGCTGAGTGACTTAGGAAGTTCCACCTTAAAATCCTTGGAATGTGCTACATAGGCAATTTCTCAGTCTGCCTATTTGCTGACACAGAGAGGCAGGAGATTAAAGGCAAAAAGCACTTAGTTCTTTTTCTTCACTCTTCTCAAAAGAGTAAGGGGAATTAAAGTATCTCTACATTTCCTTTCTTGCTGCTAGATTCAAACTGCAGGTGGAAACAGACCATTTTCCTTCTCGCTTCTAAAATGGTCCCTTCAAGGGAGGTTACACTGACATTCTTGGTGTGCTGAAGAGATGACAAATGTATTTTGAAGAGACATGACAAATATAGTTTTCTATAGTTGGAGATTTTCCTCTTCAGTGCAGCCAGTTTAACTTCTTTTATTGGGTTCTGTAGAGAAAAAGTAGTGTGCTGTTAAGGGAGAAGTAGCACCACACTCAGCTGATGTGAGTTCTGTCATGTGCATGAGGAAGAAAAATATCTTCAGCATCAGAAATCCTTTATTCCACATATTAGTGTTTCTGAGAATGCAACCCCTCTGACTAATTCCTTGTGTCTGCAGGTGTCCTGGGTCCTGTGACTCTAGATCAATTTGGAGACATTGATACCAATATGACCCTGCTCTACACGTCACAGACTGGAAATCATGTATGTATGTCCAGGGAGAAAATGTCTGACCTCATATATGAAAGGAGAAATAAAATGTCCTGTAGTATTGCATAAGAATGATGAAAATAACCACTGCAGAAGTGGTGGTGTGCCAAGGCACGCTGTGCATGCTAGGAGGGGGTCATGAGAGGTGTGCTGGAGACTAACAGGATTGATGTCATCTGATGATTCAGTAGAAGTGCAGCTGGTATTTTGTGGGACTGATACATTTCTTTTCAGAGACAGGGAAGGAATGAGGAAGAAAATGGCAGTCAAAACATATGGCTAAGCTGAAGAATGCACCACTGTGGCAGAAAGAGCAAGAATTACTTTAAGTTTGGGCAATATATTTATTAAGGGTAGCTTGAAGCAAGTGACAAAAGAGGGAGAGTGCAGCTGCTGACTGTTTCTTCCTTCCTACTCTCATAGTTTGGAACTCTTCTGTATTTCAACACTCAAAAGAATCAGACGTTCAAGAACGCTGCAAGTCCAGATTTTGTCTGGAAGCACCACAAGTTGCCCAGTGATATTCCAGGCGCTGGTAAGACACAAATTAAACCTACTTCTTCAAAGATAAGTCACACAATCCTGAGGTCCACCTGCTGTGCAGACCATTACGCTACTTTCACATTGCCCTCAGGCAGTGATGCCAGGGGCAGGGGACAGAAGAACATCTTTCCTTCCCCTGCCCCTGACCTTGCTGTCTTCTGTATCCAGACCAGTTCCAAATCTGCCTTTCTGTTTAGACACTACTAAGTCTCTGGTAGACCCCATGCTGTAACAGTGCCTATTTTGGAAGAGGTCACCCCTGAACACATAACCTTCCCTAGAAGGTGGTGATGGTGTGACTTACATGAAAAACTGTTCAGAAAAGGCAGCAGAGTTAAGAAGCAGATGAGTTATCTGACTCTACATTCCTGTATTGCTGTTGCAGCACGGTGGCTTTTGCTTGCCCTTTTTTCCTTGTCACAGGGAGCTGGGGAGAGGACACAGTGCTCAGTGCAAACTCAGGGTGCTTCTCTGGAGGGATGTCTTAGAAGAGATGGCTCTGCAGAAAGACAGCAGGAAACTAGGTTATTGCTCTGTTTGCACACAAACTTCACATGTGAAACCCCAGGCATTGCTATCTCCTTTTCTTTGTAGTTTTTGGTGACTCATGGATAGAATGGATGAACTCCCTTTCTATCCAGCACAGCAAAGTACAGCCTTGTCAGTCTGAACAGACTGGGATTGTTTCCCCAGCTTAGACTGATGCCTCGTGGGAACTGGCAATGGAAAGGCATATGCAGGATAAAAATTATTGCAGTGGCAGTGGTTGCAAGAGTTACTGCACAGTGGGTCTGAATTCACCTGAGTCATTCCTGTGGCTGGTCACAGTGTCTAGAGGTTCCAGTGTTACAGGTCTCTGCTAAGGCCTCCATTGTTTCTCTGTACTGCTTAGGGAATAGGCAAAGCAGTAACTAGAGAAGCAAGCACCTTCTGCTAGGAATCCATTCCCAGTAAAGTGGTACATGGATTCAAACACTTTTTAATTCCCCGTGAAGTAAAACAGATAGCTCCAAATTAGAACTTCCATTCCTCAGGGAGGTAGGAGTTCATCGTCAGGTACCCATGGGAGCTGCCAGAAGCAGGCATTAGCATTGTTGAGACTCCAATTAGACAGCTCTGGGAAAAGCAGAGGGAGCTCAGTGAAGCTTTCATTTTTTAATCTGTGGTGGATCTCTGGTCTCCCTTGGTAAGGTCATGGGTCTTGCTTTTGCAGAGACAGCAACTGCTGTACATGTCAGCCACAGACAGGATCTCCCTGTACCAGCTATGTGCTGCCTGGCACCAGTCTTATCGGTGTTGCTTCAGTCACATCTCCATCCGTTCTCTGAGCCCCGCAACATGCTGTGTTGTCAGTGGCTATTTGTATCTTTAAAACATTCCCTTCAATATGTCCTTGTTTGAAGATGTTGCACAAGGGCAGAAAAAAAATCAGAACTGCAGAAAGCTGGCATCTACAAATCAGTAGCTTAATATTCAATGCTTAATGAAGGCCTGACTATTTGGTCAAATTATACTAAACCAAAGTAAAACTACTTCCCACAGGCACTTGATTATTTTGTTTTAGCATTTAAAAACAAATCACATTTTTCTTCATTTCCTAAAGAAATATGTTATCCAAAGGACAACTTTTTACAGCCATGCTTTGCCAAATCCCACCCAAACTTTCCAACCAGAGATATATCCCCCCCTTCCCCACTCTGGGGAGATGAACAGACACACCAATGAGAGCCCTGCTCCTTCCCAAGGTGTAACTGTGAACAGCTGCTACCTTCCTTTATCCTAGCATAGAATCACAGAATGGTTTAGGTTGTAAGGAAAGATCATCCAGTTCCAACCCCCTGCCATAGGCAGGGACACCTCCCACTAGAACAGGTCACTCAAAGCTTCATCCAACCTGGCCTTGAACACCGCCAGAGAGGGAGCATCCACAACCTGCCTGGGCAACCTGTGCCAGTGTCTCACCAGCCTCACTGCAAAGAACCCTTTCCTAACATCTAGTTTGAATCTCCCCTCCTCCAGTTTAAACCCATTACTCCTCATCCTGTCATTACAAGACCTTGTAAATAGTCCCTCCCCAGCCTTCTCATAGGCCCTCATCAGATACTGGAAGGCTACTAGAGGGTTTCCTCAAAGCCTTCTCTTCTCCAGGCTGTCCTCACAGCAGAGCTGCTGCAGCCCTCTGAGCATCTTTGTGGCCTCCTCTGGACTCGCTCTAACAGTTTGATGTCCTTTTTGCGTAGGAGGCTCCAGAACTGCGCACAGTACTCCAGGTGGGGTCTGATGAGAGCAGAGTAAAGGAGGAGAATCCCCTGCCTTGGTGTGCTGGCCACGCTTCTCTTGCTGCAGCCCAGCACATGGTTGCTGTCTGGGCTGCACATGCACAATGCCGGTACAAAAGGGAAAGACAAAAAGGCTTACTCCAGATTTTCCCATTTTCCAGTAAGTTTTAACCCTGCTTAAAAGGTTGGCCTTCCATGCGCAAACACGGCTGGCTCCAGAGGACCTGAAAACAGTTAATTTGCGAAGCACTCTGTCTTTGCCTGTTGTAATGCTAAGAGCCAGGAGGTGGCAGTAGAGACTCAGGAACGGGAAACTGAGGTTCCGCAGAGATTCCATTGGAAACGACAGTCTGCGGCTTTGTTGGGCTGCAAACCAGGATTCACAAACCTCAAGTTTCCAAGAATTTGTACGAAATGGCTTTGCACATTCTCTTGTGGGGTTTTTTTGCCGTTTTATAGTGGTGACTTCATGCCCTTCCTTGGCAGAGGGAAACGGTAGCACTGACAGTTTTCAATGGAGTTTGCAATGGAGGCCCTGGGAGTGCGCTAGGATGAACAGACAGAAAGGAGGAGGGGAGACATGATACACAGAAAAATCAAAGCTGGAAAGCTGGGTTCAAAATCCAGAGGCGGTCCTAAACTTGAGTTCTATGTCAGATACAGACACTTAACATTTTTATGCTGAAAATTCCTGCTCATTTACAGCCTGATTCTGAAGGCAGCTGTCATGGGTCATGTCTTGCATCAGCCTCAGCAAGACTGAGGAGTTTTACTCTGCGAAACCAGATTCTCCTCTGACTTCTTTGCCTGGCAGAGTTGCTCAGTACAGTAGGTAAACCGCAGATGTGAGGCCACCAGATGAAGCTCTGCACTAGTGGCCTGTTGACCTTCTAAGGAAGTTGGTGCCTGTAACTTTCCTTCCCAGCACCCCTGAGCTCCAAGAACTGACCCCAGACAGGCTTCAGTTTGCTTTTCCACATGAAAACAACTGAAACTACAATCCTAAACAGTCAGTTTTATGCCCTGGCCATCCTGCCTGCCGGCTCGGGATTAAGACCCTCCTGTGCTCTGTGGGATTGGGTCTAAGTCCTCTGATGCCTGAACATCCTGATTTTCAATTTTTTTTTTTGCATCTGGCAGCTTCCAAGGACACTTTACTAGCTTCATGCTGCCATCAAATGAATCTCCCTCTACAGCACATGAATTTCCTATTGAATATCAATATCCTTATTGACAATCTGGACTAGGAGATTGAGTCCAGCATCAGTAAGTTTGCAGATTATGCCAAGCTAGGAGCAGGTGTTGATCTGTTAGAGGGTAGGAGAGCCCTGCAGAGGGACCTTGACAGGATGGATGGGTGGGCAGAGGCCAATGGGATGAGATTTAACAAGGCCAAGTGCAGTGTTCTACACTTTGGCCACAACAACCCCAAGCAGTGTACAAGCTGGAGACAGAGTGGCTGGAGAGCAGCCACGCAGAAAGGGACCTGAGGGTTCTGGTAGATTGTAGCTGAGCATGAGCCAGCAGTGTGCCCAGGTGGCCAGGAAAGCTAATGGCATCCTGGCCTGTATTAGGAACAGTGTGGCCAGCAGGACAAGGGAGGTTATTCTTCCCCTGTACTCAACACTGGTCAGGCCATACCTTGAGTACCATGTCCAGTTCTGGGCTTCTCAATTCAAGAGAGATGTTGAAGTACTGGAACATGTGCAGACAAGGGCAACAAAGCTGGTGAGAGGCCTGGAGCACAGCCCTATGAGGAGAGGCTGAGGGAGCTGGGGGTGTTTAACCTGGAGAAGAGGAGGCTCAGAGGTGACCTCTTTGCTGTCTACAACTACCTAAAGGGAGGGTGTAGCCAGGTGGGGGTTGGTCTCTTCTCCCAGGCAACCAGGAACAGAAAAAGGGGACACAGTCTCAAGTTGTGCTGGGGGAAGTATAGGCTGGATGTTAGGAGGAAGTTCTTCACAGAGAGAGTGATTGGCATTGGAATGGGCTGCCCAGGGAGGTGGTGGAGTCACTGTCCCTGGGGGTGTTCAGGAAAAGCCTGGATGAGTTGACTGGCTAGGGCTGGGTGATACGTTGGACTGGATGATTCTTGGAGGTCTTTTCCAACCTGGTGAGTTCTATGATTCTAAGTACAGTCCACTCAGCAGCACTTCTCATCCCAACATAGAAATGTTCAGAATTGAGTTCACAGGCTCCAAAGCTCTGTCTACAACAGCTACAGAATGACTTTAAATAACTGGGTCAATAAGGGGAGAACCCAGATGTGAAATGCTTAACATTCTGACCTCTTCTTGGATAATAAATTCTTGCAAGAAATGCCTTTTGAATCCACAAGTGGCTGTACTCTGTATCAGCTGTAATTCTGGGTGAAAGCTTCAGGTGATGGTCTGGGTCATGAAGATATGGGTAGTTGTGGAACATTCAGGTTCAAAGCAGTGTATGACAAATGATGCAAAGCCTGAATCAGAAAGTTATCACTGAGTATTATGCTTAATGATAAAACCAGTAAGGATCAAAGTCTTGTTCCCTATTTCAGACAAAGTGTTATCCAAAGAAGCCACTAAGGAGCCCATTTTGCAGTAAGCCCTGGGTAGACTGAGGGCAATGTTTCCTGCCAGTCAGTGACTGTGATTTCAAATCATCTGCTTCCCCATTTACATCTCTATCCCCCAGAGAGTTGTACAGAAGGTCTGCCTCTGCTAATCACTCTTAGGAAGTTATTACAAGGAGAAGTTTGGCTAGTTCACTTTACAAAATATAGTTACTAATAAAAGTTAGCTTTATTCCTGGACTATCCTAGTTTATGTCTAAAGAGAAGAACACCTAGGAGCTGCTGCTGAGCTGAAGTGAGATTCAGTGCTCTTAATTCACCTCCCAGCTGGGTGTCCCTATAGAGAGCCCATGCCTCAGGTGAGGATGCAAGACTGCACTGCTCTTCTGGGTCATGCTTCATTCTGCAGTGAAAGAGGCACAGTGCTTGGCTTTAACCAAAGCCTCAATTTGGATGTCACTAAAGAATATCCCTGCACAGCTTCTGTGACTTGCACGTGTATGGGTGAGGGTAATTTATTTAATTTCTTAATTTGTTTACCATCCTCTGTTGAGTTGTTTATTTTTCAGTTTTTCTTTTCTGCAGGCCCACACATCTTGACTATTGCTGTTTTTACACTCACGGGGATTGTGATTCTGGTTCTGATCATCTCTTTGCTGGTTCTAAGGTACCAACCCCTTTGACCTTCTGTTCCTCCTTGAATAGTTTTCCTCCTAGGGCAATGCCTTTAATTTCACCTTGAAAAGCCTTTCATTAGCTTATACCTGAGTGGTTGCCCTCAGAGTGAACTCTTCTGTAGATGCCAATCTATGTTTGCATCCACAGCGTTGTTTTGTCAGGTTAATAATCAAGAGAGAAGATGCAGCAAGCCTCAGAGATTTTTCATGTGCTCTGATTCCTAGCCATACACAGAGGGGTACGACTCAGACCAGTCTTCAGACCTTTTCAACTTACACTGTAAATCTTTAGCTTGCTTGGGGTTCTCTTACGTTTCTTTAATCTATTTGCGTCATAAAAGTCCAATCTAGAAGCAAATATTTGTCTTGAGTCACTGTAGGAGTCAAAACATCATGATAAAACATGATCAAGCTTTATCACGATGGAACAAGCAGAAACAGAAATCAGTGATGTCTCCAATTGCTGGAATAAATGCTACTCCATTTCCAAAATATGGTTTTCTTTCATATTTGTTTTTAAACATGCCTTGCTTGTGCATCTGTTTTAGTAGCTCAGCATCCCTCTTTTCTATATATCAGAGAACTTCAGAAAAGAGTGAGAAAATTAGGACTTAAGCAAAAATACTAAGTTTTTAAACTTGATTAGAAGCACATCAAACTCAAGGTCTCTTATTCTGCATGGACCAATCTGTCTTAGTAACTAAAGCTTTTCCTAAGGGAAAGATCAAAAATGGAGGTACACAACTCTTACACGTCCAGCTGTACTAAAGAAATGGAAGGGCTAAATATTGCCACATCTAAGCATTAACATATAAAGAGGTAAAGTTTGTAAATGCTATAAAAATTGATTTAAAAATGCCTAGAGACTTGTTGTAAAAGGTTCTATATCCTGCCCTACCTGCAGATGAATAAAACCTAAGATTCTGCTTAGATGATTACATTATCAATGTATGCAGATCACTGTAATATTTCCAAGTATCAAATACAGAAGAGGTATATAAAATAGGAAAGATTTATATTACAAAGAGATATTTTAGGCTAAAATTTGCCCTTTTACTGCTGAAACAACACCAAAGTTCTGAACTAGAATTGCTATGTAAGGTTGTCTCCTAACATGAAGAGAAGATAAAGTCAGCTGTGAAAACAGCCAGAAAGCCTCATTATTCCTTCTTTATCTCTGAAGTTTCTAGGATGCTTGAACTATCCCACAACTCCGTGCATTGTTCTGACTGCTAAATAAAAAGGGAAACACCTGAAAAAGACATACAAATACATACTAGGCCTAGCAGATTTTAATTCATGTTGATTTGTACTTAATCATGAGCCAGTTTGATTGCAGTGCATCCTGGTAATACAGCACTGAGTAATACTGAACTGAGTAAAAGTTTTTACTGCAGCTATTGCCTTCCCTCTTCTTATACATATATGCCTTAAAATATATTGGAAAAGGGAACATGTATGTTATTAGTCCATACTATGGGATCTCCCATTTGGAGGCATTTGCTAGCAGTCGTCACTGTGTTAGGATTCTTCTGCAGTCTCTCCAGTCAGTCCTGTGTTTTGGTTTGGGGTTTTTTTGTTGTTAATAGAGGAAGGACTTGCACAAGTAAGTAACTTGCTAGTACTAATTGCTCTAAGCTAAATTCTGCAAGAGGTGCAGTAGTTTTCTCCTCCCTGTTCCAAAGGCTTTTCCCTAACTTTTACAAAATCTGCAGAATACAAGAGACATCCACAAAACCCCATCTCAGCTCTTGTATTTCTCCTGTAGTCACACCAGGTCTTACTGTGTCCATTGTTGATGGCAGGACTTCCTTTGGCTTGCATTTGTTTGTGGGAGCTCACTCCAGAGTACGTTCAATAGCATGGAAGAAGAAACTATATAAAACCCAGATGGCCTTTTGTGCTTTAAATTGTTCTGCCCCGCCTTGAGACTCTGGCAATGTACCTAGCAGTTGTTCTGCAGGTCTGTTCCGTCCTTCTGCTAGGTCTATGCAAGTGAAGGAGCATTTAGGTTTTCCCAAAGCTAGGGGAATTAGAGCAGCCTCAAACTGGAAAACTATATGTGAGCCACAGTGCTTGTACTCAAGTGTTGCCACCCTGCCACTAGAAGCTTCCCTGTCCTTATCTCCTGTTGTGGGCTTCAGCTTACTGGGAGGATATTCTGTTCTCTTGTTTTGCAGGAAGTACAGGAGAGATAACGAGCGCCGGTGGAAGAAATGGTCCCATATACCACCTGAGGAAATTTTGCCTCTGGAGACCAGTGAGACGAGTCAAGTTAGTTTGAAGGTAAGAAAAGCATGATGCCCAAAGCTGGGGCCTGGATTCTATCTTTTAAAGACCGTTGATGATAGGGCGTTGGCATGCTTTGTCTACAATGCAGGCTATGGCTCAGTTAAATTTCTTTAATCCTCATGCACTATTCTGAAGAAAAAGAAGGTATTATGCTTCTCTGTGGCACACAATGACATTGCTTATCTCTCTGGACTTGCCAAGTGGGGAGTAGGTGATAATTGCATGTTAATTATTCTCCTTTGTTCTCAGATCGACGAAGATAAGAGACGTGACACCACCCAGAGACTGCGCCAAGGCAAATATGACAAGAAGGTAACCTGACTGCGGTGTCCATGCTCCCTTCTTTGGTTCAGGAGGGCTGTTCCTGGGAGATCATTTCCCTCCAGAAAGAACTCCGTTTCCCTTGATCTTACGAAATGACTTGATCTTATGGAAGGAATAAGCCATTAATTCTCTATCTAAGCTGATCTAACCTGGTATAGTTGAAGATGCCCCTGCTGACTGCAGGGGGGTTGGACTAGATGACCTTTGGAGGTCACTTCCAATCCAGACCATTCTATGATTCTATCAGGCCCTCTGCATCTTGCCTACTGATAGAAGACAATATATTAAGTTCCATGAACCCCTAGCCTAGTCCAGAGGTGCCGAAGTAGAAAAAGAAGGATCAGAAATCTGATATATTTTGGTACCGAAGAGATGAACAGATTAATGGAGGACAGACCACTTACATGGCAGCTCCTGTACATTCCATAGAGCTGTCTGTCCAAATGAGGTGTATTTATGTTGACAGTTCTAAATAGTTCATATCTATCTGAGAAATCTTTTGAAGGAAATACAACTCTGTTACTTATTAGCTGATTCACTGAAACTCCAACAAAGCAGCAGGCAGATGTTTCTGGAGTATTTCTTTGTATGGACATTTCTTGGGGAAGAAGAATTAATTACTGTTGTACTGAAGCTATGATTTTTTTTTTCCCCCCACTGGTATTTTTTCTTCAGGTGGTGATCCTAAAAGATCTCAAAAACAGTGATGGTAATTTCTCAGAGAAGCAAAAAATAGAACTGAACAAGGTAACTGGAGAGTGCAAGGGTGAAATCATTGCTTTCTGCTGTCAACTCCAGTAGCCATGTGCTTGTGCGTATTTGTGAGGTGGATGGGTAAAGAGTTTTTCAGAGGATATTGCTTGATGAACTTTCTCTCTGTCTGAATTGTATGCCAGTGAAGCTAAGGATGGATGAAGTAACTCAAGCCCTGTCATATGGCCTTGCTAACTACCTTTTTATATCTGACACTAAAAGGAAATGCACCCCTTTTGCTCAAATCATGTGAATTCATTAGTAGAACAATGTTGTAGTTAAATCTTATTGTTGAATGCCAACTGCAGTTTTTTTTCTAAGTAACTCTCTGCTGACTTGTGCACACAGATTCTTCCAGTGTAGGAGATGAATTTGGCTGCACTACTACCTCTTTTTTGAATGAATAGTTTTTCTTTTTACATAACACAGCTATACTGTGAATTCAATAAGCTCTCAAAATATCTCAAGGTAAACTGTAGCTGTCTATATAAATGGACAAAGTCCATAAAGCCATGCAGCATTGTTAAACTTTTATTACTTGCTTATTTACCCACTGATTCACCACATTCTGTCACTCATAGTGGATATTTTGGTTAAATGGGAGGTTTGAGTAGACAGGCAATAACGGGCTCTGGAACTGCAGTATCCAAACAGCAGCCCCTCTTACCTCCTTAATACCCAAAAGGCTCTGGAATGACAGATGTCTTCAAGTGTACTCATTGCCTTTGTACACATTGGTTTAAAGGCAACTCATAAATCTTATCAGGGCCTGAGATAAAAAGCCACCGCACACAAGTATTCTTGACTCATGGTTCTGTACCTCCAATGATTGCTTTTAAAAACAGATATAATGTTTCTGTTCTAGCTCCTACAGATTGATTATTACAACCTGACCAAGTTCTACGGCACTGTGAAGATAGACACCATGATCTTTGGAGTGATTGAGTACTGCGAAAGAGGTTCTCTGCGGGTAAAGAATTTTGCAGGTCTCCCTCCACCCCAAATTATAAAATGTCAAAGTGTGAAAAAAATCCCCATTTCTGTTTCTCTGACCTTCATGCAGCAGTCAAAGACTGAGCAACTGGCAACAGATTTGTGCCTTGGAGTTTCTTCTCCCTTGCTCGGTTCTCTCCAGCTTTCCCCTGGTACTCATGTGGCTGCCACCACTTCAGTGGTTCTCAGCAGCCAGAGGATGAAGTGAGGTGAAATCAAGGAAAAGTACAGGAGAGTCCTGGCCAGGCAGCAGCCAGTATTTGTACTGTGTCCTCTACTGGGAGCATGTAGGATATAACATCTTTATTTTCAAAGCTGTTGTCTCTGCTGGTGCCTTTGTGGACCCCACAGTTCCCTCAGGGCATGAAAGGATAGAGAAAAGAATATATTCTGTATTAACAAGGCACAAACAGTTTGAGCCTGGAATATGGCATATCCTGTGCTGTAAGGGACAACAGCCCTTAATTTTTGTTTATAAAAAGAAATCATATATTGATGACTGGCAAAAATCATGGAAAGATTATTTCAGTGCTAATCATCAAGAAATAATGGTGTCAGCTCTTCTGCAGGCACACATTGTCTCTGCTTCTGAGCTCATACAAAGACACTAATCAGTAGCAGTGGTCTCTGGAACAAACACCCAGCAGCAAAAGAAGAACGCTATCTCTAGCTCTTTTCTTGTAAACTGGCATACTCATGGATGTTTACTTTTAGCAGAGGAAATCACAGTGGCTGGATGAACTGTTAATGACTGGCACGTTAAGATAAAGGAACAGTCTACTTTGATCTAATAAGGCCACCAGTAAATTGCTACGAAATGGATTGTGAGCACAAAACACAGAAATTCCTCTCTCTTCCTCTTGCATGCCTTGCCCGTTTCTGTCTCAGCTATTTGACTATTAAAAGCTCAGCTTTAAGAGCAAATTCACAGTTTACCCTTATTTACACAAACCCCTCTTTTCTGGAGTCTCCAACTTCCTAGCACTGTGTAAACCTAAAATATATTTAATATTCCCTATTTTCTGACTCAACTCCTGCCCTAGTGCACATATCCTGCTCTACTGCAAGTACTCCCTACAAAAAATAAAGGGCTACCTCTTTCAGATGCTGGTTGAAATACTATGCAAATTAGGTACTCATATTCCATCTTCTGCTTTTTCCCTGAAGTAGCTTAGACCAATTCTTTTCTTCTTTTGACAGGATGTTTTAAATGATAAAATCTCCTACCCTGATGGCACGTTCATGGATTGGGAATTTAAAGTCTCTGTCATGTATGATATTGCCAAGGTAAGCAGGCTGCTGACAGTGTGATGTTAATCAACCTGTCCTGTCTTGCAAAACTCATCCTCTGGAGATAAGCAGCTCTCAAGATCTCCTTTCCTTGATAGAGCTGTATGCTCTGCACTATTTCTTTCATGAGGACAGATACATGAGACAGGAGGAGACAGTTGTTCTCAAACTGAAGGAGGAAATAGGGTTCAGAGATGGTGTTGGGCTACTTACAAACAAAGTATGCCACAAAGAAATGTGGACTAAAGACCAGAGGATTTCGAACTCTTGAGCAGTGGCTCTGATTAGCAGGGCTTGTACAGTCACAAGACCTTCAAAACACACTGCCCTCTGGCCTCAAGTAAGGCATACAAAGGAAAACTGTGTTTTTAGCAACGATGGAATTATTCTCCTTTCATCCAGAGATGGGATCAACTTTTTCTAAACAAACAGATCACTTTGCATCCTGAGTTGTTCGCTCACTAGAGTAAGAAACTCCAGTTTCTCACTAGAACTATCTATTTTGGGCAGTTTGAGAAAGCAGAAATTAATCTTGTGCAGAAATCAAGACTGTTTTTCAGTAGCTTTCAAATAGATCTTTTCATTTTAGGTCCTCGTGGTAGAAAGACTCAATGTGCATTTTAAAGGAATTTCTGTTCTACATTACAGACATATCTGTTTAGTTGGCAGTTAAGGAGCCTTTACAATTCACAGGTATAATAATTCATGGCACCTCTGCAGGTAACAGAGAATTATCTCTGCCTTTTTGCTAGGGCTCAACTGCTTTCTTCTTCCTGTGGCTGGTTTGCAGTTGGATGGTCCTCCCATTTCTCTGCATGCATCAGTTCAAATTTGGTTTCCATGATTGACTTCACTGTGTCTGTTCCAAAGAGATATTGAAAATCTTGCTCTTTATTAAAACCCCCTTAATCCAAACTGTCACAGTTTGTTGGCCTTGTTAATGGCTTCCAAGTTCTGTTAACATCAGCATTAAGTTTTACTTTAAGTAGCTGCAGTGGAGTTCCCCTTCCTCCTTACAGCATATTAAAAACCAGGGTACTTTTTAACCCTTTGCAGTTTGCATTCAGATGTTCCTGCAGAAAACAGGAACTAGTAGTAGAAGGAGAGAGAAATCCCAGTCCCTCTGAAGGGAGTGACCAATTGCCCAGTGACTGCACTAGGATCTGGACTTCACAACCAGTCATTCACTGCACTGCTGGTAATGGGGACATGGCATCTGAGGGTGGGTGGCTCACCACATCCATCCTGTGGAATGGCTGCTGAGCACTATCAGCTGTATTAGTAGAGAGGGTTCACAAAAGCTTCCAGGCAACTTGTATGTAGCTAGGAATACCAGGAAAGTTACCATCATTTGGATGATCTGCCAGCCTCTCCTATTGCTTGGCCTCATACTGTAGTGAAGCTTGTGGCACCTAGACATCTCCATGAAATTCTTGTACTGCTTTTCCCAAACCATCGCTTCCCAACCTCCAGGCACTCTGTCTGTTTTCACTTGAATGGCTTCTTACTTTGCATACATCACTTCATGGCCTTTCAGCTCCAGTTCATCTCATCTCAGTATCTGCTCTTTTAAAGCCCAGCCTTATCTTTCCAGGTTGTTAAAACCCCTGTGACCAGCTCCTGCAGTTCCTTTGGCCTCCTGTGACAAACCGGGGCAGCATGAGGCCAAGGGGTCTCTGAGGGCACACAGCTGGGCAGAGGGAAGCACAGCCCCCGTTTTTGCTGGACGCTGTTCGTACTTTAGGACATTATGCCCTGTATAGAAATGGGGAGTTGCCTGAGAGGGTGGAATTGCTGCTTCAGCATTAACCAGTAGGTGGTGAGCAATTCCACTGTGCATCACTTCTTTTTCTTGAGGTTTATTTCTCTTTTTGTTCTCTTCTTTTTCATTACCTTTCTTATCTCAACTATGAGTTTTATCTGTTTTTCCTGATTCTCCCCCTCATCCCACCGCAGGGAAAAGAGCAGCGAGTGAGCAACTGTGTGGTGCTTACTTGCTGGTTTGGGCTAAACCGCAGCTTTTCTCTCTCCACACCCGACACTCTGCTTTTACTATTGTCCATACAGTCCTTGGCCTTTGCTTACTTTTCATCTGGCACAGAAGCTGCTGCGTCAATGTTTCTGAACAGAGATTGGATCATATCTGTTCCCTGGTACAGTTAGCTAAGTAGTGACTACTCTTAGAACAGCCTCTAGGGCATTAGAGGTGGTGGGGTAGGCAAAGAGGAAGCTCTAAATCTGTTCCAGTTTCTGGTTTTTACCTTTTTTTTCTTTTTTCCTTTTTTCCTTCTATATTTGCTGTCTGTAGGTTTGATGGCACCACCTGTAGCTGTATGGATTTGGCTACATGTGACCAAAGAGCTCTGATGAAAGGTCTGCTAAGAAGGAATTGCAGTAATCAAGCCTTGCAGTTAATAGTGCACAGACTGTTGTTGCAACACTATTTATTAAATAAGGGGCTGCTGCAGGATATTGTGCAAGGGATTGTAATATTCATGCATTGTGTCAGGAAAAGGCTTCTCAGTCAGAACTAAAATTTCCAAGCTTCAGAGCAGAGGTTACAATAATACCTCATGAATTTAGGATTATTACACTGAAAGTCATTATACTTTTTGAAAAACACATTATGGGTTCTTAGTAGGTTCTGTGTTTTTGGATAGGTGAATAGGATAGCTGGAAGGAAAGAGGAAATTTTTATCAGACACATCTATAGGACTTCTGCCTCCAGAAACTGTTAAATTGTTCCTGGTATAAGGAAAACAGCAGTACATTTGCCTGCTGTTTGATGCTAAAACTTATTGGGAATTCTGCTGTAGTGATGGGCATATTTCCTGGCTGATGAAAGCAGGATCTGGAAGAAAGCACAGCTGGAGGAAATAGGAGCTACAGCAGGCAAAACATCCTGGATAGTGTCATCAGGACTGCATAATAAAAACTGTCTAATCAAGAAATGTGTTCCTTGGATATAGTATGCACCATCTTTGTAAAATTTTGGCATGGTCTGGGTAGGTCTAGGATAACCAGTCCAACAACATTCTCCAGGGATTGCATCTCTTGCAGCGTCCTTGTGTCTCAGACATCTGCTGTGTTCAAAGCTCAGCTCATCTCTGTGATCTCTTGTAGGATTTGCTGCTCTGTCTCCCCACTTACAGGTATCCAGCATTTGGAGAGAAAAATCCAGCACATCATACAGTATATTCATGACCACATGAGCTATATAACCCTGATTAAACTCTATCTATCAGCTATCATACAGGAAGATGAGCTTTCCACACAAGAGTTTAAGTGGAAGACCACTCAGATGACAAAGCAAACAGACATGACATACCTGTTCTGGCTTCCAGAACATAGATTGTGCTTCCAGAATATAGGTTGTGCTTCACATACTGAGCTACAAGAAAAAGGACTAAAGGATGAAAACCAACCAGCAGTAGGCTATAAGTAGATATGATCTTAAGTAGCTCAGAAGAAAGAGATGAAACAGAATAAATAATAGCAAGAGGGTGCAAATTAGCATACCTACTTCCTTCTTTGGTCTACACCCACTTTACTAATGTTCTTTTCCTGCTATGTCTCAGTGCTGCCCCCTTCTCATGTATTGCACTGTATCTGAGCATTTTAGGCTAAATGAGATGAATTTGGAAGTGATGAGTAAAAAGGGACAAGTTATACACCTGTGTGAGTGTTGTGAGTCAAGACTCTGAATCTCAGGAAATAGAGATGAGACTGTGTCTGGCAGTCCTCATGGTGGCCACTTCCAACTTTAGCTCATGGATACGTCATCTCCATTGACTGGTACAGAGAAAATCATCATCAGTCAGGCTAGAAGAGACCTTCTAAGCCTTATTTAAGCTTTAGTGCATCATTTAACACTCTGCATTGACTCATCTTTATCCCGCTGCTTTGCAGAGAAGGATCTGCTGCAATGCTTCTGAATGACGTCGCTGGGGTATGGTAATCTTCAAAGAGGATACAGACAGAAAGAGCAATGCCTCTCCCCACCTATGGTGTTCACTTGACAGACACGTAGTTGGAAGCAGACTTTTGTCTGACACTGCAACAAATCTGTACTAAATATACTAGAAAAAAACATTTAGTGGCAGCAAAATCCAAACTTCTGTGGGAGGCAATGAATTTACTAGTTGCTTAATTGTGTTCTAATCTTCCAATCAAAGCCCCAAGCTGCTATGTCAAAGTTTTTGTTAACAAAGAGGAAGGATGGTCTCCCATGACATGACCATTCTAATCATTCATCTCCTTCTTTCGTAACATTGACTGTTTCTGTCATCTTGGAACATCTCCTCTGTAAGATATTTGTTTCCCTCCATGAAAAGGAATTGTGATATGTGCATATCAGTTGCTGATGGGAGCCATGCAATTGCTTGGACGGATATTACACTAACACTTCACATTTTTGTGGAGTCTGCTAACAGCTGAGGGACTCACATGTAGTCTTGCTTTCTTCCTCTCTTATTATCAACCATAGGGGATGTCCTACCTGCACTCAAGCAAAACTGAAGTCCATGGTCGACTCAAATCCACAAACTGTGTAGTAGACAATCGCATGGTAGTGAAGATCACTGATTTTGGATGTAATTCGATTCTGCCTCCAAGGAAAGGTAAAAATAGTACTCAGCTGGGATCTCCTTCATGGTTTTCAACCCAATAGAATTTTCTTATATTCATAGCCCAGCAAAGCCTAATAACAAATTGTACACAACACAAAACATCCAATATGATTTTGTTTCATGTAGCAGGCAGCATACACATGATATCTGAAAACACTCTCTTAACTTAAATAACACAGTAAAAGAGAATCATTAGCAGGCAGACAAATAAGTGAGAAGGAATGGCAAGATGGATTTTTCAACTCAAAACAGAGATCTCACATGTGGCTGAGATGCAAGAAACTTTCTCAGCATCCAATGTTTCCATGCAAACATCTCTCTTCAAGAGTAAGGGTGAACTTGTGTGAAGAAAGTACTACATGATCTTGTCACTGATCATAACTACGTGTTACACGGTGCTCTGTAATTTAGTTTAAACATTAACACTTGTGACTATGATCAACCTTAAAAAAATCTGTAATGGTATGCAATGATAACCTTCATGGTTTTTGTTCCTCAGGAAGGAATACAGAAATCTGTGTTCAATCAGATTGGAATCATATTCTTTATATTCTCTATTCATCTCACATTTATAGGATATTTCTGCAAAATACAGCATTCCTTTCTACTCATCTTTTCCCTCTTACCTGAACCTGAATGAAAAGATGAGTCCATCTGAAATGATGTCATCTGAATCTCTATAGTAGAGTTTGAGGTGTAATAAGCACAGCACTGGGCCATAACTTCAATATATGATCTGAGGACACAATGTGGCTGCAACTGGATTGAGAAAAAAAAAAATCTCCATTCAGGAACAAGGATGCTGAAGAGCAGCAATGAGAACTTAAAAAAAGAGTACAAAAAGTGCACTGAATGTAACTGCTCTGTTCATTCTTCCTTTGACAAATGTCACATTTAAATGTTTATTATTATGACATTGTAATGCATTTCTTTCAGTTCTTATAAGCAGCCTCAACATTTCTGGTTATTAGATTTCTTTTCTTGAAGAAAACTATTTCAGAAGAAAATTATAGACTCATTGTGGCTGGATGTTGCAGCCTGCTATCGTAACACTATCTTCAGGGTCACTGTGTTCAGGTCATTGTTATGATACATCACCACTATGTCATACCATGGCAATATTCTGGTTTTGAGGTACAATGGTGCTTGCTGCATTAGAAATACAGAGTAATCATTTCTGTAGAAAAGAAGTAGTTATGATAAGGTAGTATTATGTCAGGCTCAAAAGCACTTGAGAATTATTGAGATTTATGACATAAAGGCCACTAGGGAATATTAGTCTTCTCATCTGGCATTTTGTGTAACAGACTCCATGCATCTAGCTCAAAAAGTTATGGCTTAAGTTCACTTTTTTGTTGTGTTTTGGTTGGTTGGTTGATTTGGATTGGTTTTTGGTTTTTTTTAGCACTGGCATCCCTGGGTCTTATACAGATGCACTGACTTTTATTAGGATGCCCATGAGAGGTAGCTAACAAAAGCAAGTTCACTGCCAATAACCATAACTTTTCTGGAGGTGTGAGGGTCTGCATCTACAGTGGAAAACTGTGAGGTCATCAAATCCCAGACAATTGAAAACCACCACATTAGAGGTTTATCTAACCTGTATTGATGTAAGCTACTTAAGAAAAATGCTAAACCAGGAGATAAACAGTACCAGTGGGCTCTGGGTTTGATACAGAAAGAGTAAAATGGAATATCATTATACCCAATGGATGCTCTGAGAAGGGTTACTCTTTTTCATTTTGTTCTCTCCTTTCCCCCTTTACCTCATCCCTCACTGCCATCTGGATCTTCAGACCTGTGGACAGCTCCTGAGCATCTTCGTCATGCTGATGTATCTCAGAAGGGTGATGTGTACAGCTACGGGATCATCGCCCAGGAAATCATCCTACGCAAGGAGACCTTCTACACGGGACACTGCTGGGACAACAAAGGTATAGTCACAAATTTCTCTTCCATTTCAGCCTTCCAAGATAGTGTAGTTGTAACTGGCCCATTCCCCACATTTTGTGAAGTGCACTAACTCCAGTAGGTGTTTAAACAGCTGCTTCTTTCATTTTGTCATGAATGAAGTGTCTGTTTGAAGGACCTCACTGTGGGAGCAAGAGTCCTTATTCTTTCTCTAAATAAAGTTTGCATTGAGTTTTCTTGCCCTTTTTCCTCCCTTCTCACCTTGGTCACATCATTACATAAGTTAACATTATACAATGCTGTCCAGGCTAACTGTAGCATTTAAAGTCCAGAAAGGTTTTTCTTTTCTGAGTTTTGCACAACAGAGAATAATTCACTCATATGAGGCATCATAAATCAGCAGTGTCAACACAAAGCAACGAAAACTCAGCAGCATGACAGAACAACAGTTGTCATTTACAAACTGCCCATTCAGATCTTGTACAAACCTGTCAAAATTAACTTTAGTCATTTAACTTATGTCAGAGAAAGCAGCTCCTCCAAGTGCATCCATTAAACACCATTTTGTGCTTTCTGTGACACTGTTTCTCAATGGCTAACAGCTCAGTCAATCTCAGTTCCCAGAATCCAGGCATTATTATTTACTAGAACTGACATAAAAGCATGTGTGGGTTTGGGATTTTCCTAGTGACAGTTACCAACAACAAGTTTAGACATTGCCTTTACCTCTGAGTCATTCTCTGCCTCACATTTGTTAAAGCACCTAGAGCAGCAGCTAGACAACCTAATAGCTCTTTTCCTGAGTTACATTTGAGAGTAACTTCTGGGGCACATTTGTCATCCTAAGGAATTGTAAATTTATGTTGGGGAAACACAGTATTTCACATCACCAACTCTTTAATAAAAGCATAGACCTAAAAGAGGTTGGAAATTCCTGTACTCCTTCAAGTAAATTCTTCAGGATTCCATTTAAGATAAGGTACAGAAAGGAAGTCTTCATATTTCTTTTTCTTGGGAAGAGATGGGCACAACCTGGTCTAGTTGAGGATGTCCTTGCTGACTGTGGGGGGCAGTTGGACTAGATGACCTTTGGAGGTCCCTTCCCACCTAGACCACTCACATTCAATACTCACAAATTTATGGATTTTACAAGTACTGCCAAAATACATGGAGAAAGGAAAGAGAAATACTCTTCATTGTGCATTTTAATTTGAAAAGCATATTTATAACAAAACACATTCTCTTCAATGTTTGTTAAGCAAAGTTATATTCTTTCTGTGTTATGTTAATGTTTATTAAGTCAGCCTCAGACACAATGGTTTTGGGCTCTTCTGAAATGTGATGGCATCCTCACTGCTCTGTGTTTGACCTTGACTGTCACAGCCATACTCTGCTTCCTTGTTTTAACTTTGACCTGTTTCTTAATACTGCATTTGTGATTTTTACAAAGACTGCCCCTTTCAAATAGCATTAGGTTAATCCAGCCAACTGAAAGGATTTTTAGCACCTCTAAGTGCTGTTGATAGTCACACATATCAGCATGTTTAGAAAGAAAGCGATAAATTTACTGGCCCTGAAGTCTGCTTGGTAAGTCTGGATTTGGTGTAACTTTACAAACTAAATCTTCTTTGTACACTTCACTTGAAATGTTAAATTTTCTATTCAGTGAGGAGATTGCTTTTTTCCCCAAGTTTTTTTTCCTTAAAAGCATTATTAGGTGTCTAAAATATATATATTGCTGATCTAATAGCTTCTGGTGTTGTTCTTGATTATGCAGTTTGAATATATGTGTTCAGCCTAGTTTGAGCAGGTCATCAAATTCCATGTAACAGAAAGGAAAGGGTGCTATTATATATTGCTGAAGTGGCTCCTCATTTAAATGTCTGGATTCATTCATTAGCCAGTTGAGGCAGCAAGACAGCATACCATACTTATTCAAAAACCTTTGGATTTTGTTTGTGACATATCTAACTCTGGAAGAGAGCAGTTCAAACTTGGAATGACCATTAATGTATAAATATCTAGGATAAGGAGGGAAAATAATACCAAGTTAGAGTCAATGGCAATGGGCAAAGAAATGGCCTTGTTGCATGCTAGATTTATTTGGGTTTTAAGTCTCCAGCAGAAAGCCTTTCAATGGTTAGGCTATCAGAAGTTAATCTCTACAAGTTAGAAGACATAATATTGATATTTCAGGACAGCTTATCAGCTGGTTCTTCCAAGACTTCACAAAGACAGTGGGAATATGGAACTGAATTTTTAATGTATAGAAGTAACTGGGTCATAGTCTTCTTCATTGACACTTCTCTGTGAGACAGCTGTTAGGCCAGCTGGTTGCTCCATTCTTCTGTAGAAACACTGTGTTCACTGCTCAAGACTGGGTAATCTTGTCACGTACCAATGCTCAGCTCAAGCTGCCTCCTTGTTCCACTACTTTTTGCCACTGGCTAATTGCAGTGTTGCCAATAGCTGCTGTTACTTCCCCTTTCAGGTTTGTGCAGTGTGGAAATCAAACACATTCCTCCTGCATATGTGAGACTTACACAGATTCTTCTGTCTCTTAGCCCATAGAAGGCTTCTTAGCAGTCTCTCCACTGCACTTCACTGTATTTAGGAGACTCAAGTTTCCTTCTGCTCTTTCTCTAGTCTGTAATTTCTCTACCACAAATCTGGAAACTACTGCATCTTTTTAGGGTGATCATGCACACTGGGCATGCTTAGACATCCCAAGCTGCTCTAGACTTGCACATACTGTCATGATTACAAACCTTCCTCATCTCACTATATGCTTCCTTCAGTAAATTGTCTCC
Source organism: Tricholaema leucomelas (assembly GCA_013400475.1). Taxonomy (NCBI): domain Eukaryota; kingdom Metazoa; phylum Chordata; class Aves; order Piciformes; family Lybiidae; genus Tricholaema lacrymosa; species Tricholaema leucomelas. Next base: position 649,037 of record WAAF01018539.1, on the reverse strand, counting down.
CAAATGTAATCAGACTTTATTAATAAATAGGTTTCATGCCTGCTTACAGATCCCTTTCAGTTTCTTTTTCTCTCTCCTTGAGGTAAAAAATGGCTTCTCTTTTGTAACTCCTTCCCTCTGGAACTCTTGAGGTCTGGAGGAGGACAAAGAGAGATTTTTGCTTTAGCTTTCATTTACTGTGCTTAAATTAAGTCATGCAAATGCATCCTGCATTCTGATGTGTTTGGAATCCAAATAATTTTCATAGACCAGATTTCATGAGTAAGAGAACAGATGAGCTAACAACTGCAGCGTTTTTAATCCATATACATGAAGAGCCTAGTTTTAAGGAAGCTAAGCATCTGTGGGATGATTTGAACTGCTCTGATGAGAACTGTATGTCTCCATATTTTTTACTGAGTTAAAGTGGGCTTTTTACATTGTTTTTTACTGTAGCTATAGTTTATGCTGAGAGGCACACTAATAATGCCTAACATTCATTTGGGAAGATGCCATAACTATGTCTACTGTGACCCTCCCCCTCTATTCTGCCCTGGTGAGGCCACATCTGGAATATTGTGTCGGGTTCTGTGTGCCCTCAGTTCATGAAGGACCTCAGTGAACTGCTTGAAAGACTCCAGTGCAGAGCCACAAAGATGCTGAAGGGAGCGGAACATCTCCTTTATGAGGAAAGGCTGAAGGAGCTGGGACTTGAGCCTGGAGAATACTGAGGGGTGACCTCATTAATGTTTATAAATACATGAAGGGCAGTGTCAGGACAGAGCCAGGCTCTGCTCAGTGATATCCAGTGATAGGACAAGGGCAATGGGTGCAGGGTGGAGCACAGGAGGTTCCACATGAACAGAAGGAAAACCTTTTTCCACTGTAAGGGTGACAAAATACTGGAATGGGGTGCCCAGAGAGGTTGTGGAGTCTCCTCTGAAGACATTCAAAACCTGCCTGGATGCGTTCTTGTGTGACTTACTCTAGGTGATCCTGCTCTGGCAGGGGGGTTGGACTGGATGATCTTTTGAGGTTGTTTCCAACCCCTAATGCTCTGTGATTCTGTGACAAATACTCATATACATTCCTATTAATTTTGCTTTCAAGGGCCTTCAAGTCAGCCTGTTTTGATATTGTGCCATAAATTCAGAAAAGCTCCAAAATGTCTTCAAGGCTTCTGTTTGTACAATAACTCATAACGTTGTAGGGCTCTACCCACAAGGAATGTCCTTCTTGTGGTTTTGTTTGTTTGTTTGTTTAAAGCTTTGCATCTTTTTTTCTGTGATAGAGAAACTTTACAGAGTGGAGAGTGGCAAAGGAGTGAAGCCTTTCCGACCAGACCTGACCTTGGAAACAGTGGGAGAAAGACAGGTGGAAGTAAGCTAATAATTAACTAAGCCATTTTCTGGGTGAAGGGTGGATGTCCTGGCCAAACTAGAGCTCATGAACACGGGAGGATGTGAACTATGCACATTTCATGCCAAATGCCCTAACCTCATGGGAAAAAATGCTGTTCTATAGTTTTTGCCAGTGAAAGGAAATATAATCATGAAAATTATTTCACTGGAAAGAAATGGATGCTTATACGGTGCCACTCTTTTGACCTCTTTCAGATATCTTTAAAAAGGGATGAATCACACCTCAAATATACCTCTGCAATGATTATATAGTCCCTAAAGCTTTTTTTCTCAGGGGAAAAGATCTGTACTGTAGACATCCACATATTCAGCAATGAACTGCATTACTTTTGGCTGAATCATCAAGTTCAGAAAGATCCCAAACTCAAGCTACTGGCAATATAATTACTCCAGCCTTTATCTCCAAGTCAATAACTGTATTTGGCACCAGCTACAAGACTGGATCCATTTCACTTGCCTTTCATTTATGCATTGCAAATTCAAGTTAAGATCACATCACTAGTCACCACAGAGTTTGGCATGATGTTTATAAGGTTTGGCATGAGTGTCCTCATCATAGATTCAAAACAGTTAGTCACACATTTTAATATGTTGTCGGTCAAGAGTAACCAGAAATTCCCTAATGAACTAGTGCTGTCTAGCACCATTACCCTTCTATATCCATTACTCAGGTGGACTTTCCTTAAATTTTTCTTTGAAGTTGTATACACTAGTGAAGAGCTGCTGGGAGGAAGATCCAGAGAAAAGGCCTGACTTTAAGAAAATTGAGAGTACTCTGGCTAAAATATTCAGGTGAGCAGCAAGGGCTCTGTTGGTTTTTTTTTTTTTTCCCTTAAGATGCTCCAAACTCCTCCTAAGTTTTAGAAAGATCATATTTTCAATTGTGTAAGCCAATGTGATTATGATTCAGCCAGTGGAATAACTGAGTGTCTTCCCTTAGATGTTGTTTTATTCTTGTAAGAAAAGTAGATGAGCACTTGCACATGTACACGTGTCTACATGAGCACCTCTGCATGTATTAGCTAAGGGAAATGTGTCTACATGAGCACCTCTGCGTGCAATAGCTGAGTGAAGGCAAAATGATCATCATACCTCAAATTAGCATGTTATAAATGTAGCAAGCTGGATAATTAGAGATTTAAGCCATTCAAGTAACTCAGCCCCTGTCTCTAGTTGGATAGTGACTCACGTGGTCTAAGTTTCAGGAAGTGAATGCACATAATGCACATAAATGCTTGAAGGATGATTAGAAAGTTTGGATGAGCTGGGTTGTGCCATGAATGAGTTTGGATGGTCCCAAATTGAGCAGACTGGAAGTGGGGTTGTAACTCACCAGAAGCATTAATGACAGGGTTTTGCTGGTATAAAGTTGTGGGATAACAGGAGTCATAACTGGATAAGCTCTGTGGGTCACACAGGCCTTTTACCTGGCCAATGCACCATTGTTCTGATGGAGTTTGATCTGAATTAATTATTTTGTTTTCAAATGGCTAGCTTTCAGTTACTTCTTCTGGGAAATGGTTCCCTAATTGTTAAAGCTCTGCTTGTCAACAATCCCCAACAGTACTCACATTGTTTTACACTTTCCATAGGCAGGACAACTGCACTATGAATAACTGAATGTATCAGCTGAACAATCTTACTGCAAATTAACAGAAAGACATCCTGGTTCACCTCCTAAGCCTTCATCCTACACAAGCAAAGTAGTTGCCTCTTGCCACATGTGACTGGAGCACTGCCTTATGAGGAAAGCCTGAGAGACCTGAGGCTTTTTAGTCTGGAAAAGACTGAGAGGGGATTTAATAAATGTCTATAAATATCTGAGGGCTGAGTGTCAAGAAGAGACAGCCTCTTCTCACTTGTACCCTGTGACAGAACAAGGGGCAATGGATGTAAATTACAGCATAGACGTTCCACCTCAACAGGAGAAAGAACTTCTTTACTATAAGGGTGACAGAGCACTGGAACAGGCTCCCCAGGGAGGTTGTGGAGTCTCCTTCTCTGGAGAATTTCAAGACCTGTCTGGATGCATTCCTGTGTGACCTGCGCTAGATTATATGGTCCTCTTCTGGCAGGGGGAGTTGGACTTGAAAATCTCCAGAGGTCACTTCCAACTCCTAACATCCTGTGATCCTGTGACAGTGTTTTCCTCATGAAGGGTGGAAGATAGTGCATCTCTGATATAATGATTTTTCAGAAGTAAAAGTGGTTTTAAAATCCACTTAAGTACAGTGCTAATTTGACTCCTCCAGTCAGCCTGGCCCCATCTGCTTTCAGACTGCTTTGATAAGTGCAGGCTAGCTAGACAAACAAGGGTTATGAGTAACTTCTGTTATACTTCTGATTCCAGGAGTTAGTGGGCTGGAGTCTGCAGGAGCTTGTGAGCACAATTAGCCCAGGGGCTGCCAATTGTTTGATTGAGTTGTTCTGTCTTTTACACAGGCAGCCCCAAATTGTCCTAATCCTTCTGGCTGAAGCCCCCAGCTAAATGTTATATGCAATTTTTTACCTCTTATCTTTAGTTTCCTCTCAGAATTTGAGCTTGGCAGTTACCTTTTACAAATGAATATTCGTGGATTTGCCAACGTAACCCCGAGTTGACAATATCAGCAGGGGTAGGTGATTTAAGGGTTCTTTAAGAATTACCAGCCCCAAATGCAAAGTGTGGATCACAGACTAAGAATAGAATAGAATAGAATAGAATAGAATAGAATAGAATAGAATAGAATAGAATAGAATAGAATCAACCAGGTTGGAAAAGACCTCNTTGAGACTGTGTCCCCTTGTTCTGTTGCTGGTTGCCTGGGAATTCATATTCACAAGCTCTCCAATCAAGAAAAAGAATGATGCACTTGAGGCACTTCATTCTGTTTACATGGAAGACAGGGAGTGGAGTTTTCCACTCTTCCTCTTTTGCCTCTTTTTTGCTTCTCTCTCCATTAACCTTTCTTGTTGGCACCTGTGTATTTCTGTTACCTGCAGTAACTACCATGGCCAGAACAATGAAAGCTACATGGACACCCTGATCCGGCGTTTGCAGATGTACTCGCGGAACCTCGAGCATCTGGTGGAGGAAAGGACAGAGCTATACAAAGCAGAGCGAGACAGAGCAGACAGGCTCAATTTCATGCTGCTTCCAAGGTAAACGCCCAGGACAATTTTCACTGGCATTTTATTGACATGTATCACCTGAATCTTGGAGAGCACGGGGTTGGGATTAATATTAATTATTTCCTTCCCCTCTAATCTGATCCTGCTAGAGAGGATAACAGATGAAGTTGGCCTAAATGTTTCTACTCTATGGTGGAGTTTCATGCCAGGATGGTACTCCACACCCTGTTGTGCACAAGACCCCTCCTTCCAGTACAAGCCTCTTTTTCACTGTCTCCTTGGGAAGACAAAGCTCTACAGTGACTCTACGTCAAAAAGCTCTGCTCTGGTGCCGCACCTTGCTAGGTAGAAGGAGTGTCTGCTGGAGAGTAGAAGTGCAGTCCAACTTCATGCAATTAAACACATGGGCTGAGGGGAGCTGGGCCATACTGGGCCAGAATAGACTACATGGATACTTCAGAGTATGGTATAGGGCAAGCATTAGTGATAGTTGTTAATGCCAGTACTTTTGCTATTGCATGCATTTGGAATACTGAACATATCCTAGTATGTCATCACTGGTTTCAAGTGAATTTAAGTAGTCAAGGGTATTGATTTTACAACTCATTAAAAAAACCAAGTCTGTTCAATGCGGTTTTGGGGCAACTTTGAAATTATCTGTCTGTGTAGACTGCATGACAATGAATCTATGTCTCCTTCCACTGTTTGTTGTTCATTCACTCTATCATTGTCTCATTGTAGAAGGAAGAGGGCATCATACAAATCCTCTAATTTTTGGGGTCTCTTTCAGTTATTTTCTCTTAATATCTCCACCAAGAACAGGTATTTTCTTGAATTTAGAAAGGCAAGAAAATAAAAGTCTCTCTGAATAGACATTGACTGTCATGGTATTGAATTTTTGTTTCATTAAACTATCAGATTATGGTATCTCACCTGAGATCAGGATGCGATGATTTAATTATTAGGATTGAATTACTTCTATGCTGAGGAAACAGAAAAATATGCCTGTTCTTACTTACTGTATGGGTAGAACATAGGTCCACCTGTCAGAAGTTCCAGAATTTCAGTTTAAATTTGTCCCAATATCCATTTCTCTGACCTTAGCCAAGAAGCTTAGTTCTGTGTGCTTCAGTCTCCTTACAGCTATGAATACACTTTGGTTTTTGTAAGTGTAGCACATTAATTAACATTAGTAAAAGCTTTGAGGTCTCTGGCTCAAAGGCTTTATGGGCATTCAAAATGCAACTACAGTGGTAGTTTTCAGCAAACTATTTGATGTTTCCTGCACAGAAAGTGATGATGTGGTTGGGCTGCATGAAAAAATACATTCAATATTAAACATTATTCATATGTCTTCCTGCCTTCTCTATTTCTGCAGGCCAGTAGTAAAGTCTTTGAAGGAGACTGGCCTAGTAGAGCCAGAACTATTTGAAGAAGTCACTATCTACTTCAGTGACATTGTTGGCTTCACCACACTCTGCAAATACAGTACCCCTATGGAGGTGGTAGATATGCTCAACGATATCTACAAGAACTTTGACCACATTCTTGACCACCATGATGTTTACAAGGTGATTAGCTCCGCACTTTTGCTCTGTTAACAACCAGGGGACACACAAATCAAATTGGGTGATGTGGTGGATTTGGGAACCTGCTTTCTAGACAAAAGAGAGATAAACAGGTCAAGATTAAAGAGAGATAAACATGTCAAGATTACCTCATTTCAGTATGCCTTCAGTGTGCCTGCTTATAGCAAATTGTCTATACCATCTGGTCACAGATGCATTAACTGGAATGCTGGGTACAGTTATAATCACTCATATACCAAAAAGGTGTCATCCTCCTTGAACCAGTCAACTGTGCTGGGAAGATATGCTTCATTGTGAACAGGAGGATTTTAACTAAATATGTCATTTGCTATGCTTGCAGGTAGTGAGTTCTAACTTTGTTTCCACAGGTAGAGACCATTGGTGATGCTTATATGGTGGTGAGTGGTTTACCAAAGAGGAATGGCAACCGGCATGCAGTAGACATCTCCATGATGGCTCTGGACATCCTCAGCTTCATGGGGTCTTTTGAACTGAGACATCTGCCGGGTCTGCCTGTTTGGATTCGCATTGGAATTCACTCTGGTACACAATAGTGTTAGATCACAATTACAATGTTGTTGCCTTGTTTTTGAGCTTCACTGACATCCACAGAGGATCTGGTAGTACATCATACTTAACTGCCTTCCTCGTGAAGAATCTGGCTGGAAACAATGCACCTGGAGGAAGAGCAACAGAAGTAAATAAGCCACTGTTTTGCTCTCTGCATGGTGAAATATGCCATATTCATGAATTTATTGCTTAACTCAGTAGCTAGGAATAGGAACTGCCACTTTTCCTGATATGATTAAGCCATTTATATCAAATAACCCTATGCAGATTGCTCCTCCCCAACCAAAGCAGAGATCAGCCATGGCCAGCCATGCTTCTCTAGCCAAAAACTGCAGGCCTGTATTTTATGCTTTGCAAGCAAAAGTTCTGTCAAGCCTTAAATATACTTTTTACCAAAGGGGAACTGCAGATAGATCAACTATCCCAAGTACTTTGGGAAATTTTAGTTCCACTTGTTTCAATGATCTCCTGAACAACAGTAGGAACACATCAGTGAAATTGACTCTAGCACTGGGAAACTGAGGCACCACTATACACCTCTCCATAACAGAGCTTATTCCCTTTTTCTCTTGTTTCCAAAACTGATCATTATTTTCCCTCACAGAAATTGTATTTAACTACAACTAACACTGTGCACCTATTTCTTCTTTATGCTGTTATTTGATTATGCAAGAGAGTCAGGCTTGGTTTGGAACAGAAGGGGAGACCACTAGATATTTTGGGAAGTGAGGTACAGACTATTGCCACTGGTGAAGAACAGAGAGCTCCAGCACACACTGGAGGTCTGCAACAGCTCTGCATCAGCTCTGCAACAGCGAGACACCTTCCAAACAACCTTTTAATCTATGTTTTTTCATTCTCTGCATCCCATTTCTAGGTCCATGTGCAGCTGGTGTGGTTGGAATAAAAATGCCTCGCTACTGTTTGTTTGGAGACACAGTGAACACAGCTTCACGGATGGAGTCCACTGGCTTGCGTAAGGATTTAATTTTAGCTGTTCAGTGTAAGAGGAGCACAGGCTACTGGTTAGTTTGTGATAGAATTGTCTGCTTTCAACTGAGAACAATTTATTATCAGCTTGCAGAAGTTTTAAAGATGGAGAATCCTTGCGTGTTTTGATGACCAATTATTTCACTGTCCTGCTGGAAAACAAAGATTTTTTTCTAGTCCAGTGCTGGTGACAGGGAGTATGTAGGTTAGCTCACTGGTAGAATTCCTCTAAAAGATAATATATTTATGTGTCTGGAATTTAACTTTACCCTGAGAATTTTAGATTTTAGTTTGACCTAGAATTGCATTACAGCATCACTGTGTAAATATGCTGATTGTGTATTTTCAGTTGAAGCAATTATATTTTCATCATCATCATTAAGAAACTGTGCCAAGAGCCAGTTTGTCTTCTTCCACCCAGTGTCTTTACATGACTATTTTCTATATGGATAACTTCCAATTAGTCTTTCCCCTTTTGATGTCTAAATACTTCAGAAATCACAGTCATGTGTAGTTCAGATCAGTGGCTGTACAACGTATTCCTCTCTCAGTACAGTGGAGTCAGATTTTTTGTACAGTAACGTAGCTGATTCTCATTTAATTTGACTCTGAGAATTTATGTTGACAATAACCATTTTTCACATATACTTAGTATGGTTATGTGATACATTTCCAGGTTGAGCTTTCTCTCTGTATTTTTTAGCTTTAAGGATTCATGTAAATGGTTCCACCGTTAACATTCTCAAAAGAACAGACTGCCAATTCCAGTATGAAGTGAGAGGAGAAACATACTTGAAGGTAACCTTTACCATGAGCATGCATGAACAGAACAGAGAGGAGGGATAATAGCAAAGTATTTTATACTGAACTGAGAGTACCCTGCAACTAATTAACATCTGGGGAAACAAGTGGTACCACAGTCCTTACTGGTAGAACATACCTCTGTAAAGACAATGCAGGCAATGAAGGGCTCCCCACATTAAAAATTAAAGCAACATAAAGATTAAATAAAGAATAAATGAGACATACTTTTTGTAACAGAGAATTGATAGAATAGAGGCTGAATCTATTGTTGATTTGCTCTTGCTCCAACATCTATCTACCAATCCATTTATTCCAGTCGATTACACTTGGCAGATGTCTCTGGGAGCTCACGGCAGCAGGCTCACCTGCCCCATAGTGTGTGTTTCAGGTCATGGAAAAGGGAGTGGGTATATGGTTGTATCTCCCCCCGATTATTCTTTCTTCTCACATCTGATTTTTAATCCTTTGCTGTGAGCATCAGTTACTGAAAACATGCAAACACAGCTGTATATGCTGTACAGTATTATTAAGTAAATAATTAATTAAATGGCATTCTAATACCAAAATTTTGCTTTCTCTTCTTTGTTATACATATTTAGGGCAGAGGAACAGAGGTTACCTACTGGCTGACTGGTACTGAGGACAAGAAATACAATCTCCCAACACCTCCTTCTGTGTAAGATGGTTTTATATCTGAAATGGGAAGAGAAACTCCCAGTGTTGGCACTTTAGCTTTCACTGTTCCTCCCTGCCACTTGTGGGTTTTTTTAATACCACTTAACTTGCCTTCAGTAGTTAGAGGCTTAACAGTGGATGTGCATATAAATGTGTAAATATTCATGACATGGGACTACACCTGTGCTGAAGATTATTTGGGTATATAAGTGCTTAAAAGATCCATTTCTTTGGAATGGAAATAAGACCTACAAGATGCTGCTGTGGTTAAGTGCAAAGAGATGAACAGAAAAATGAAAAACATTATTATTCCCAAAACTTTAAACGTAATGACAGCTGTGTATGACAGTACAGTGAGAGGGTAACCACAACAGAATGTGCATTATGCCTGTGAGCTCTTGTGGGTATGCAGGAGATGGCACTTCAGGACATGGTTTAATGGCCATGGTGGTGTTAGGCTGAAGGTGGGATTTGATGATAGAATCATAGAATCATAGAATCATAGAATGGTTTCGGTTGGAAGGGACCTCGATTCCATGCTTCTATGAATAAAACCTGAAAGATTTTGAGCAGTATTCTTCTAGAAGAAGCAGACAAAATTACTGTAGTATTGCACAGGTGTAAAGTCTTTCAAAGCTGAGCAAAAGCTTACTTTCTAACACATAAGACCTAAGTTATCAAGAAAAAAATTAAGTTGATGTCTTGCAACTGAGCTATCATTTTGCATTAATATTGAATAAAACCTAGTAGTAGCACAAGTGTTGTTCTTGAGGATCTACACAACACTGAAGCTAGGGTAACTGGGTGTCTTTAGGTCATGTGCATTTTGCATAATTTTCTACAGATTCACTAAATAGGGAAGTTTCTCGCTTTCTGCTCTAAACTCCTGTGTACAGTTGCCCTTTACTAAGTTGGAATTTGCTGCCATCTGCATTGAACTGACAGTTTTTCAGTACAACTTGAAGTCATTATACTGCAAATTTCAGTTTGGCAGATACATTGGGTCCTTTATGGCAAAAATAAATATTATAACTTCTGCTACCAAAGATTTTAATCTTACACAATGTGCCCATAGCATTTATCCCTATTTACCTAAGATAAAAAAAGAGGCTGAAAGAAAGGTAAAGGTTTTCTCAGGATATTTGCAAAACCAAAACAATCAAACTTTCAATCTACTACTCATTAACGTTTTGGTTTGCCTTTTTTTGTATGCTTGCTCTGTGTGTTTGTTTGTTTTGATTTGTTTTTAAATGAAAAGTGCAAGTGTTTGTCACAGTGCCGAGCAGGACATACTGTCAAGGCTGCTTCTGTGGTACTTCTCTTTTGCAAGCTCAGAACTCCTTTTTTCCTAAAATATGATCTGTTGAGACTATCGTGATTATCAAATTGGAAATTCTTCTGGAATCCAACGCTTACCAAAGGCCACATGAAGTTCAACAGTCTCAGTGGTGCTGAGAGCTAGAATTTGTTTTGATTGGACATGAATCTAATTCACGTCTTCATTTTCACGCAAATGATCTGTCACAGCTACAGACCTCCTGTGCAGAGACTCTGATCCATAATATCTGGAAAAATCACCTGGAAATCCTGAATTCTATTCCCAAATATAGAACCTGAATTTGGTTTTCACCACACTTTTTATCAGCAGTATAAGATCAATGTGGGATAGAAATGCTTAAAAAACAGTGGGGACCTGGGGAAAACTAAATATGTATGAATCACCACATTTTCTTCCCTATCCTGTTGCTTTCAGGGAGAACCAGCAGCGGTTACAAGATGACTTAGCAGAGATGATAACCAATATTCTTCAGAAAAGGGAAAATGAAGGATCCAGGACACGGAAGGTTTCACGGGTAGCCAGCTACCGATCAGGTACCCTGGAATACCTGCAACTGGTCAGCACAGAGAATTGTGCCACATATCTTTAAAACTGGATGTCTAGTTTGACTCAAACAGCTGCACAACTCTTTGGAGTATTTAATGTGAAGGCTGGAGGCTTACATTCCCAGCTAGAGGAGACAGAAAATACTTTTCCAAGCATCCTTTCTGCCATCAGAACTGCTATCAGTAAATCAACCCTCTCTTCACTGTAACGTTGAAATCACCGGGTGACTTCAGTCGGACAAAAGCAGCCTGATTTAAGGTAAATGAAAATATCTGCACTTGAGTCTGGAAAAGAGGTGGGTTTTTTTGTTTGGTTTTGGTTACTTGTTAAAAAAATGTGATAGTCTATTCAATAATCTACTTCTGAAAATATTGACAGCAAAGCCTTAATTTGTCGTGATTTTTAAATGTTGTATTTAAGTTGTAATTTTTATTTGAAGAAAGATTTGTTGTAATATATTTAAAAATAACATTAAATATCTCATATTTAAATCTGGATATGTTGCTATTTTGCTTCTTCTTTGTTTCCCCCTGTGTCTCACATGTTTTGTTTAAGCAAGTTGACTTTGTTCAAGAGACAGCACTTTTGTTATTTACCTTGGGAGATTAGTCCAGAAGTTGTATGATTTCTAAAGCTTATCTGAATCTCTTGGGCCTAATGAAAGTGGAAGCCTTACAGAGACTTTCATATCTTTTCTGCATTTTTACTTCTGCCCCTAAAGCAGAAGTGTAACAGGAACGAAGGAAATCAAACAATCTGAATTTCTTAAACCACACAAACTTTCAATTCATCTTTTGGATAATGTTTCACAACAAGACAGAAGTCATGTTTTACTCAGATGACTCACTCATTAATTAAGGGATTTATATTAATAAACAGCTTTGAAAAGCCAGCAAAGCACAAGGGATGCATGTAAAAGAAAATCAGCATTTAGGTGACAAAATAACAACTACCAAGAGAAACTTCAGCAAAGGCCTTCTGTCCGCTGGTGGCTTTCAAAGCAAAGCTACCTTCTTTCACCACTGTCAAATATCAGTCAGTATTGAAACCATAAAATGTAGTGCAAAACCATTCTTTTATGGTTTTAAACAGCATTTTTGTTCAAGTGAACAAATAACATAAAAAATAAAAAGAGCGAGCCTGCTTTCTTTGTTAACCTAAACTGGCTTTGTAAGAACACAAGCACAAAAAGAACAACCTAGGTATTAACAGACAGATCTGAAGTGAAAAGATTCCTGGAAAAACTAAATCAGGAGGTGCTGCCCAACTTTTACTCTTGCCTAATTACTGCAAATTCCTACACCTAGGAACATGGAATAGCCAGAAACAGCAAACAGCGTGTAACCAGCAGCCACAGCTTTTGGATTATATGTAACCAGTCATAAACCTGGACTGGCACCAGTATTACTACTTTGGTCTGTGTCTTAATGGAAGTATTCTTTGGGATAAGGATAGAGGAAAATGTCTGGTATTCTAAAACTGGTATGCATGTTTAAAAAGACTCCCAGTACAGTACAGTTTGTCCTGTGGTGTCAATCAACAAGCTTCATCTCTATGTCAGCATTCTGAGGTGTGACTGCTTTGCTTCTGCACTGGACTACTCTGGTTGCTGTGTGATATCCTCAACAAGTACAGTTGCAATGCAGTGACAAACCCTGCAGCCCTCAAGCCTGCAGAAGCTCTCTACTAGTAACATGAGCAGAACTGCTCTGGTTGTTTTGAAGCCTATGTTTAAGGAGGAGTTTTGTGATTTCCATCCTTCACACCTCTGAGATACAATTTATTTTAGAGAAAATGTCTGCTGACACTGATTGAGGCAACTAAACAGTGCTTAGTTTTCAGTAGCCCTTCTCTTTTCTGCATTTTTCAGATAATAAATTTCATATAATTATTTGAAGATAGTTACCTTAGCAATGAGTTGGTGGATGAATCTTCTAGTAGGTTTGCTTTCTACATGGTTCTACCCCTGCACGTACCTGTCACCCACACACCACTCTTTAACATTTTCGCTCCTAGTTTCTGTTTTGAATCTTAGATTCAATGTCTTACCACGGCATCTACCATCAAAAATATGACTGGAAGTCTAGTAATTGAATTATAGACATGTCTATATGGTTGTTGAACACCTCCAGGGATGCCAACTTCAACACCGCCCTGAGAAGCCTATTCTAACGTCTGACCACTCTTTCAGTAATGAAACTATTGCTAATATTCAATCCAAACCTTCCCTGCAGCTACGTGAGACCCTTTCTGATGCACAGCTTTCCAGCCGTTTTGCCCCAAACCTATAGTGCTGCATGGGGTTGTCGTGACCAAAGTGCAGGTGTTGAACCTCATACAACTGACCTCAGCCCATTGATCCAGCTTGTTCAGATCCCTCTGCAGACTTCCTACCCTGAAGCAGATCAACCCTCTCACCCAGTTTGGTGTTATCTGCAAACCTAACAGGGTACACTCAATCCTCTCATCCAGATCACTGATAAAGATATTAAATAAGACTCGCATCAGACCAGAGTCCAAAGAATTATTTTTGACCAAAGAGGCAAAGTAATGGCAATGTTTTATCGTCATCTCTTAACAAAAAGTAGCCAAGAACAAAACAGCAGTGGGCATGGAAGGCTCCTTGCAGCCAGCAGCAGTGTTACACTGCTTTTACCCTGGGCTTGAGGCCAAGTCTTGCCATTTGGCCTGACCTGCTTGGCATGTGACCTTGTTACATGAGGCTATTTCAGGCACCAGTATCAAATTTGAACTGTCTTGAACAATTATTGGAACACAAAGCCTTAACAATGGCTGTTTTAGGATAGTGACAGAATACCTAACACTAGGGGAGAAGAAAAGGCAGCATCTCAGAATTACCTAACCCTAAAAAAATGGCTGTCCCTCAGCTTTTCTGCTGGGACACACAGGGCGGTTGTTCTTCTCAACAAGGCCGAAAGCTTCTCTTCCTCTTGCATAAAAAACATAGTTTGTTAAGACACCACCTAACTTCTGGTCCTTTCCTGATAAACCCTCACCTTTTTTCAGTTAGTTGCTCTTGGCAAGTCCAGTGGCTCAGAAGATACCAGCCTGGGGCTGGCTCCGTACAGCCTCATGCTGACCAGCGTGGTGGTGAGGCCTTACCATGGTCTGGTGTGAACCCCACACGCCGGCCTGGCCTTTGGGGCTCCAAACAACTGTCACGGTCAGAAAGACGTTAACGGCCCTGAGCTTATCGCCCAGTTCGCATCGACACCTTTCCCAGCGTCTCCTGCTGTCACCGCCATCGTTGCAGGTCTGAGAGGTGGCCGGGCGCAGCGGGCAGACTGCAGGCCGGGCCGGAGAGCAGCCGGCAGTCCTGGGTCCAACCGCTGCCTCAGGGCCACTTTGGGCGGGAAGCGCGGTGTTAAAAGTGGCCGTCGCTGCCGACCTCCCACCGGAGCACATCCCACTGCCGGAGGGGTAGCTGGCGGCCTTCGAGCGGGGCTACCCTCGTCCCCGGCAAGGCTACCCGCAGCACGGGGCGCCAGGGCCGGGGCGGGCACCGAAGGAGGCGGGAGCAGCGACGAGACCTGCCCTGAGCGAGAGAACTTCTTAAAGTCCCGCCGCCTCCCGGTGCCCAGCGGAGGCGCGGGGAAGCAGCAGCATGGCCCGGCTCGGTAGCGTGTGCTGCTGCTGGGGTCTCGTCCTCCTGTGGGCGGCGGTGGGGGGCCGAGCAGGTGAGGCGAGCGACTGGGCGGGAGGCAGGCCCTGAGAGGGCAGCAGCGGGGGCCTTTCCCCGGAGACACCTCTCCGGGGCGGGCAGGGAGAAAGGGAGACAGGGAGGTCGCCTTCAGCATCCGAGGCGGGGACCTGGCAACCGGGAGGGGCTGTCCCGCCGGCGGAGCTCGGGCCGGGGCTCAGCTGTGGCTCCCGAGGAGGCAGCGCGGCTCGCCCGGGCCCAACCCGGGGGACCGCTGGGCTCGGCGCTTCACCTTGGGCAGGAGCCGAGAGGCAAAGCCTTCCCCACGCCGCCTTGGAAAACGGGTGTGACGCGGGAGCGGCCTCGTCCCTCGGCAGTGCACCCCCGGAGGGACCCTGCAGGCCGGGCAGGAACCGGCTGCCTCATGGGCTTGCTTCAGGAGCACCTCATGTTTGCCGGCTGGGACAGGCTCTGCCGTGGTGCCTCGTGGGTGTCAAGTGCTGGCACTTCATGCCTGCATACTTTCAATGTCTTTCTCGTTCCCCGAATGGTCAAAGGGAACCAAATGAAAAACGTAAACTTTGGGAAGCTGCCTGGAGCGCCTGGTGGTGCTAGGCTTTAATGTCATCTGCGTGCACGGGTGGCATTTAGGATAGACACTTCGTTTTGGTACTGTGGCCTACAGCATGCTGTGACTTGCATCTTTAACAGGGTTTTAGTGCTAGGTTGTGGGTACAGGTCATCCTTCAGAACTTGTAGCACGATTGTTGTTTTCTGTGTTGACGTTTGACTAAGTAAATAAGTTGTTTTTTATGGTATTAACACCACTTCATGCTAATTGTATGCTCATGGTTGGTTTTTGTCATATATTTGCCTAACTGCTTTCTCAGTTAAAGCTGTAAGGCTTCAATGAGGGTAGTTCTGTAACTGAAACTTTTGTAATGCTTTTGAGCTTTCTTCTGGTGACTGCTGTAGTTTTCCTGCCTCCTGACTTTAGAGCATTGTTCTTGTCCCAACTTCAGAGTTAGGTGAGATGCAAACAGCTTTTGGCAAATGCAGTAAAGCACGTGTTGGTGAGTTTCAGTTTCCCATAGAATCTCGGCATCCTGCTTAAAAACTGAGTTTCTGGTGGATGCACACCACTCCATTGTATCCAACAATGTGCTAGTAAGTGACGTTCGAACTTAGCATTATTGCTTTTATGTTCATGTCAAAGTATGAAATGGATTTACCAGCAGCTGGAAGGGTGGGGAAAGGAGTCTCTAAGGGAGGGAATTTAAGAAGTGCTGAGGAAGTGTGAAATATGTGAACGTGAAGCTGACTCTGGAAGCTCAATAAAGGTTAGTGACAGACAGCAGCCATTCGGAGCAGAATGTCCATTAGAGAATTCCAGATACCGTTTGTACTGATGGCATGAGTAGGTAGTTGGGAAGAAAATCTCAGCAGGGCAGTATGTCCGTTTTCTGCTTTCAGTAGATTTTGAAGATCTTAAGGGCAGGATTACCTGCTAGGAAATTGCAAGTTAATAAATTAATTTCCACAAAGCAAGGAGAAATCCAGGTAACAGCTGCTTTCACGTGCCCAAAATGTTACAAGCATATAATTTTACAGACAGTCCTACCTCATCTTGCAGACTTACTTTTCAAACTTACCTGCATTGGCAAAAATTAAGTATGACATCAGCAGGACTGAAGGAAGGGTCAATTGTGAACAGTGCAGAGGAGTGAAAAAGTCAGTTTAAGGTATAAAATAGTTTTGGCCAGTGCCTGGCTGATTCCTTGCATCATAATTGAAGTAGAAAACAGTAGCAAATAGAAATGCCTTTAGGCTATTTAATGGAGTAAATACTTGGCCTTCAATACTGTGAATTGTCTGCATTTTCTTTTTAATGGTTCCTTGTTCTTTAGCATTTTGAATGTCTTGGAGAGTCTACATCATACTGTTTAGAAACTTTTTTTTCTGAAGGATGTTCTCCATTAAAAATGGCTTAAATTTAGGGGCTCAGATTAGTGAAGCTACTTGTGACACATATTTTGTTTTCTTTGGTGACTTATACTAAGGACCTGTAACTGGTGAGTTGTCTGTATCAGCTAACCTTTACTAGTAAGTACCCTCGTGAGCATAAAAACCATGCAAGACTCAGGTTCTCAGTTTATAGTTCACGTTTGAATATTGCTTCTCATGTAAGCACACATCAGGGGATTAGGCTTCAAATAATGACAGGCCTGTTACAGGCAAATTGAAAAATTACTTAGACTTGAAATGTGTAAGGAAGGTGAATGAAGGCTAGAATAGAAAGCCAAATAGCTTGTATTCAGGCAGAGTAAGAACACATTTGCTCCTTTAATTGGAAGTTACTGGGTTTTGTATTCAGTTCTTGTGTGGTTTAAAATAATCTCTAAAGAAGTTCTGGGGTTCTTAACATGTGCTTTATAATGGATTCCAATCATAACTATCCAGGGCCACAAGGATGATCGCTGGAGCTGGAGCACCTATCCTATGAGGACAGACTGAAAGTGTTGGGTCTATTCAGTCTGGAGAAGAGGAGGCTCCGAGGTGACCTTATTGTGGCCTTGCAGTATCTGAAGAGAGCCTACAAAAAAGCTGGGGAGGGACATTTTAGGCTATCAGGTAGCGACAGGACTAGGGGGAATGGAGCAAAGCTGGAGGTGGGGAGATTCAGACTGGATGTGAGGAGAAAGTTCTTCAGCATGAGAGTGGTGAGAGCCTGGAATGGGTTGCCCAGGGATGCGGCTGAGGCCCTGTCCCTGGAGGTGTTTAAGGCCAGGCTGGATGAGGCTGTGGCCAGCCTGATCTAGGGTAGGGTGTCCCTGCCCATGGCAGGGGGTTTGGAAGTAGATGATCCTTGTAGTCCCTTCTAACCCTGACTGATTCTATGACCCTTTGAAATGTCAGTTCAATGTATTATTTTAAACAAAAAGAGGGATCTAATTTTTTGTAGCGGGAAAAAATAGGACAAACTCTACCAAATTATGAAATAGAACAGAAATATCAAATGCTTCTTATTATGGTTGACCTGAAATATTTAAATGTCTCACTGTGCTAATATAATCTTTACTACTGAATGTTCACTATATGAGAAGGGTATATGTGACACAGGAGATGGGCAGCTTTGTGCTGGAGGTTTTATTTGTATTTCTAAGATGTGCAAAATTAGTGCTCAGTGAAACAGTGGTAGCTTCCTTAGTTAGTGGAAGGTGTGTAACTGAAGTCTACAAAGTTCATCTGATAACCTTTACCAGAAAAAAAACTTCACATTTGAAAAGCCATAAATAAAAATACAGATTAAAAGTCAGTATCTGAGGAGCCCAGTGGGTATCCTGTTAGGAGGTGCTTAGAGTTGTTAATTTGTCATCGTACATGCAACTTAACCAATGCTTTGCCGATTATGAGCTTGTTTCTCAGAATAAGGAGAAATAGGAAAATTAATTCTTGTTCTCAAACCTTGTAGCTCTTGAATTCTCAAAGAAAAGGAACTTCTGTTAATTTCTCCAATTATAAAGTCTAATAGCCTATCTCTGTATATGTGCCTTAAAATGACTTATGGTTGGGAAAGCATAAGTAAAAGCAGCTGTTGCATATTGCCAAACAAATTTTGCTGGTATTCTTCAGGCATTGCAGGTGTTATTTTTGTAAGTGACATTTATTTAATAAATACTAATGGTAGTTACCAAATACTATGTTTGTTAGATGGTCTTGGGCCAGCTTGCTTCATAGTTCTTCCTCAAACTTCTCTTCCTGTTCTGTCTTTCCTTACTGCTACTCTTTCATGTCCTCTCCGGCATGTGACTTCTATTTTATCTTCCTTCAGTCCTCTTGCTTAGCATTTCTTGTAGCTGTTTGGTTTGTGGTTTTTTTTTAATATTCTCCCAAACATGTATTTCCACTCTCCTGCTGCTACCAAACAAGGACAAACTCCATTTTTGACATAACCTTGGCAATGCTTGTATTGAGCCAAAACCACAGAGAACAAATTTAGTATTTCAGCCTGAAAACCAAGGGGACTCCTGCCATCTCCTAGCCATGGCTGAAATACCTTTACTTTTCTGTTATTTAGGGTAAAATCTTGGCACAAAGCAGATGCTTCTCATTTGTTAAAGAAACTCCATTACTCTCAACAGCTGTAGTGCCTATTTTTTGATATTTTTTTGGCAGAAGCATTGATATACCTTTAAAAATGGCAATTTGAGGAAAAGTTCCTCCCAGTCCCTGCCGACTGCAGAAAGGAGAAGGAACACTTCACTCCAGGCTTGCTTTGTTGTTGCATTTCTCGAGTTCTTCCACCATACAGCATTGTGTGTGGTGTACAGTAGTTGTGGTGGAATCGATGCAGAGCAGTTCTGCTGGCTGGTTAGTTTGCATGGAGGGAAACATGACTACACTGACCTACCCTGTCCCCAGGGATTTGGAGTTGTTTGTTGCAGTAAATAGTGTGTACTCTGGCTTGTTATTTAGGCTGCTGGAATGGCCACAGATTATCATAGAATTATAGAATCAACCAGGTTGGAAGAGACCTCCAAGATCATCCAGTCCAACCTAGCACCTAGCCCTATCCGATCAACTAGACCATGGCACTAAGTGCCTTATCCAGTCTTTTCCTGAACACCTCCAGGGATGGCGACTCCACCACCTCCCTGGGCAGCCCATTCCAATGGCAAATCACTCTGTGAAGAACTTCCTCCTGATATCAGGCCTATACCTCATGGTCTCTTTTGTTCTTCAGAGTCCTAATAGGCTGAAGTACTTGTCAGCATTCTCAGCTAAACACTGAGTGTCTAACTTGGATGATGTAGAATGATGAGTGGATTCATTGAGGTGTTGCATTTGATTCAGATCTAAGAAGTTACCAATACAACTACTGGCATAAGAGGAACTCTGCTCACCTTCTAAAAATAATTGCAAAAATGCCAGCATTGTTCCTGTCCCTGCAGGACACATAGGAGATAGTTTGGAAATGTCCAGTTGCTTCTTGTGTATCTATAGTCCGTGTTATACTTTGTTTCTGGGTGGTTTTCTTGGCAAAGCTAGTTCTGGTTTAGATGAACACAAAACTCTATCAGATTGGCTGATGGCAAATGCTTCCATTACATTGTAGAGTGTGTTGTAAGTGTACACATTTACAAGCTTGTAGTTTTAACTCCATCTGTAGCAAGATGAAGACTTACATTCTAAATTATAACAATTACTATATAATTATATATGCGTTCCTTGAAATAAACGTAGCAATTTCATGTGTAGGTATTTTGACACTTTAGACCAGGGCAATTAGATTGCAGAAACCAAAGTAAAAAAGAACAAGGTGAAATGGGGTGATGCATGAATGAGTTGGGGGGGATGTTAAAAAATCATTAATGGGAGATTGTTTTCAGCATCCTTGTTAAGCTATGCCTATGACAGTTAACTTTGATGCTGTTCCTCTAAAGGCCTCTCTAAGTCTGTTGAAAATTATCCTGTTTCTCCTTCTCTCTCATCCTCCTCTAGTCCTGGTGATCTTCAGTTTAAATTTGTCATGTAGTGAAGTTGGGGCAGGGCAAACTGCATGGGTAATTTTAAAGTTTGTTCTGACTTTTGGAAATAGCTCTGTGTGTTCATGCTCTGGCAGAGCATAAAACAAAGAAACAGCCTGCTGGGTTAGAATACCTGTGTCCGATCAGTCTGTCTGGCACCAGCATCAGCCTTCTTTAAAGAAAAAGAAAAGAAAGCAAAGGCTATTTTGATTCAGGCAGAAGAGAGTTTCTTTGGCTTAGGTATTTAGTCTGTGGGCACTAATAACAATACCCAGCTGCCCTGGTTCCCCTTCACTACTCACCACCTCTCCAGAGCCTGCTGAAGAGGTGGGAAGAAGATCAACTTTTCCCCTACATTGTTCTTGTGCTTTTTACTCTTTCCTCAAGTGTCTTTGTGTACTGGGCACACGGTCCATGTCCTGTAGTGGGCTGCTTGGGTGGAATCAGCCTTCCCCTTTATTGCTGAACAGGTTAGTTGTGTTCTGCACCAACCCCTTGCATCACTTCTTCCACAGGACCTCCCTGTCCCTGACCTCTTTCCTTCTGTGAATTTCAGCTGTGTAAGGTGGCCTTTGGCTCTTTTCAGTGATGACCCTTATCAGCTTGCTTTTCTCTTACAGATTTTCAGTCTGAGTGGTTCCCCGTGTTTACCCTTAAGATAAATCAGCAATTACCCCATGTCTTACTAGAAGACAGTTAGGGACACAACAGAAAAGTAAGGTTATAGCTGCCTGAAGAGTTATCCAAAGTCTGTCATGTTTCAGTCCTTTAAATAGCCTCAGTACCTGGCAGAAGAAAAACATGTTTTTAAATACTGTGTTCCAAGTCCATGAAATGACTTCATCTCTAAATAGAGATTCATGTAAAGACTTCTATTCATAGAATGGGGGGTGGGAGGAAACAACCCTCCAGTTCCTTCCCTATTAAAATTCTGATTTTGCTAACACTTCCTTTTCACATGAGAAATGTCCCTAGTACCTCAGGAAGACTGGTGGTTAGTGGTACAAAGTCTAGCTGGAGGCCAGTAACTAATGATGTGTGCCAGTGGTTGGTACTGTTCAGCATTTTTGATCTGGGTGATGGTGCAGTGTGTACCCTTAGCAAGTCTGCTGTTTGATACAAAACTGAGAGCAGTGGCCCGCACATCAGAGGGTTGTGCTGCTGTTCAGAGGGATCTCAACGAGCTGGGGAAATGAGCTAATGGGAGCAGTTTAATAAAAGGAAATGCCAGGGAATAACCCCATGTGCTAATACATGCTGAAAGCTGAGCATTTTGAAAGCAGCTTTGCAGAAAAGGGCTCGAGGGTCCTGGTGGATGCCCAGCTGAACATGATCCACCTATGTGCTCCTATGGCAACAAAGAATAACTGTCTTCTGAGTTGCTTCAGGTGCAGTGTTGCCAGCAGGCTGAGGGATGTGATCCTTTCCCTCTCCACAGGATTGGTAAAGGCATGCCTGGAGAGCTGAGTCCAGTTCTGGGCTCCCCAGATGTGGAGTAAGTGTGACAAAGGGCTGTGAAGGTGACTGGAGCATCTGTTGTGTGAAGAATGGCTGAGAGCTGGGACTGCTCTGGATGGAGAAGGTGCAAGGGAGCTCTCATCAATGTGTAAAAAAATACTTGAAGGTAGGGTGTGAGGAAGATGGAGGTTAGGCTCTTGTCAGTGGTGCCCAGTGACAGGGTCAGAGCCAGTGGGCACAAACTGAAACAGGACACTCTCCTTGAACATCAGAAAATACTCTGTTCTGAGAGTGAGCAAGCACTGGTACAGGTCATCCGGAGAGGTGGTGAAAGTCTCCATCCATGGAAATACTTTAAAGTTGTTTGGACAGGATCCTGGGTAGTTTTCTGTAGGTGACCCTACTTGAGCAGTGGGCTTGGACAAGGTGACTTCCAGAGGTCTCCTCCAACTTCAGCCTTTCTCAGTAAGAAACTGTTTTAGCTGTTCTTTCTCAGACACTAGCAGAGAACAACTTTGCAGCTGTTCAGTGACACAAATTACTCAACAGTCTGGTAGCATGGATGAAAACTGGCTTAAAGTGATGGAATAAATGCAGTGTCAAAGTGATTAGTTGGAGAAAGTTGGGTTCTTGGAATGTGTTTTTGCTTTTTTATTCAAGGAAGAGAGTCAAATACATCCTGGTTCTTCATAAAAATGGCTTCTTTATGCTATGTTTTAAAGCACTGAATAAAGTGGATGCACTTCATTTGAAATCAGACTATCTGCTTAATCACAAACATCATCTTGAATACTGTGTTCAGTTTTGGGCTCCCCACTTCAAGAGGGACAGGGATCTGCTGGAGAGGATGATTAGGGGACGGGAGAGGGCATGGCTTATGAGGAGAGGCTGAGGGACCTGGGGCTTTGTAGTCTGGAGAAAAGAAGATTTAGGTGGGATTTGATCAATGTTTATAAGTATCTGAAGGCTGGGCAGGAGAGGGGGGGACAGGCTTTGCTCACTTGCTCCCTGGGATAGGACAAGTAGCAATGGGTGTAAATTGCAGCAAAAGAGGTTCCACCTCAACACAAGGGGGAACTTCTTTACTGTAAGGGTCACAGAACACTGGAATAGGCTTCCCAGGGAGGTTGTGGGGTCTCCTTCTCTGGAGACTTTCAAGGCCTGTCTGGATGTGTTTCTCTGTGATCTGTGTTAGATAGGTTTGCCCTGCTCTGACAGGGGGGTTGGACTCAATGATCTCCATGGGTCCCTTCCAACTCCTAACATCCTGGGATCCTGTGAACATTTTGCTTACAGCTTTTTGAAGATCATTGGGTATTATATTGGTTTTGTACTGCCTTTTTTATAGTTCCATGCAAAGTATTTTGTGGGGGGTCAACCAGAACTACATCTAGCTCTCTGTTCTGCAGCTGTTACGGAGCATGGTGCATAAAATAGATTGTTGTGAGCAGTAGTAACCAAATTGCAATTTCTTGCTGTAAATTGGCAGAACTAGAAGAGTTCTGGAGAAGAGCCAGGGGACAGGCAGGACTAGCTGACACTCACTGGAGGAGAATCAGGGGAATGGAGCTGCTGGTGGTTTCTTACCAGTTGTGCATCTTTGTGAGCTTATCCCTTAAGATCAGTCGTGAGTAGAGATCTAATATAATCAGATCCCATTTTAAGGAAGGATGCATTACAGTTGTAGGGTTTGGTTTTCTTTGTAGTGTACCCTGCTTTTTGTTCTTCATCTCAGCAGGATTAAAACCCAGTTAATGAAGAATGTTTCTTAGCAGTTCAAACAGAGCTCTGAGCAGTCAAGTGCCCTTCCTTCTCATTGCTTTTACTGCTGAGATCAGTTTTTTTCTGACTACGTGATAGGGGTTGTGTGTCTTAGAAAGCATTGCATACCTGTGGTATGTCTTCAAGCCTGTGAGCCACTGAATTAATGTTTTTGCTTGGTAATGCCACTTCCAGAATTAGTTACCCAGAAAATTTTAAGAAACTTTTATAGCCTTTTGAATCTTTAGGTGGAAAACAGTCAAGATGAATTTCTAAGCCTTTGCAGTTGTTAAGGCATAGTGTAATCTAAAGTTGCTTTCAATAAGTTTTATATACATTTTCTTCTGGGCTAGGTAAGGAAATACTTTACTGAATTTTATGTCAGGATTCAACTCTGTTGGAGCTCTGTACTGAAAGAGTTTTAGATAGTTTCCAGAAGAGCAACACAAGAGTATTTTAGCTGTAAGCTTTTGTCTTGGTAAAACTCCAGTTAGTTCTCTGTCACTTTTCAGTGTTTTAACATTAGTTTTGCTATGGAGAGGGATACTACACCTGATGGAAATCTATGAAATTAACGTTTTTAATTGCCAAAATATTGTCTTGATGCTGTGATATTAAATAGGAAATACCTACTCAGGTTTGTTTGTTTCCCTTGTCTGCTTTCTTCTTCCCCACAGAAATCCGCTATGCCACTGTGTACTGGAATAAAGCTGAAAAAACAATTCAGGTCAAGAATGTACTGGACAGGAGTGGAGATGCCTATGGTTTCTACAACGACACTGTACAGACAACAGGTTGGGGAGTTCTGGAGATCAGAGCAGGCTATGGCAGTCCAACCTTAAGCAATGAAGATATCATGTATGCAGCTGGCTTCTTGGAAGGTTATCTCACAGCTCCGTAAGTACGGACTGCTGTTCAGTCAGGTTGTGTTAGCTTCACTAAGGCTCTGCCTAGGTGTACTTATCTCTGGTTAAGCTTAAATATAAAACTTTAGCTTTGTCTTGCTGCATAGAGAGCCCAATCCATGGTGAGCCCGATGAGATCCCAAATAATGTTCTAATAGCAGCAACCTACACCTTCTTCCCCTTCTGCTTGCACACTAGGTTTGGAGTATTCTTGGCTGTATTTTAAACAAACTTTAGGCCTATGCCTGTTCCTTTAAACATGGTCTGAGTGTGAAACAATGTCCTCAGGGACTTTATCTGATGTCTTAGTCTAAGCCTGGGTTTAGTGGAAGGAGTTTTCCTCTTTGTTTTGCCATGGGTGTTAAGAGAAGATTCACAGAAGTGAAGGTACTCAGCAGGTTACTGTGCTCAAGGCTTTTGCCTTCTTTAGGTTAGATGCTTACTGAGGCTGGTTCCTAGCCCTAGCTTTTGATACTGTAGTGCTCCCAGCTTTAGCACTCCCAGGTCCTTCTCTGCAGGTCTGCTTTCCAGCAGATCATTCCCTAGCCATGGTGGTGTATGGGGTTATTTCTCCCCAGGGGCAGGTTCTACCATTGCCCTCCTTGAACTTCATGAAGTTCCTCTTTGCCCAGCTCTCCAGCCTGTCCATGTCCTGCTGAATGGCAGCACAGCCTGATGGTTTTCCAACCACTCCTGCTAGTCCTGTATAGCCAGCAAACTTGCCAAGGATGCCCTCTATTCTTCCTTCTAGATCATTGATGAATATATAATGAACAAGACTGGATCTAGTACTGACCCCTGAGAACACTGCTAATTGAATCCTTCAGCTAGACCCCACACCACTGATCTGTGCTCTGTCACTTGGCCAGTTCTTGGTCCACTTCTTTGTCCACTAATCTAACCCACACTTCCCAAGCCTACCTACTGAGGGTGTTATGGGAGACAGTGTCAAAAGCCTTGCTGAAAATGAGGTAGGCAACATAAGCTGCTCTTCCCTCATCTACCCATCCAGTCATGCCATCATGAAAGCCTATCATATTGATCAAGGGTAATTTTGCCTTGGTGAATCCATGTTGACCCCTCCTGATAACCTGTTACTCTACATGCTTGGAGATGACCTCTAGAATGAGCTGTTCCATCACCTTTTCAGGGATGGAGGTGTATTGGCTGATCTGTAGTTCCCTGGGTTCTGCTTCCTGCCTTTTCTCTTTAACTGTGTTCCCATCGGTCTGCCTGGCCCACTCAGCTTGTCTTCAGAGAAGCTCTCCAGCACTACTGTGACTTCTGCTGAGTGTCTCTGAACACTCATTCTGTTTTTGCAGATGGTAGTGCCCACAGAAGCTGTCTGGTGAGCAGGAGCTCCATCTTGACAGTGACTGTAATTTGGAGATCTTCAGGAGTTCTTGGCTAGCTCAGTTCTTGCATCACACTTAAGGCATAAAGGAGAGTTTCTAGACACATCTAGGCTTCATCATGTAAGCAAAAGAGTGGCAAAATATCTCTCCTCAAAGTGTATAGTTTGGTCTCAGTAGGAACTCAAGCAGAATGTAAAATGACCAGAGTTCAAACAAAGCTCCAAACAACCAGCCAAAAAAACCCCTGTGCTAGCTCTGTATCATCTCAGTTTGCTGGGGAAGAATTAAACTGAGCTCTTACCTATATAAGTTGGGTAGTAAAATTGATAGCTACACCATTCAGACCTGTTTACCAGCAAGAGGAGAAACACAGGCCTTTTCTACAGCATGAATCATCTTTCTAGTGTTGGCACCTGATTCAGATAGTATCTGCTATGTTGAAATCGCAAAGTTATGGATAGAATAAATCCAATTCTATTGTCTGTGGTGTCTGGAGATCAGACTTGTTTTTATCACCAGTCTGTTGCCTCCCTGTAAGGTCCAGGTCTGGCATTCAGACAAAGATGTTTGCTTTGGTTTTTTTTGGTGTGAATTCTCTTCCCCCATTACAGGCAGAAGTGTTAATGAGGTCTCACTTTACTCAGGGAATGGCAGACCTCATCCAAATCTGTGACATGAAGCACATACTTCTAATCAGCTCCAATTGGGACATTCCAGATGCCCAAGAGCAGTATTTAAATTTTAAGCAACACTAATTGTACTCTTCTCTGATACTGCCTCAGCTGACCTGAGTCCTGTCATCTTCCTCTCCAGTTTGAAGAAGCAGGACTCTGTTTTGCTGTTTTAACACTTTGAGTTCTTGCCCCAGCTTTGTACTTGCCTTGCATTTGACCTTAGATACAGAAGCAAAGCCTTACCTTACTCTAACAATCTAATTTACTTCAGAGGATAATACTCCCATGTGCAATCCATGCACATAAAAGCTTTGTTAAAGAACAGAAAAAGCAAACAGGGCAACTAGGGGAAAAGAAAAATTAGTTCCAGGACTTGTATATGCTAAGAGAGGACATAAATGAAGGAAGGCCATTAAAGAAGCTGTTTTCACAGCCCTGGTTCTGAGCTAACCTAGTCTTTACATGAACCATCACAGCTTAGAGATACTAAGAGTGTAAAAACTGTCTTGCATTGCATAACCTTTGAGAGCAATATGAAGAGCAGAGCTGATGGTTGAACCTGGAAACCTGATTGTCTGTTCTGGCTAGGCAGTGATTAGGGTAGTGTCCTGTTTTCATCCTGCTCATCTTGTTCTCATCCCTAAAAGGCCATCTGCCAAATGAACTGTCTTGTGCTAGTTGCTCCTCTGCCTCAATGCAGTGAGAGCTCTGACATGGAGCATGTTATGCTATGATTTCCTTCCTAAAACAACCTGGGATTTTTCTTTGACAAATTCTATGTGGTGTCTGCAGGATTAGAGAATATTGATCTGCCTCTTCTAGTTCTTGAAGAGGACAGAGTTGTTTCTGATTATGTAGTCTTGAGTTACCTGGAAGAGAGGAAGCTAGAACTGAAACTGCTGTTGTAGCTGCAGTTTAATGAAAGGTGTAGCTTTGCCAAACTGCTGAACACTCAACCTGTCTTGCTCCAGCACCTGCCTTCCCAAATCTCATCAATTTGTGTCAGTCCTGGCACTGATCAGGGCCTTTCATGCATCAGTTCATCCACTGGCACTGTAGAGAGCTGCCTTCTTGCGCCAGCTTTGTTAGTGTTTTGTCTGACTGTGTGCAGATCGTGAGATTTGGTAGTTGGAGTGGTACCAGAGCTGAGATAAGAAGCAGCAGGGTCATGCAGTCAAATTCTTAAACAGCTGAGAATGGAGCAAGAGAGGGAAAGAGGTCAGTGGACAGTTCTTTAATCATCAGCAAACCATTTGGTCACCTCTGAGTGTTTCTCCTGAGGGGAAAAAGGGAAGAGCTCCTGTCTTCATCCCTCCCATGAGGAGTTGCCCTTATGAGTTGTAGTACAGGGAATTCTGTCCTGCTGGCAGGTGCTTTCCTTGAGGCTAGTGTCTGTTTCTTAGTTCTGTTTTCTGTCTCTCAGCACTTGGTAGGAGCTAATTTTACTGATGACTGAGTAGTTCCATCAACTCCAGACCTCAGCAAAATAATTTTCTGCTGATTTCTACATAGAAGTAACTCTTCTCTCCCCCTTTTTATTTTTTCTTATTTTTTCTCCAGTTTAATGTCTGGAAAAAGAAAGTTGGTTAAGTTTGATGCAAACTAAGAAATGTTGAAGTTCTGTTTTGGTTTGAACCAGAGAATTACATTTCACCTAAAATGCAAGGGTGATTTTTAACTCCTGAGCAATTTTTTGCAGTTGATTTAATCTTGAAAGGTAAAGGACTTCAATGAAAGATAAAGCCCAAACCAACCAAAGAAACCCTTACAACTTT
Organism: Tricholaema leucomelas; assembly: GCA_013400475.1. Classification (NCBI taxonomy): domain Eukaryota; kingdom Metazoa; phylum Chordata; class Aves; order Piciformes; family Lybiidae; genus Tricholaema lacrymosa; species Tricholaema leucomelas. The sequence continues at coordinate 620,896 of WAAF01018539.1, read as the reverse complement.
TGTTCCTATAAGTTAATGGGGATGAAACAGTTAACTGAATTCAAAACTAACCAAAAAATAACAATATTTTTGATCACCATAAAGCTGAATTCATTTAGGGCTGGTGGGAGTGGGAACTTCTGTGGGAACACATAGGCTAAAGTTAAATATCTCTACTTTAAAGCATGTTTAGCTTAAGAAGAAGGGAAGAAACATGCTTAATGGTAAGTAAAACCTGGTAGATGCCAGGCTGAAGTTACCTCTCAACTGAATCAGCAAGTTATATTCTTTTCACCTCTGTGGCTTGTTTTCTTTGATTCCAGATAGAATAGCTCTGTAGTAAAGTTTCTGTTGTGCTTTACATTACTGTGCTAATGCTTTCAAAATGCTTCTGACCTACAAATATCCTCTGCATGTGGCATGCTCTGAAGTAGTTCAATTTCATTCTTGCTCATCTTTCTGTTGTGCTGCAGTTTGAGGAGGTATTGGCAAGGTCAGTTATTTTAAGTTGCATTTCAACAATCTGTTGGTGTGGCCTTTGCTGTTTGAAAGTGATTTCTGGCATTAGGAAAAACTCACTTTGTGGACTGATGCTTGTCTGTCAATGTGTTGATCAATGGGTTGGTAAGCAAAAGGAAGGGAAGATGCAAAAGAATAACTTCTGCTGGTTTTGTTCTTTCAGGCACATGTATGACCACGCTGCAAACATGTACCCACAGTTAATCAAGAATCCCATTGTTCGAAGAGGAGTTGAGAATTTTATGGCGTATGTATTTAGTCCTTAGAAAAGAAGTGTTCAAGACTTGGGGTTGGAGGATGGCAGAATTTATGAGGGTGTTTTATTCTCTTCCTTGTGAAAGAAAACATTTCTTTTCCCTCTGATTGAATGCTCTTAGTATGAAAAAGAAATTCTGAATAGACATGAAGAAGGGCAGATGCCTTTCCCTAGTTCTGAGTCTGTCATGAGAACTATTTAAAGCCATTGTTACAAAGGGATTTGGATAATGACAAATTCTGAGGGTCATTCAGGTCAAAATTATTTTGTAAAAAGCTGCTCTGTTGAATGTTTTGCTGAACACTGTGGTCTCCTGGCACCTTAATCTTTTTAGCATTGTGTATGCTTTTCTTCCCTTGGTAGGTTAGCATTTTGTCTGTTCTACCAGTGACGCCAATTCTGTTCTAATCAAAAAAGTCCTGATTCCCTTTCCTCTTGAGCTGTATAAATCAAAAGTAATTCTGCCTAAATAATGCAGCTATACTAGTGGGAATGTACAAGTGGGAGAAGAACCAGGCCAGATACTGGGAAACTCAATTGCAATTGCCAGTTATTTAGATCTGCTAACACTTATGCTTCCTTCCATTACAAGTACTTCTGTGAAACTTTGGTCATTTCTGGGGACTGTTTTTTCCATCTCTCCTTAGTCTTGTGCTTTCCTCAAGGAGTTATAGCTGACTAATTCTGTTATTGGTGCACATATACAAAGGGGATTTGTTTTAGCTTATCCAAAAAGAAGAGAATGAAAACCTTATTGCTCCCTTGCTATCATTTTTTGAGTGTTGCTGTCCTTGTGAGAAAAATGGGATAGCTACCATATCCACATGAATGTTTTGTTTCTTTTCCAGAGTGACTCAGCATAGCTGAGATGTGTTATTAGATGAAGTGGGACAATACCAGATGGGCTTGTATTATTTTTCTGTTCACCATATCTTGGATTCCTGCATCACTGCTTTACTTGATAGCAGTTTTGCAATATGAGCTGATGCGTTTTCCTGGAGATCTTTAGCCTTGAATGTTCTGACAGTGTCATGTCCCTGTTCCCTTTGACATACTTCTTGCATCTTGTTACTTCCAGAAAACTGATTGTGACTGGTTTTATCACCCATGTACTTACTACTGGGAAAGTTTACTTCCTCATCAGGTCATTTTTTCTCCTTTTTGCTGCTGTATGTAATGCTGGATGGAGAGATACAGGAGAATGGAAGAGGTTGAAATCTGGACCAGACTAACACCTCTGGTTCTTTTGGGGGCCTTTGTGCATAGCAAAACAGAGAACCCTGAGAAATCCACAGAATGTTGACTGCTTTTGCCCTAAGGTCTGTTCAGCTTGTACTGCCTTCAGCTTTAAAGCTGGGTTATTTAACTAGTAGCCTCTTGACTGGATTTGGCACATGGTATGTTTGTTCGGCCTCCCACCTTTCCCTTGGAGGTGCAGAGCAGTGTTTTCTTGGTACAGCGGCAGTGTTTGAACACCACCAGCAGAAAGCTTTCATTGCACTTGTGCCTAGGGGAGAGAAATACACTCTTCAAAAGGTCAGTCTGTTTTATCCTTAAATAGGCAATTAAAATGGAATGGTTCATCTGACTGACCAAAGATTCGTTGTCCTTTGCTGACTGTAAAGGGATGCTAGATCTGATGTAGCAGAGTCCCTCACAGAAGTGGAGTTCAGCTCTTCCTTTGATACTAAAGTCTGGTAGAGGCACACTACTGTAGGGTTTGTTGCATGGATCTGAGCATTTATGCCCAAAGGATATAAATGTTATGTCTGCAGGATTTCCAAAGCGTGATTTGCCTCAAAACACTAGGAAGGTTGGATCCTTTGGGTCCTAATACGTTAGTACCTTCCTTGCATTATCAGTGATACTCTAAAACAAACCCAAGAAAGTCCCAACCTGTTTGTTCCTCTGCAGGAAACAAGATCAATGGACAAGACAACAAATCAGAAATAATAAGGATGACCCATTTTGGAGGCATGCTGGCTATATTATTGAACAGTTGGATGGTCTGTACATGGGAGCCCTCGAGTGGGCTAAACTGCACAAACAAACAGTAAGATCACTGCACCTCTCTTTCAGTAGCTGGGGATGGGATGTCAGAGGACAAAAAAAGGGAGAGGAGAACCTGATATAGAATAAAAAGTAATTAGTGACAAGAACTCATTCTACATGCTCTTGTACAGAAACTTCAGGGCTGCTCAGTGTAGGTAATATGACTGAGCACTCATGTTGTGTCACCACAGATCCTTTGCACTTAACTTTGAGCTCTGGGTGCTCCTGTGCTGGTTAGGTTGGGGGTGGCTTTTGTATCCACACTGAATGCTGGAAGGACAGACACTCTTAAAAATGCTCTATGTTGTCACTTTGCAATTGTTATTGAGCAAATGACCCTCTGGGTATAAAGAGTAGCTGCAACAGCATGAATCAGCATGTTGGGAGTGTATCAAACCTCTCATTCTTATTTCTAAGCATCAGATTTTGGATCTTAAAAGCCTCTCTTGTTTTGGAGCATGTTTAACATTGCTAAATGTCTTCTCTTTGGTCTTCCAAGTCTCTCATTACAAAATCTATGGTCAGTGCTGTGGCAGCACTGGGGTTAGGTTTTATTTTGTGGGCTCTTTTATTTTCTTTCTAAAAATCAATTAGAACTGTGTTCTGGATCATAAGCTGGTGTGTAATAGCAAAGCTCTTTCTAACTTCAGTGGAGCTGTGGTAATTACAGTGCTGTCTGTAAGTCTGATGTCTAATAGTTTGCTCAATGTGAGAAGGAAGACTTGGGTGGTTGAACGTTTTTTGTCTTGGTTTAACCATATCAAGAATGTAGAGGAGTTGGGAGTCCTAAATTCCAAACAATTGGGTTTTAATAAAATGCACATCTTGTGTAGAACTTACTCTGGGGCTTTATTGAATGGGGAATTGGCTCAAACAAGTGAACAAATCCAGAATGTTCACAGTAACAGAGGAATCCATCCTGATGGGCCTGAGTTCTAGGGAAGATAGTAAGAAACCTTGGCTTTCTCGGAAAAGAACTCTTGAATTCCCTTTCATAACACCTAATCTGGAAAGCCCTGTGATGCTCATCAATATTCTTGGTTGCTTCAGAATCTTTTAGATTCAGATGAGGGGAGAGGAAGGACTAGTCTGTGTCTGAGCTGTTTTTCCACAATAGGCCCATCCTACCTGCAACGTCTGTACCCTGGTACTTAAATACTTAGATTTAACTGTGTGTTTGATACTGAAAAGCACAGACTTCTGAAGTGACTGAGTCACTTTTATCCTTTTTTTTTCAGAGCTCTCATCAGTGTGCCTGTATAAAAACAGTGCATTTAGAGGAAGCTCAGACATGTGGTTCTTTCTGAAATAACCTGTATCCTCTGTTCTTGAATTATATGCAGTGGATGTACTTTCTTTTCCCAAATATGTCTGGGGCAGTTGATGGGATTTATTTTGACTTCTTTCTGTTGCATTCACAATTTTAGCTTTGGCATTGTTACCTGTGTAGGTATTTCTCACTTGAGATGGTTGCTGTAGTTTCCTGTTTGCCAGAGCCAGTAAGTTAACATCAGTCTCTTGCCTTTGAGTACAGCTTGGACAGTTGTTCTTGCACCTAGATGTTTTGGTTTCCTTGTCATCAGAATGATACCTGGCAGCTCTGCAAAAGTCCTTTGTTGGATCCATGCTAGCTTCAAAGGCTTTTGGGAGATAAGGCTACAATAGTGCTATTTGTGTACATATTTACCACTCCTAAGAGCCCTTTCAGGAAATTAAGAGTGTGAAGGTTGCTATGTTGAGCTTACACAGGCACTAAACAGATGAAAATGCAATGTTGGTGTCTAATATTTTAGCTTTGACACATCCACACTGAGCTGAGGATCAACCCAACTTCTGTAAACTGATGGCTCTTAAAAATAAATCCAAAACTAACCAAGTAAAGAGAAAACCCTGAGGAGACCAACAGTATATTCCTTATTTCATGTGATTAAACAATATCTGCCCTCCAAAGAGGAGGCTATTTTCAACTTTGCTTTTGCAGTACATGTTTTAAGAATGTTAAAAAGGTTCTTTTATTTAATCCTAGAATCAGCCAGGTTGGAAGAGACCTCCAAGATCATCCAGTCCAACGTATCACCTAGCCCTGTCCAATCAACTACACCATGGCAATAAGTGCCTCATCCAGTCTTTAAATCTCTTAGTCTGTTAGGAAGTAGGATGTTTGGCAAATAAATTCACTTACCAGGTGAATTTCTTTTCTTATTCCTTTTTTAATTTTTAAGTATTGGACTTTGATTTAGTTTTGTTCATCATCTTTTGTTTTGATCTTTCTTTGGGCAGTAACTGCAGTAATATTTACTACTTCCGCTGTTCATTTCTCACCTTAAACAATTGAAACTTGTTACTGAAGGCCCCACAACACATTATGAATGTTTTTAAAAGCAAATCTCATTCCTATTTCACATTTTCCTTAGTGCTTTGAGAGTCTCTTGACTTTAGTAGCTGCTGCTTTTTGTTCCTTTAAAAAAATCCTTTCTATCTGTGTAATGTTTTAGGATTCTTGTTAGTGGGAACAAGTAGTAATAACTGTGTGCAGTTGTTTGGGTTCATAAGAGAATATGTTGTATGTGGGTTGTGGTGGTTTTCTTTTTTAACACCACAGGGCCTTGAAAATAAACCCAAACAAAATGTCCCAAACCTAACAAACCCCAATCCAAAACCCAGCATGTGCCAGGCTGTGTTTTGTCCCCTGCTGTTGGGGAAAACACTGTGTACTTCTCAATCTGATTGTACTCTATGTGCAGAGGGCAGTTTTCCCCCACTGCCCTAAGCTTAGAAGAAGAGTAAATGTTACAGAAGAAAGCCTGGGAACCCCTTTTCCTTAGCTCCCAAATGATCAGAGATGTGGGGAAGAGAAGGCAAGGAGGAGATGGATTTTGAAGTTCTTGCATTCCCTTCCCCTGCCTCCAGTGAATGCTTATACATGGACAGAGTGCTGTCCTGAATGCTGGAAAGTTGGTTGGTTGACAAGGATAGGCCAAAAGATCTAAAGCAGATGGGGGAAAGGTGCTGTGTTTACAGAGTCTGTACTTTTGAACACTGATCATGGAGCAAAGTTGAATAAGTTCTTCACAGAGAGAGTGATTTGCCACTGGAATGGCCTGCCCAGGGAGATGGTGGAGTCATTGTCTGTGGAGGTGTTCAAGAAGAGACTGGATGAGGCAGTTAGTGCCATGGTCTAGTTGATTGGACAGGGCTGGGTGCTAGGTTGGACTGGATGATCTTGGAGGTCTCTTCCAACCTGGTTGATTCTATGATTCCATAAGAAGGACATTGAGTTGGAGTTGCTGGAGTGTGGCCAGAGAAGGGCAGTGAAGCTGATGAAGGGTCGAGAGAACCAAGTCTTATGAGGAGCAGCTGGAGGGAACTGTCATTGTTCAGTCTGGACAAGAGGAGGCTCAGAGGGAGACCTCATTGCTCTCTACATGAAAGGAGGTCACAGTGAAGTGGGGGGTTGGTCTCATCTTCCTAGTATCAGGTGACAGAACAAGAGGAAATGGCCTCAAATTGCAACTGTGGAGGTTTAGAAAAAAAATCTTTATGGAAAGAGTGGTCAAGCATTGGAGCAGGCTGCCCAGAAATATGGTGGAGTCACTGTCCCTGGAGGTGTTCAAGAAGTGTGTGACATGGCACTTGAGAACGTGGTGTGTTAGGCTGATGGTTGGATTTGATCTTGGAGCTCTTTGCCAGCTGAAATAATTCTAATGATTACTATGAAAATTGTTCCCTTTCCAGGAGAATGGAAACAAGCTGCTCTGCTCTGGCAGCTAATCTGCTTTGAATGTTACACATGTCATGGTTTCTTATCAGGAGTACACAGAGCTTTTCAAACTTGCAAGTGGGTTGGAGTTTTACATTTAGTGGATTAGCTGATCTGCACTTTGAGGTGTCTTTGAGGAAGACAAGTGCAAAGGTCTTTCCATTGTCCTGTCATGGTAGGTTGAAGCTGTGCCAGATCCGCGTAATGCCTGAATGAGAGCTGGGTTCTGTGCGCACAAATCACTCTGAAATGTTCAATTTTTCTGTTCTCTAAACTTGAGGTTTGCCTCACTTGAATGTTGTAGAACTGTTGTGTCTGCCACAGATAACTGAGCCTTAATACAGTAAGAAAATCTGGAAATCTGGACTCTGAACTGTTTGAGAGTGGCACTAGAGCATATTTTTTTATTCCTGTATGTATAAAGCAAATGTTTTGTAGTGTGATGTTCTAAACTTGTTTTTAATTGTATGGAGTCTGTTTTCCTGCAGGGCTGTTTTGTGTAGGGGCTTCCATTTAAGACCTTCATGAAGGCAACATAATGCTGAATTTGATAGTTACAGGCATCATAAATAACAATGTGAAAACCTGACTACATTTTCATGTTAAACTGTGACATTATTCCATCTGGTTTAGCAACATTTTCTGTCCAGTAAACAAACCCAACCCTTTTGTCAAGACAATTTCTGAAGGAGGGGCACTCAGGGAGCATGGAGCCTTTTCATCTGCCTAATGCTCTACCAACGCTGTGATTAATCTGGGACTTGTCTACACAGGGAAATTGCTCTTGAATAAGAACGTGTCAGGGTTTTAAATACAATGATTCTAGGACAGTTCTCTGTTTGTACTTCCTTATTTTGTATTGAGAATGCTCACCCATGGGGAAGTTACTGGAAAACAATTGATAGGGAATAACTTCTCTATTTTAATGTCCCACGTAGACAAGCCTTTAAGGCTGGCTCTCTCCTACCTGCTATCCTTTCCAAGTTCATTTCTCCTTAAAGTTGATATAAATCAAATTTAATTTGAATTTATTTATTGGGTTTTGGTTGTTTATGGTGTTTTTTTTGGGTTGATTTGGTTTGGGGTTTTTTGCTATTCAGGGTGGTACCCTGGAGGAGCCATACATTCTAGCCAAAGAACATTCTTCCTCTTGTGCTGGCTGTGCCATCTCTCTGCTAGTCAGTTTAACTCATTCGTTCACTCTTCAGGGTGTAACCCATACATACAAAGAGTTTCTCTGTGGATACAAAAAAGAGTAATATGCCCTGCACTGGTTATGATGCATGCTTATTTTGTTCAGTTCTTGCCAGTGGAGCCTGATTAACTCCTCATAGAGAACATTCTCCATATATCTGTAGTTATTTCCATACTGGGGCTCTCTGCCTTGTGACAGATGCCTCCTCACCCTTCAGGCCACTAAAAGCTCCCAAATTTGGCCTGCATTGCAGACACCTGAGTCTTCTGTTTGAATCCATTATACTGAGACTGCAGAGAAGCTCCATGGTGTGGTATCACTGAGCATCAGACCATCTTAAACACAAACCCAGCTTTAGCCAAGCAGAGTGATGAATTCTTGGCATTAAATTGGAATAAAATTTGCTTGCCTCTCAAAAGGAGAATAAAATCAGAACCCTAGTGGGTGTTTAACAATGTAGTTCTTCTTCTCTGATATTTTGGTTGGCTTTGGGAGCTTGCAGCCTAATCTCACCCAGTGGAGCCCTAGGAATTTACATAACCTTTGCTTTTCAGCCCAAGTGTGTCTTTCCTCTTGCTCTCTGGCCACCTTCCTATGTGTGTAGTTCTGGTAGCTCCTTTGGCACCTTTCTGTCTAGCTTGGATGGGCTTCCTAGTAATTACTGACTTTTGGACTTCAAATGACTGTAAGATAGCACAGAAATATGGAACTTGTAGAAAACACAGAGGCAATTCCAAGTGATGCTGCAGCAGTATCAGCATAGCTTACCTATAGGTGTTGCAGTGAATGCAGGTTTTATGAAGCAGATCATGAAGTGGTAGCAAATGGATAGCAAGGACAATTAAAATGGCTCAGGGCTGGCTGAGCATTCTCAATGCAGTCCTGTTTGCTGCCCTTCTACTAGTACTCTGCAGTAATGACTGTGTAATTCAGACATTGGAAAGCAGCTTCTCCTCATTCTGTGGTAGGCTTACAGACCTTGAAGTGCAGCTGGATGGGGAAAAATTGATGCTGAAACAGTGCCATGTCTCTGTATGGATTCTGGTGAGACAGCAGTTGTTGGGAGGGGTTTATAAATGATTCATACCAACAGGTTGCTTAACACTATCCAAAGATGCATCTTTGTTTTTCACTTGTGGCCCTAGGTGCTGCCTGTTTGGGTCCTCACAGCAAAGCCATGATGAGCTAAAGCAATACAACATCTAGGAAAACTTGCTTTGGATTTCATCCTTAAAGTGTAACAGCTGTTAGGGCCTTCTGTGATGTGTGATTTTAATTGTGAGATTGGCTTATTTCTCTCATTTGTCTTGGTAAATGTTGTAGGAAGCTTTATTTCTTTCCCCAGGGATATACGGACTGGAGTTTAGATTGGTCTGAGTTTTCCTGTTGGTTATTTGCTCTGCTAAAACAGCAGATGGGTAACAGAATTCTGCCTTCTGAATAAAAAGTAGATGGACTTGGTGCTGTTTATATTTTCACTGTCCTTGTCTTCCCCTTATGGGGTTTGTAGGCAGGTGAGCTACGTGGTTTAATACCAGTGATTTATATTGCCAGCAATCTGTTTCCTTGCTGTGTGATTATGTCCCATTCTAAAATTACTGCTCACAGCCCTGCAGTGATGTGTGCTCTGATTTCTTTTCCTCAAGCTTTGCCTTGGCTAAAGGCACAGTGCAAACAAGAACAGGAAAGATTCAGAAAACAATCTTTGAATGCTGAGGTCTGACCACTGCTAAGCCTCTTATTTTTGAAGAGGTTCTGAAGAGCATGTTGCACAATGAGCAGTGTGTAGTTAACTGGCTAGCTCCAACTGCAGGGGGGTTTCAGAAGCACATAGCAGAGTGCCTTTTGACTGACTTCCTTTCTTCAGCTGCTTCTGTACCTGATTAGTATTATTAACGTATCTTGCTGGCCTCATTTGTTTCCTCCTCAGTCCTGAGCATGACTTAAATTGCAGTCTTTAGCGAACACTCCTGGGAGTTTGGGGGTTTTTAATGTAAAGCTATTCACAGACATCCAGGTAAAAAGAAAACAAAACCTTACCATTACTCAAATGTAACAGCAACAGCAGACTGATTGTTGTGCTGGTTGCAAAGAGACACAAAAGTTTCCTAAGCTACTGCTAGAGCCTCTTTTTTTTTTTCCTTAGAAATGTTAGCAGTGGTAGTGCCAATACAAGGGCCAGAGCCTTAAAGAGATACTCAGGTGCCACACTGAATTCTTGAGCATCTAGGCCTTGTGAGCAGGTGTTTCATATCCCATGTAAGAGTCTCCTTTGAGAGCAGCAGAAAAATTCTGGCAGCTGAGACTGGTTTGATGCTTCTCTGTTGAATGTGCTTTTTGTGGTTTCTCTTTTCTCCTGTTCCTCAGCCACTGAGCATGTTTGATGTCCAATTTCTGAATGCAGTTGGAGACCTGTTGGACCTCATTCCTGCATTATTTGAGTATTCCATGAGGAGTGGACAATGCAACGTGGAGCCAGGAGGCCATGGGAGGTATCAGTGGGATATGGGTCACTGCTCTGCACTCATCAAGGTAATCACCAAGAACTTCAGTAATTGTGTTGATTTGTAGTGTCATGGCTCTGCACTTCTGGAGTCCTCACTCTTTATGCTGCATGTGCCTGAAGAAACTTCTGTCCATGTGCTTTTAGACAGCTGTCCTTTGTGCCCCAGTAGGATTTTCGCTCCAGTTTTACCCACTTGTGCCTAAAGACAGGCAAAATACCAAACCCACTGGATGGGCAAATGGAAAGCTACTCAAATTGCCAGGGAGTGGGAGCTGCTGTGGAGAGGAGATGGGAAGAGGGTAACATTTCACCTAGCCAAGTGAAGTCTGAAGGGGGATCTTGTGAACGTTTACAGATACGCTGGGCAGGGAGGTAGGGAAGAGGATTACCGAAACTGAAGGACAGCGCTAATGAGTGCAAGTGCCTAGTGTCTTCTCAGTGTTAGCAGCGGCGCTCTGGAACAGCTTTCCAAGGGGAGCTGTTAGCAGCGGTGCTCTGGGACAGCTTTCCAAGGGGAGCTGTTAACAGCGGTGCTCTGGAACAGCTTTCCAGGGGCAGCTGTTAGCAGCGGTGCTCTGGAACAGCTTTCCAGGGGCAGCTGTTAGCAGCGGTGCTCTGGAACAGCTTTCCAGGGGCAGCTGTTAGCAGCGGTGCTCTGGAACAGCTTTCCAGGGGCAGCTGTTAGCGGCGGTGCTCTGGAGCGGCTTTCCAGGGACAGCTGTTCGGGG